>CM060273.1:18093350-18445344 GCA_030684275.1 Acipenser oxyrinchus oxyrinchus | reverse complement strand
TTATGTTTTCTTTCGGTTCGCGAGCCTCTTAGTATGTCGGGTAACCTCGGAGACGGTGCCCCTCTCGTGTGTCGGGTCACCTCAAAGACGGTGGCCCCCCTCCTGTTTATCGTGTCTATCGATCAAGTAAATGTTGGGCCTTGAAGAGGCGGAGCCCCTCTCTCCTTGTGTATATGTTCACTAACTCTGTCAATAAACACTACCAGGTGGCATAGCTCCGCCCCGTGAATTAGGACTTTCATTGGGTAGCTGTTTGAGCTATTCCAGCTTTCCTGTGTTCTGTACAGAGTATAATGTACTGAATATAATGTTCTCAAAAAATCAATTTGTTTTGAATGGTAACAAATGTACGATATTATCTATAACCTGGTTTATTATTATTATTATTATTATTATGCTGTGCATTATTGTCATTATTATATATATATATATATATATATATATATATATATATATATATATATAACTTAAGCAATTAGTGTGTGTTTAGTGCTTACATTTTCCATATGGTTGTGGCTCCCCCAGGCAGTGACCCCAGAAATCGGGGCAGCAGTCAGAGATCGTCCTGTTGCAGAACAGGTCACAGTAGCAGATTGTGTCGAGGTACGGTACGGTGCAGGAATCTTCCCGCCCAGGACAGCAGCCCCCTCTGCGCTCACAGTACGAGCCGTACGGATCCCGGATCCCCCCGACATGAAGGGGCGAATGGAGCTGCCTGCGCGTCCGGATGAGCTTCGCCGCCCACCCCTCCTCTGCCACCGACAGCACGACGAGCACCAACGCCGCAGCCAGGAGCTTCATGTTGTTCGACAAACGCATGCCAAGGGTTTGAAACGTCAGTTGGCAGTCGATTTAAAACCTGCAAATAAAATACACAGCAGATTGTGATACATTGGCACACAGTCTGGTAATAGATTATCATGGAACCGCTATGTGGAAGTGGTGTGGGCACCCCATTCTAGCATTGACCATTGCAGCTTCCTTTGTGGTACCATTGCCCCTCAAAATACCACTGAAGATCAGATACATTTCTCTGCTTCACTCCGGCACCAGTTTCCTGCAATGCCAATGCTGTGTCTCCACCAAGTTCCTCTGTTTAAAGTGATTTGCAGCAGCCCGGGGGGGAATGTGGAGGTCACAGTTTCCTCTGGTCAATGTTATCGACGTCAGAAGGAAAAACACACACACTCAGTTGCCTCTCTCTATCTTTGGAAGGGCATGGGTCTACTCTGTTCATACTGTTGCCCTTGTTCTGTCACTCTCTTGAAAATAAGGAAGAGTTATACAAACAGGCAATTCTGAGTCATGAGAGGGTTTGCGTGACTTCTGCATCCTGGTTCTTTGATGTCACCGTTGCGCTGGTACAGTAAAATGCTGATTACTGACTTTTATGTTTCGTAAATCCTGACTAAGGCGCACGGCACTGAAACGTTGATTTGACTTGCTCACTTTTTAATCTTGAAGTCACATATATAGTTCATGTATCCAGCACTGGATTTTAGAGCGTGCCGTGAGATAACTTGACTTTACAGTAGAGTGCTCTAAAAGAAAGACCTGCTCTGGCTTTTCCCAGCATTACTGATTGATCAACTCTCCCCCTACGTTTCTTTATAAGTTCCAGTTTAATATTGCTTGAGTGTATTGCTTTTATAATATTGCAGCTGCCCTTGTCGTGAAGGCAACCATGAAAGCACTAGTCTTCACATCCTTGTGCTACCTAGCCACCTCTTTGAATGACTTCTAAAGACTGAGACTTTAACATTCCTACCATCTGACCTAGACATTGCATTTGACCCTGGTTCACGCCCCGCAAAAGAATGTCTTTGAATTGGGGGCTCCCTTCATCAGTCAGTTATATACCGGCACTGCTTTAGCGTGCGCACACTCCAAGGACTGAAAGACAGTCTACTGTGATGCAGACTGCAGTTTAGAGTCATCAAGCATAAACCGGAGACCATGGGGTCAGCTTTAATAATCAATATGTTTATTCCTTAAAGGAGTACTTTTAACCCTTCTGAGCTTGCATGATATTTCATTTGTTGTAATCTGTTTCTCATGCCATGTGTGTTTTTAATCGTCACCTGTTCCTATTTCCACACTCCTGGGTATTCGGCATGCACAGTATAATTAAGTCACCAGCAGGTTTTACCATTGTGGAAGTGTCCGAGCAAGCCTCAGGTGGCATGAGACTAGCCAGTTCAAAATGACCACTAGGAACGTGCTTTCCCACAGTGAGTTTGTCAGAATTTGCAAATGTTGCAAAAACCCTATTGTTTAAGGGGGGAAGAAATGACCCCCTAAGTGTGCCGCTAGTGGTAATTACTTCTGCTGAACATTTATTACAATATTATTATTATTATTATTTCTTAGCAGACGCCCTTATCCAGGCCGACTTACAATTGTTACAAGCTATCACATTATTTTTACTTACAATTACCCATTTATACAGTTGGATTTTTACTGGAGCAATCTAGGTAAAGTATCTTGCTCAAGGGTACAGCAGCAGTGTCCTCCACCTGGGATTCAACCCACAACCCTACGCTCAAGAGTCCAAAGCCCTAACCACTACTCCACACTACTCCAAACTGCTGCAATATATAAACATGCCAAATGCCCAGGAGTGCAGTAATAAATGAGGACTAAGAGCACGTGTGTAAAAGGCATAAGAAACAAATAAAAGATAATATGCGCATTCATAGGGTTTAAAGTATCTCTTTAAACTCTGCTATCCACTCTCAATCCTCCTTCCTCTCTCCACCGCATTGGTCAAATTACATAAATCCAGCTTGTGTTCAGATTGTTTCAAATACAAAACATCAAACAGCATTAAGATCGGCCTCTGCTCAGGGCAGTGATATAGGCCGCTTTTTTTACCATTGTTTAGTTTTCAATAAAAAAAAAAAAAGTATGAAAAATGTAAGTTACCTTTGGACCTGACTAATCTTGTATTATAAACTTGAGTGTCAGCCAATCAGATACTGAACAAGCACAGTCATTCTCCCCCACTCTGAGTTCAGTGTACATCCATTGATCACCCTGTCTATGTGAAGCAGTCACCAAGATACACCTGAAACAGTCCTTATCCCACAGGTATGTAGTTATACATTTTTCCAAAATAAATAACCGCGTAGCGTGGCATTAATATCCTCCACAGTAAGATCATTCACCTCGCACTTGGCTTGGGACACTTCACTGTCATCAATATCCTGTAGGTGTATTGACCACTGTGCTGGACATTAATACTTGGGCAGTCATTTATTAATCTGTCTTTATTTTTAAGCCTTATCTGTGTTTCATGTTTATCTGGAAAGGAGTGAGGGGTAATTCTGAGACTATAATATACTGTATTTAGACCCCAGTCTGTATACAGGGGACCTGGTTTGTTTTAAGTATCCATTCTCACATCATTAAACAGGTGTCTCATTTTGATCCATAGAGTTCTCTTATTTAAACTGGATGTCCCCATAATCAAATCCCATTGTGAAAATCTGGTGTAAGCACTGGGGTACAAATGCTGATTCTGCTAATCACCTTTTCACTGCATGAGTTAAATTAAAGTCAAGGACCGACTGTATTGAGACTGCAGACCCTACAGTTCCCAAACAGAGCACACAAGACCCTGTGATACAAGGAGCTGCTGAACTTCCTGAAACACACACAGATTCATCTTTAACTGAAGGCTATATACTGTACCTGTTACACAGCCTCCAAACTCCCGCCATGCAGAGCAAACAGACAGCATCATGTAACTTTCAAAAAGTTTGACTTGAACTTCCCACAAAACTAGTGCATAATACAAGGATATAATCATCATCATCATCATCATCATCATCATCCTGAATTTAGTTTCATTCTAATTCATTTCCATTCAAATGAACCACTACACATTACACCATGGTTATCCACAGGTTAACATATGTAAAAGAGCAAACTTTTACCTTAATGGCAAGACCTCTGAAAGCAGTAATCCAATGGCACTGTATTGCTGGTAGAGAATCCCACTTTTTTTTCTTTTATTCTCTTTCTTCTTCAGTGTTTTGTTTGCAATCCCAGGTATTCTGCTGCTTTGAAACAGACCCCACTGTTTCTTCAATGCACAGGCTGTAATGGCAAACCCAAGCATGGCAAGCCTTTATGGACTTCTTCTAGTAGGAGGTCCTATACAATCTGTAGAGGCCACACCCACAGCCCAACCCCTGTCACTCCCTCCCACTCTGTTCTGCACCACTGCTCATACTTCACTTTATTGTAGATTCATTGATCCCTCTGTCTGCAACCTGTTCTTCGGGTCATCATTATGAGCGAATTAGGAGGAAGCTGCTCTGCCCCCTAGTGGATATTTTGCCCTACTTTTATATCCTTTTAAATGAGTTGCTGTTGTCTCTTTAAAAGTGCTTAAAAGTGAACTAACAATTTATTTAATACATTTCCCTTTCTTTCTTTCTTTCTTTCTTTCTTTCTTTCTTTCTTTCTTTCTTTCAAACATCTCTAAAACAGTTGAAATAGGTTTAATGAAATGCAAATGTGATTAATCCTGAACCAAACATTTCTTAAACAGTCTTTAAAGTGTTGTTGTTTTGACAGTGCTTACATCCCTGCGATTCTGATTTTGTCACTTTGCTTGCCTTTGTGATTAGCTCCTCTTTTGCACAGCGATGATTTTATATGAGAGCTGTATGCAGACAGCACCCAGAGTGTAAAAAAAAAAAGAAATAGTGAAATAAGAGTCTAAAAATAATCCCTGGTGCTGAGAGAAATGGGAGTAATCCTATTAGTGTGATCAATAGCAGCCTGAGTAAGCACATTTGTCTCCATCCAATACATTTAGAGCAAAGGGCGTGCAGTGGTACTCTGCACTGATAGACCTCAGCTGTTCATAGACTGCTGTTATTGACCTGGGATGTTAGCACACTTTCAGTCTGCCCCTTGATTCTTTTACCTACATATTTAAAAAAAAAAAATACTTGTTCATCGTTTTTTGCTAGGTGTGGGATATACAGTTGGTGAATCTAAAGGTGCGCTTGCAGGAATACACATGTGTGCTTGATCTAACACATGGTTTTCTGTGCAATTGCTCTGATAAAAAGCATCTGTTTCTTGAACTTTCCACACATTCACATCACAGCCTTAATAAACATGCATTCACATGAATTGTAAACGGCCTGGGGAGAATGCAGTAATCTGATTGGATAAGGAGCATTCCAAGTTGCCCTGGTATGTCAGAACACACAGATGTGTTGGACATTTTATTTATTATTATTTAATACTATTATTATTATTATTATTAGTTGAAGATGAAGAATGTTATGTTTAGGAAATGTTACAATTGTTTTATCCCCTTCAGTTGCAATGTTAGCACTTGCAAACATAACAGAGAATGAGATTTTCAATCTGCGATATCGGTTAAAATGATCACAGTAATCGCCATGATCTTATGTTTGAACTCCCATTTAATTGTAACTTTCTCAATTGTTAGCAGGTCTCCCTCTCTCATATACCCTTTTCTGTCTGCTTTTCGCTTGTTGTTATTTTACCATAAAGCCATACCGCTGTTCTCTGCCATATATCTTTAGGGACAAAACAGGGAGAGAGAGAGTGCCACTGAAACCTTTTAGCTTAAGATAACTATCAGAAACATGATTCTATCTTCAAGGATTATTGATGGTCATTTTTCAGTGTAATAAATAAGGCAGAATAAGCAAATTAGCGATAATATCACAATAATCATCAATTCTTCCAACGCTAAGCCCCGTAAGCATGGTAGATTCTAGTGAACTCTACCAAGGATTTGCGCAAAGCCATTTTCCTCAGTCAGCCTGGCTGTTACGGGAATCGCACCCCCTATTACAAAGAGGCCTCTATCATTTAGACAGTAGTTGGTCTCTGATTCAGTATCATATAGACTTGACGCATGACTACAATACCTCATAGCAGTGAGTCATTTAATATACACAATGTGATATTTATGCTTATCTAGCAAAAATCCTATTGTGGGAGCATTAAAATGTGCTTTTTGAGTGAAGGGACCCTAATTCTAAATGAGTAATATGTCAACGTGATAAAGTTCCTTTTTTGTGTTATAAAATTGTGCAATGGAAGGAAACAGACTTGCATTAGTCAGACACTGGGGGTGGGTTTCAAGTGGGGTCTCAAGATGGGGTGTTTCTTTTCTGGCAGTGAAGTCACTTTGCAGAAATCGGTTGTTGCTTCGCCCACGTTCGGTCACATCTGCTAAACAGCCGCTGTTGTCTTATCAATAGATGCTTGTAGTTCTTAAAGAGCTAATTGTGTCCTTTCCAGCCTACTGATATGGTCAGTGGTCTGTCAAGAATCAGTGGGAGAAAGACTGGCCTGGACTCAGAAACACTTGATGGATCTGTTATCAGTGGTTACAGCACAGAGGGTCGGCCACTAATTATGCTATTAATAGTTACAGATCCTGATTATAAATATAAGACCTGAGTTCCGATTCACTTTTAAAATAACCGTTGTTATAATGTAGATTATTACATGGCTCATAAATACAGTACATCACCACTTAACAGCTAGTTCACTAACATGAGTACTCTTGTTCCTGTCTTGTAAATGTTTAGTTAATATACAGTCACCCAATCAACCACCTCACACTTTGGATTCATTTTCAGTCTTTGTTTGGAGGGGAAAACTCAAGGCAAACTTGTCAGGGCTGAAATGCATAGACAAGCATTGGCTAGCCCATAATATCAACCACTATTGTACTGAGATTTCCGCAAAGTGCTAGACACAACATGTACTGCTTTACTGCATGACTTATAACCTTACAGCAATCTATTTACTGCTGTTTTATAATAAAATATACCGACTGTATTAACAGGCATTGTAAGACAGTCACTTCCCGTACACCGTGACATGCTAAATAATATATGTTTCAGTGATTTCACAATGACGTCCTGGTTTGTCAGGAAGGAGCATTATGGCAAATGCTACACATTTCAAATGAAGCCCACTCACATTCCCTGGAGTCTCTCTCCCTGGAGTTCTGAGCAGGACTGCGAGAGGCGAGGGGGGTCACAGGAGTTCACTCCCCACCCTGTGAATCAGAGCTGGGGAAGAACACCAGACCCTCCCCACTCTCCCCCTGGTGCTTCTGCTACTAGTGGGGTTAAGTGGTCTTGTAAAGAGGGGCTTAGTGAATTATTATTATTATTATTATTATTATTATTTGTTTATTTAGCAGACGCCTTTATCCAAGGCGACTTACAGAGACTAGGGTATGTGAACTATGCATCAGCTGCAGAGTCACTTATAATTACGTCTCACCCAAAAGACGGAGCACAAGGAGGTTAAGTGATTTGCTCAGGGTCACACAATGAGTCAGTGGCTGAGGTGGGACTTGAACCAGGGACCTCCTGGTTACAAGCTCATTTTTTTAACCACTGGTTGTGTTGAGCGCCCAGGGTCATAGAACTCAGCCAGCTCGTCCAATGACTTTCTTTCTTTCTTTCTTTCTCTTTCTTTCTTTCTTTCTTTCTTTCTTTCTTTCTTTTGAGTCTCATAGGTAAGTCTGGACTAAACACCACTCAGCATAAAATAAGCAGTATGAGCTGCAATAGTCACAGCACTGTTGAAGACATTTAACTGAGGTCTAGGGGGTTGAGATGATCATCGGAAACCACTTTCCAGTGTGACTTTGTTGTGTTTTGTGATGAGAGACTAGCACATGTTGCCTTGAGATGATCAGAAGCACAGCATAGCTACACGTAGACACCAATGAATGATGGGTATATACAGTAAATGAATGATAATTATGCACAGCGTGTGTCATTGTGTCAGTGTACGAAAACATGCTTGTCTTTAACAAAATAATCATTACGATAATGCATCTTGCACCCTAACTCCAGGGCCTCTTTTTGTAACGATGCCATTCCGATTCTCCGAGTTGCAGCTCCATTAAGCTTTCCCTTTTCCATGAATATGAATCCTTGGAGGATTGATGCGTGACTCAAACAGAACAGCACATTAATTAAAACAATGGAAGCCGCACAGTGTTTACTCTAGCTCGGGAGATTAGGTCCAGGATATTTGACCCTGCTGCTAATTCCAGACTGTACGGAGATGGGGAGAGGGGGTGAGGTTGTGTCCCAGACAGTATTCGCCCTTGGCAGGAGCGGGACCTCTTGTGGAATGACCCCCTGTCCACTTAATGTTTCTGCTGTTCTGCCACCAACTTCCATAAACAACAGGATGTAGCCTTTTACTCCTACAGGGCAATTCTCACAGTTCTTGGCATAAATGATTAGGAATCCCCTGAAATTGCTCTATAAAGGATAAATATGTGATAAATAATAATAACTTGATTATAGTGATACAGTGATATAAAATCATGTAGCAAAGGCATAATTAGATTCAGTATAGTTACTTTAAAACTTTAACTTCATCATTAAAATTGCCTGATATTCCTTGCTTAATCATCAGCACTTATGTCTTGTAGATGTTTTTTTTTTCTCTTTAAACCAAAGCACAACCAGAAGTAGGTAATTTCACCAGAGTTGTAAAAAAACAACTCCCAAGCCCTTACGCAAAATTTCCGACTTGTATATTGTGAAATCTATCTGAGTCCTAAACACCCTGCATTGACCCTTTTGCCAATAACCACACACTGTACTGAGCTGTTATGAGAAGCAACAGCAATAACACAATCGTTAGCAGGAAACAGACAGATATGTGAAGACTGGAATAGCCTTGATCCTGATGAGCAGCAACGAGCACTCCAATCCCACTGCCCTCCTGCCTCTCTTTCCATCTCTGTGTCTGGGCAGTAATTGCAGTAGCCAGTCTGAAGGTTAAGGTGGAGATATTGCTCCTAGTCCAGCTGTGCAGGAAGCCTCAGCCCCCTCCCTACCCCCTCATTAGCAGGGCTCTAATGATCAGGTTCCCTCCGCAGAGACTCTTCTCCAGCTGTTTCAGGGGATAACGGCTGGTTTGTTAGGGTTAGCGGTGTCTGAGTGGAGCTCGAAGCAGCTGAAGAGGTAGGCGTGGATCATTTCAGAGCTGTGATGGAAAGCCTGTCTGGCTGCTTCACATTCTTTCAGGGTTCACTTTCACCTGGCTGCTTAAACCTGGTTAGAATGGACCGACGGGCCATTTTTATATTTTAATAACAACTACATCGACATGCAAAGGATCGGTGCAGCCCATGATCTCCCTGTGCCACTGAACATGAATGGCAAAGAGGTTAACAGCACATGGTAACGGATAGGATGCCTTCATTTTGCACCAAACTTTGATCATACACTCCTAGCCTCCTGCAGACATTGCGGCTTGCATTGGGATATAATCATTGATTGTATATGAATATTTTAAACCTGTACATGCTCTCACACACTAAAGCAGTGTGAAAGTATTACATCATCAGCTTACAGCACATCACCCTAACGAGAGTCATGCACAGCAATACCTTGCTGTGCGCTTATCACAGGATAATGAGGACCCTCTGGATATGTCTGTACTGGTTGTCCAAATTTACTGTGGGGTTTCTGGGCACTGCAAACTCACTCTACTGAGTCTCCTTGCTGTATAACACAGTGATGCCTTTTCATATGGTCCCAACAGCGATCAAAATATTGCTGTTATTCCAGTCCATAAGAGCAGGATGCTCCCTGGAGTTTTGAATAATTTTAAGACTGAAGAGAATCCGAAGCAGGTGGCAGCTGTTTTATTATATAAAAAAACAAATAAACCTTTGCCTTGTTTTATATGATGTAAACAGTGGCATTTAGAACCACCTCCGATTTGGATCAATGGAATAAGACCCCAATTTCTTTTATATGAAAAGCTTTATAGCCGGCAGTATGTGCTGTACCCTGTCATTGTGGAGCTTTGTATCTCCGGCTTTAGTTCCCTGCCAGGGATATCTAAGAAAAAAGAGTCTTTCTGTCTGAAGACTTTCTATTAGTGAACTAACAGAACGCAGCGCTTAGCTGCTCAGGGCAATGTTCTGCACCTGACATTTTAAACAGATGTTCTCTCTGCTCTGTGACTGCTCCCAATCCCTTGGCAGCTGTGAATGGCACTTTGAAAATAAGCATGCGTTCTCTAATGGACTCGGGGGTCTGTAAAGGTCACCAATGAATCATTTGTGATTTCAAATCGATATTTGTGATTGATGAATGCTTCTGCTGCCACGCCATCACAGGTGATTTCTATTAAGATATTTTTTTTTGTTTCCTGTACAAAACAGAAGTGTTTTTTTTTGTTTGTTTTTTTTATTTTTAAACCTTTATCCAGTATTAAGTATTGCCATGGCTGCTCAAAAAAAAAAAAAAAGTTTTATCTAAGGCATTTTTGTAAAAATCATGTTGTCTCAAAGAAAAATCAACCCTTGTACATAGTGAATATAAATGTCTGTAACTGCTGGTGAAATCTGAGTTTTTGTTAACGCTGCATTAGTCCCATGGTGTTTTGCTACAGCGAAATGTAGACCTTGTTTATTTCTTCCAGAACAAACTTTCTTTCACACCAAAATTGAAAACAGGCAGGGAGTATCTCTAATGAGCATCTGTTTTCAGATGTGTTCTCTGCTCGAACGTGTTTGTGATGTTTCTTTTCCTGGATCCAGTCCAATCAACGAGATATTCCTCGAGATATGTCGGTCCATGAGGCTTTTTATTGTTTCTCAAAGAGGCAGCCTTTAGGATATCTGACTTGCCTTGTGTTGTAAATGCATCCGAGCCACAGATGAGAATCCGGGGGTAACTGGGTTGTACTGATGTTAGAAATGCACCATGGCAACAGCAGTAGAAATCAGGAGATGTCTTAGTGACGACAATTGCTCTCCACTTACTGAAAGGTGCCCTCAAACTGAACTCTGCTGTTTATCCACAGAGCAGGTAGAAGAAGAAGTTTCCTTCGGTTCGAACACTTTACACAAAGTCAAGTCAGACCGTGAACCTCCTTTCTTTTTCTTTCTTTCTTTTGAGTCTCATAGGAAAGGGCTAGACTAAACACCACATCATAAAATAAGCATGGAAAACTATACATTTGCAGAGGAAATGTCCCACGTCAAACTTTCATTAAATATATATGTAGTTTTTTATCATCTACATTTTCCTAATAGATATTTGTTTTCATGTCATTTAAGGTGTGGTCCCCATGCTTACGAAGTATTCTAGATAAGAAATAAAATTAAATAAAAAACTTCTGAAAAGACTCCCCAAGGCTGTGTTTTCTGAAGCATCCATTTAGCCTCGGTCCCATTTCCAGCAACGATGACCAGTCTCCTCTAAATGTGTCTAGTCCAATGTTGCTGCTCAGTTTCTGATCAGATTAGTGCCTGGGTGCAATGCAATCTGCAAGAACACTAAACCAGCAGTGCAAGGACATTCCCATTGAGTTTTCTATTCCAGGTCTTTGCGTATCAGATTTTCCAAATTCCTAAGATACAGTATCTTAAAAGAACCAAAACACAGACATAATAATCTCTTTGTAAACACATCTGGCCTTTTGCAGCATTTCAGCAGATTACAGGAGTGCTAGCCAAGGCGTTGCAATCCATGTGCGCACCTCTCATTATCACAGCTTTGCAATCCCTGTGCGCACCTCTCATTATCACAGCTTTGCAATCCATGTGCGCACCTCTCATTATCACAGCTTTGCAATCCATGTGCGCACCTCTCATTATCACAGCTTTGCAATCCATGTGCGCACCTCTCATTATCACAGCTTTGCAATCCCTGTGCGCACCTCTCATTATCACAGCTTTGCAATCCATGTGCACACCTCTCATTATCACAGCTTTGCAATCCCTGTGCGCACCTCTCATTATCACAGCTTTGCAATCCATGTGCGCACCTCTCATTACCACCGATCCTTGTTAGCTGTGACAGCATGTCAAGAGATACGATTGTAACATAGGGTCCCTGCCCTCACTGTGTGTGCCAGATATTCTCACTGAATTCTGATCTATCGAAAGACGATTTCATTCAGTAATCATACAAAACAGCTGGACATACCAATGTATGCACTGTATACTTTTTCCATACCGGTTTTGTCACACGCAGTGCGTTTGGTAAAGAGATACATGCATGTATTGTACAGCAGGTTCACTGTGCACAGCATGCATTTCATTTGCAGTACTGCAGTGTAGTTTTTCTTTATTGTTTTTAATTTTGCTTCTCCCTGAATAAAAACGTTATTTTTTTTTTTCTCATGAACTGTGTGGTAAACTGGATGCAATGCAACACACTGTTAACATGGGTTCTTCCTTTTGATTTGAGGATCTTAAGGTTCACAGAGTATCCGATATTTCGAAATATTTCCTAGGAGGAGCGTTGATACATGGTGTAATAAGCATGTTCTATAAACAGCAGGTGCAGGAGGGTGTTTGCAAACTGATGGTACAAACTGAAGCTCATTTTTGCAACAAACAACATGTTCTGTTGGCCGTTGCTAGATAATGCAATTTCTTCACAGATGTATTTTGGTTAACTCACCACTTGGCAGTCTTTTGAATCCCTCGTGTCTCTCTATCTGTTTGCAAATACAAGGCTTGGAATGAATCCCTTAAATTTTTCTTCTCCAGTGTTCTGGGCGACTATGAAAATAATAGTTGGTTTATTTTAGTCTGTAGCAATGTGAGATTATATGGGACTGTTTTGAGAAACAGAAAAAAAAAATACATTCAAAAGGCACGGTGGCTGTTTGAACCCTTTCCTAGGATTTTAGTTTCTTTCTTTATCTTTTCTCCAATTAAAGTTTTTGTGTGATTCAGCTAAACTAAATGAAAATTGTTATAAATCTGCATGTGAGTTTCTAAATCCTTTGCCCAGAAAACTACTCCTCTGTCAGTAGTAAACAGAATTGTGCTTTCAAAACAGACTGAATGTGCTGCGCTTGCTATCAATAAAACTCCCATGCTGCGTCATGTGTTCGTCTAAAAAACAGCAAACTAATTTAAACTCCTATTTAGATTGAGTGAAAGGCCTCTGCACGGTCGATGTCTGTCAATACCCTCTTTACACTTCGCACTCCCTGTGCTTGAGCTGTCAGCGCGGAGGGGAGCAGGCAATACAGCAATGGAGAGGCAGGAAGGTATAGCTAATAAGACTTTCTACAAATCTGAATCAAGGGCTGTCTGTTTGTACTGATTGCTAGAAGCAGATTGACTATATGAGAGTTTGCTATTGTGCAAGTATTGTCAAACAGTTTGTATGGCTGTTCCTGTCATGCAATTAAATTAAACTCGCTAATACCCTGTCCTCACTATCTAAACAATATGTTTAAACCATGTGATTGCAATTCATTGCATTCACAATTTTCACAACAAGCATTATTGAGGCAGTGTGAATAGAGTATAAATATATAAATGCTGAGTCAAGCCTGCTGGCACTGTTAAGGTTTTTAACAGATCCCTCAATCACGATAACCCAGGAGGTATTCAGAAGTTTATTTAGATTCTCCACATTTGGAGAGACGCTGGTAAAGCTGGACGTCCCAAGTTTGCTTTCAATCAGAGCGGTGATGATCCGGCAAGGACGTGGTGAATGAGTCCCTGCCAGACTGTCACAGCCCAGCGAGGAGGAGTGTGTCTGTTTGTTATAATTATTTAGTTGTTTTCCTAGACCAGGGTGGACTCCATTGAGGTGCCACACACACTCCTTAGCAAGAAGGTTCTAATATGGTGCAGAGCCACCATGGCCTCCTTCAGGGAGATGCATCTTTTATATATCGCAGAATACAAGGGTGCCAGGGCTGCACAAAAGTTTGTGAGCTACCTACGGCAAGTGTTCTGTTTTGTTTCGTTTTTTTCCCCCTAAAACTATAATTGAATCTGTTGGGTTTTGATAAGAGTGCACCATTGTTTTGTCTTCGCCTCTGGGATTACATATTGAGGTTCACTGACGGTAGATGCTGTTTACTCATCCGTTGAGTGTGAAATGCCAACTGGCATGAAGACACAGGAGAAACCTGGGACAATTAGACGGCAGTCTGGGGAAAACATCTGCACAAAAGCAGGGAGGGTAAGGTGGGCTTTCCCAATTGTTTTGTTTTTTCTTTTGTTTGTTTTCAACGAAGGAGAAACGTCTGCGTCTGGTTAATGCATCCAACATTGTGTTTCAGTGGAAAGTGATTGCAATTTCTTTTAATCCAGGGTAAGTGTTGTAGCATGATCCTCTTATCAGACCCTTACATCAAGCTAGTAATACTGTGACATTGTGTACATGGGAATTAGCCTAAGGCATATGGTTTTGAAAGGGATCTTAATTTTAACCTAGAAAGTTGGCATCAATGTGGATCAATCCAAGCAGTGGCTAACTCGAGGAGTGACAGCTACTTTAGGAGATATACAGTAGTTCATATGTTTTGCAGGTTCATTTGACCCCAGTTAGCGGTGATCTTCGACTGTGGTCTGTAAAAGCAGCCTGTAGGGTTTGAAACACAACTCCATGATACTGCACTGATTATTTTCATTTACTCCACAGACTTCATTTAAGTATCTAGCTCCCTGGTCAAATTCTGACCCCCTTGGAAAGAGTGATGACCATGCACTTAATAACATTACATATTACAGATCATTAACTTTGCACCTTAAAATAAGCTTTTTGAGTAGGCGGTTTGGAAACACTGAGGCACTCTCCAGTGTTGCAGCAGCATGAGGTAATACCCAAGAATTCTAAACATTCCAAAGCTACCACCTCATAAGCCTGAAGGCATTCCGACCCATTCCATGGAATTGCTCAGAAAGGGGAGCGGAATTGCCACTCCTGTTAAAGAAAAGTTAATGCAAAAATCCCATCAGGGTATAATCCCAGCGAATTACCCTTAAGATATTTTAACAGACAACATTACCAGCAATATTGCTTGATTGCTTTCTTCTTGCGAACTCTAATAGGAACACACATTGTTATACCCTACTGTAAATAGTAAAGAACAAGGTTCAAATAGTTCAGCGTTCTAATCTAACCGGGTATATCTATCAATCTGTCATTCTGAAAGGGTCAGGGGAACACGCTGCGGATCAGAGTAAAGGACATGCCCTTTCCTTTCCCCTGGCTTCAGCAAGTGTATACAGAAAAAAAGCAATACTTTTATAGTGGCATGTGTTTGACTGTGTGATTGCCAAGTGATCAATGACAAGGGCAGCCGCTAAACAAGCTACTGTACCGCTCTCTACATCTTACTCTAAAACGCAATGCAATGCTGCCACCCAGCGGAGAGTTAAGAGAAGTGTATGAATATTTTTCTCAGCTCTTTCAGCAGCTGAGGTCTATGTCGTCACACTGCAATTCCAACCCCGTGTTTTTCTGTTTGTTTGTTTTTTGCGCCATGCAAATAAGACACACGTGGTAGCAAACAGGTTCTTCATAAAACTTTATTGAAACAAATAAGTTAATCAAGTGAGGTACTGTATTCAGTTAATAAACTTTTTTTTTTACTTTGTTAGCTTGAGATCGTTATTTGGTTAAAAGCGATCGCTTTCCGTTTTGAAAACGCAAAAGACATCATAAATCATACTGGAAGACTTTTTTTTTAGACTATTAGTTTATTAGCGTGTATTGTGTTATATTTAATTTGTACATCTTTACATAAGATGCACGGACTAATGCGTGGGGGTGTTGGGGAGGGATGGGGTGCGGGCGGATGCAACGGGGGTCTAATGAATGAATGAAGCATGCATAGAAAACATGCACAGCATTCGAATGATCCATGTAGGTCGTACGGTTTGTGTGCATCATGCAGTCCTGGTCGACAGTGTGTTTCCAACAGTGCAGGATGCTGTGAATGCTCGTGAGATGCATTGTGCGTGACACGTCACAGTGCATGATTAGAGTGTCACAGAGCAGTGGTTCCCAACCCTGATCCCGGGGACCCCCTGTGTCTGCCGGGGTTCATTCTAACGGAGCTCTCAATTACCGTACTTAACTATACCCTGAATTGAACTGACTTGTTTTTAAACAGTTGCAGAGTTCAAGTTATTTTATAAGTAACTTGAACTCTGCAACGGCTTAAGAGCTGAAAACAGTTAAAGGTCTCATTAAACCAATTATCAGCTCAATTAAAGGTCTCGTTAAGTAATTGAGCGCTCCGTCGTTATGAAAACCAGCAGACACAGGGATTCCTCAGGACCAGGGTTGGGAACCGCTGCAGTATACAGCATGTAATGCATACAAGCTGTGATGCATGACGTAAATGCCTGAAGTGCTTGTATAATTAGACCTTAATCCCTAATGCATGATTTAATGTGCTTGTGTTTTCAATCATTATGTTGATAGCACATTATCAGCATCCCCAATAGAGAATGCTTGATAATATCCATATAAATGTAATATGGAACCTGATTATTCATAATGCTTCTGATACTCCGACTTTTATACTCTCCTTCAGAATGCAATTGATACTTGTTAAGCTATTAGTATCTCTCAATCACAACCGAGAAACGTGTTAATAGTAAAAAATGATTTAATTAATGTTTTTTTTTCTTTCTGTGAAGCATGAATTGGCTTTTAAATCGATCAGACCTTCATTTTTTATTTACAAGTAGTCCGTCCAAACGAGATTGCAACATGTTAATTAGCGACGAATCTTTATTCAAACTACAATGAAAAATAAAGTATTTTATGCTTTTACATGAAAAAGTAAGATTTTAAAAAGCCCATAAATTAAACCGATTTTTACTATTAACGCGTTTCTCAGTTGTGGTTGACAAAAAACGAATGGCTTAGCAGGTATCAGTTGAATTTTTAAAGGAGAGTAGAAATGGTCTGAGGAAATACTCAACAGCGTGCGTGATTTCCAGCGTTGGATATGCTTAGAACATCGTGCAACGTTGGACCGAGTGTCTGCGTGATTCTTTCGGATGTTCACACATTTCCTCAATTTTTTATTTATTTTTTATTTTTTTACACTAGCTCCTAGCTCACATTGGCGTCATTAAATCAAAATTATAAAGAGCTATACGCTTTGGCTGCCTTACATTGAGTTGCAACACCATGTCAAATAACGTATCTCAATTGTGGTCAACGAAAGGGTCTTTGTGCTATTGACTTAACACGTTTTATCTTGCAGGCAAATCAAGTGTCCGACGAACTACTAGTTTAGAGAGATGACATGCTGGGACGGATATGCGTCTGACAGTGACAGCGCCGGCGGCAGGAATCTACAAGGGATTCTTCTTGAACTAAAACTAGTGACGTACTGCATGCAATTATTCGAGGGCCACTGCTGCCATGGTAACCAGTTAATAAAGTTACTACTTCATTGACGCCGACAAACAAGGCTGTATGTGCAGACACCAGGCCCCAATTCCTCTAACCGCCTCCTCATGACTCATTTTTATTGCTTGATTTATTTTATCGGTATAAATAATTCTTTCACAATATTTGAAGTCTCATTATGAGCGAGGCTTGCAGGCGTTTGCATCCCTGGCAATATTATTTATTTATTTATTTCTGTTTTGTTTTTAAGCTTATGTCTTTCAGTTAAGCATGCATATGCGTGGGGTTCAAATGACTCAACAGGTTCTTTTAAGGACTTGCTTTTCAGCTTAATTTGACTCCAAAACGGCAGAACATCCACCATGCTAAAACACGCCTGCTTCCCCTTCAATATCAAAGGCTCATTCTGCTACACAACAGTCAAGCGAAGCGGACCCGCAACCCGAGACCCAGTTCAGCCAAGTGCTCTTTGTTTGTTTGTTTTTTGTTTTGTTTTTTTGTTTTTCATAAAACGAAACCCCTCATGAAACTGAGTTGCTAGAATTGCGTTTTTCGAAAGCACAAAAAGCTAAGTGTGCTTACTTTGAACCGCAGGCTGTTGGAGCTCGGGAATGCGTTTTCTGGGGCGGGGGGTGGAGTTCGCTAATGAATTCCTGCTTGCTGTCTCTTTTGTGAGTCATGTGATTAGGCAGCCCGACCATGAAGCTTAGAAAACAGCAATAATTCTGAGACAAACACAGTGCACAGCCTTGCTTTTCATTAAGGCAAGTTTGTTTGTTCAAAAAGTTTGTTCAAAAGGTAATACTAAGTAGCACATACTGACACCTACTGGCTCCTTAGTGCAACTGAAAATAAATAAATAATTACATTATTGCTTTAAAGGGAATGTCAAATCTGAATATTAAACCCCCTTTTTAAGTGGAGACCACTTTTTTCCCAACAGAAAATGCTTTACATTTTGCACTGAGCAAAATGTAAAACATTTAAAAAAATCCTTTAAAAAAAACATGCTTCAAATTTGTTAATCTAGTTTTGATGTTAAAATCAAAGCTAATATAAAGCCTGTCAGAAGCAGTGTTTGTTCGTAAGCTCACCTGAGTTGCCGACCTAATACTGCTTATTCTTTTACATATAAAACACAATCTAAACCAAGATTTTAACAACAAACACATACATCCTCACACAGAGACACACTCTTTACATGCTACATCATGAGAGCTCGTCGAGACATTACATGAATATTGTTTCTGTTGAGCGTGACCAGGGGCAGGGGTTGAACCAGTGTGCTAGTGAACTCACCCTCTTTTTCAGGTCCCTAAAATATCAAAGAGTTTTAGGGTTCAAATAATAAAGTCACATCTTTGTTGCAACTGTCATAAAAAAAAAAAACCTTCAAGTAACCCTTCTGTAACGCTTCCTTTGTTAATGGTTTTACTGCACCCTCCAGAGTCGGGAATTACATTAGTTAAAAATGCATTAGCAAGAAAAAGGGGATCACAGCATTGAATAGCTTCTGCAATGACCATCTATTATAAAATTAATTAGTGGAGTTGACCAGAGGTGGGGTTATGAAAAAATCTCTCTATATAATTTGTGTGTAATGTGCCTTGCAGAGGTTTTCTGTGTATGCATGCATGCATGTTTATGACAGGGCAATTCCAGTTATTACCATCTCACTATTGGAAACGACACCTGTACTAACCTGGGATTTGTGCTCAGTGACAATGAATACACAGACACAATTACAAACACTAAAAAGGAAAATAAATAAATAAATAAAAATGAAAGTTTCTGGTTCTCCAGGAAGAGTGAAGTAAAAGTGAAGGGACTGTGCGCACCAGGAACCTCTGAATACCGACTGACACATTAACCAGGACTATGAAAACAAACCAACACTACCTCAACAGGAGAAGAGTCAACATGGAGTGATTCTGCGCTGCTGGCATGATTCTTTAGCTGGAAAAAGAAGGGTTTCACTAGCACAGGTTAAGCACTGGCCACTACGCTTGTGGAGTCCATAGCTGTCAGTCCTCCTGCATATATCCTGTTGTTGTCGTTTTTACCAGGATCCCACTGATTGTAAAGTTGTAACTATGGTTACCATGCAAGGGTCGTAGACCACCGGGAATGGCTTGTTTGTTGTGATATCGTGGAGGACAGAGCAAGAGAGGTCCGTTTCTACCTCAGGACGACAAATCAAAGAGGGGGTCGGAATTGTTCTGAAAGATTTTTTTGTTGTTGTTGTTGGTTTTGTAATCTTTTTTTCTAAAAAAAAAAAAAAAAATTGGTTTGCACATTTTCATAAAATGCCCTTGAAAGGAAGTCGCTTTCTAAAGGAAGTCAACAATTGAAGCGTTTTGGTATCAAAGACCGGAATGCCACAGCGAGCTGAGTGGTAAAACAGATTTTCCGACAACTGTTGTTCTTGTTGTTGTTGTTTCAGTTTAGGTTCTAGTCTGTAGCAGTAAACAAAACAAAAAAAACGAACAATAAAAAAAAATAAAAAAGAATTTAAAAAAAAAACGCAATCCAACTTTGCATATTATTTGTAGGCATGTTGTGTCTATCCAAGAAGGACAATGTGAGAGGCTGTATGTGCAGACCCCAGGCCCCAGGCCCCGCTCAGCTCTCAAATTCCAGATTGGAGCTCTCGGACTGCTGGAAGTCCAGGGTCTGGTGGGAGGTGAAGAGGTCTCCCTGGTCCCCGTGGTCCACAGGGCTGTGGTAGTCCGAGGTCAGGTCTGGCTCCACGAGAGGCAGCTGCATGGCGGACAGCGTGAACGAGGAGCCCTTCTTCAGGCACTGCGTGTAGAAGTTGAGGAGCAGATCCAGCTTGAGCTCAATGGACTGCACCTGCAGGCAGAAAAAAAAAATGACAAAAACCGACTGGCCCACCGGACTGCACTGGCTTCAATGGGCAAATCGCACTGCAGTTCTTTTTAAATGTGTAATCGTGCAAACAGGGGGCTATTTGGAAAAACTGAATTTATCCAAGTATAAGCAAACGAGATCTTTATTCCTCAATTCTGCCTGGGACACTCTTTAGCTTCAACGCTGTACGCTGTCTGCAGTGTATGTTAGTTACATCACATGGATATGTGAAGGCATCAGGGTTCACAGAGAGTCACCAGCGCTCTGGAGGTTAAAATCTTTGGGTGCCTTTGAAAAGGAATGCACAAAGTAGAGCTGACCAAGTTCAATAAAAACACACAACTGCTAAAAGTGGCTAGTGTTCAATCTGACCCATATTCGCCACTGCAGC
Organism: Acipenser oxyrinchus oxyrinchus; assembly: GCA_030684275.1. NCBI lineage: Eukaryota > Metazoa > Chordata > Actinopteri > Acipenseriformes > Acipenseridae > Acipenser > Acipenser oxyrinchus. The sequence goes on along the minus strand of CM060273.1, from coordinate 18,424,890 downwards.
CTCACCTGCTTGTCCACCTTCACCACTCTTCCCATCATGCTCAGCTCGTCCACTGGATCCAGTTCAGAGGGGGTCTTCTCCCCTTTCTCGCTCCTCACCTTCTTGTCGACTGTGATCGCCCCCCGACCCACGATCTGGTCCACCCTGTGGAAGAGAGCTGCATTAGTGAGGCTGAAAGATGTCCATCTCTGAGAAAAGGTCAGCTGACCAGCACACCGTTGTTTTACTGTATGTGAAAAAAAGCATAGATATTAACCCTCTGTGGTATATTATACATGAAGTATTTCTAAAAGAAACATAGGATCGGAAATCAAGTTTCAGTAGATGGCGCTATCTGTCTGAAGATTTAATGAGATTAAAAGCTCTATAACCAGGAATGCAGAGCAGCCAGGCTCTTTTGCATAGCGGCTAAGATACGCACTTGTAGTGCACGGGGTCGTCGGTTCATTCCCAGCCTCCACCCTGTTACACAGTTAGCATGAACTGTGTTTGATTAAAAAAAACTAAAACACACACACACACACACACCACAGCTCCTGTGCTGAATGCCTGTGCTCCTGCGGTGTCTTCACAAGCCCTACCGTGTCTGCAGACTCTTGATCCTCCCCAGCATGTCCAGATGTCCGGCAGAGTACTGCTCGATTACGTCCTTCACATCGTAGGGTCTCAGCGTCTCCTTGAACTTCCGCTTGGCCACCAGAAACTTCAGAATACTGAAGGTCAAGCAAACCAATAAAAACGATTGGAAATTGAGCCCGTCGGTCAGCATTCTCCATATTTCTAACACTTACAAGCACTGCCTTATTTAGAATAGCTGTTTATCTCTAGAGTGCTTGGGATCTGCCACAGGACAGGTGTACACAAGGAAGTGCTGGTATTTGTTATATTGCTCCTGCAAATCCTTGCAGCTTGTTCATCTTCTGCGGCTTGCAATAGTGTGCCGTCCCAGTGGTATTGCACACTGGATCCCAGTGGGTTCATGCTGTGTGAGAGAATGACTTTCATCATACAGACAGTGTATTTCTATACATGAGCAATATGCAGCATGATGGGATTGGCAAATGCTATACTTTGTTTTTCAGATTCTTGCAATGGTATTGCTGTAATAGTGAGATTTAGTAATGGGTTTATTGAAGTAACACTTTAGTATTAAGAGTTAAAGAATAACCTCAGTGTGTTTCTAAGTTTTCAAGGGTTTTGTTTAAATGTGGGGGATCCTGGGTGGGTTTTTAAAATCTACTGTCAGAGGCAATGCCTCGCACCAAAGGTACAATAAAAAAAAGTAGCACAAGAGTCATGCAAAGATAAACCTGGGTTGACCAGTGACCACTATGTTTGTGCTTCTAAAAGATGTAAACGAAAGCTTTGAAAATGTCAACAGGAAGGTATCTGGATTTGAAAATAATACACAAACACACAGACACTCACACATGTACCATCATACAGAGGCTTCCACACGGACACTCACACACACACACACACACACACACACACACACACACACTCACACACACACACACACACACAGAGGGCACACTCTGCTAAACGAGAATTAATTCTTCTAATCATTCCAGGATTATTAGAGGCGGCACTGCCAGCTTTGCAGACACTTACAAAGTCAGGCCGCAGTGATGGATGACTGTATAATTCTTTGTCAGCAAAGTACCAGAGCGGGTAGCTTTTTATTTTTATGATGAAACACTATCTCTCCAAAACAGGCATTAGATGCATGGGCAAGCGTTTATTTGTTTATTTTTTTTCTTCTTCATCATGCAGTATATTCAGCTTTACAAAATGAGGGAGAGGTTTTCGGACAGTTTGCAGTCCATATCTTACACAAACGATCTAGAAACAGACAGGTAGACTATACTAGGTTACTGTGTGTTTTTCCCTAAAGTCTTTCATTTCACCCTTGCTGTATGTGTTACTTCATTAACTTTCTTCTTCGGCTTTGTTTTTAAATCAGTAAATGAAAGCCTAAGGGGGAGTCAGGTGCTGTCAGGCGTCTCTTCCTTCCCTGGGTCCGTCTGGCTCGTGTTATTCATTTCTTTGACCTGAGACTGCACGGTGCTCAGTCTGCTGTGAGGGCCCAGGGGAGCCCATCCCTGCAGTTTGTGCTTTGACTGGCACTGCCTTTGCCGACCCTCCGAGATGTCTTCACAAGAAGCAGGTTCCTTTCGCCTGTCAAAGCTGGAGATGCACGGTGGACCAAAGCTAGCATGAGTTCACGAGAAGCACAATTTGGTTCCTTGACCCTACACACCTATTTATTACAACGTTATACTCAGTAATCTGATTTGCAAAGCAGCAAGTCCTTTCTAAGCACTAGTCTAAGATGCTCACGTATGTACAAATATGCCATATTCCACCCGGATCAGTACACTCTTGTTCATTGGCCCAGAAGAAATGAAGGACACAGAAGATACTGTAGGACAACAGCTAAACATAAGCGGAACTGTTTTGTTTTTTTTTTGCTTTGGTTTTTGATGACTCCTGCTCTTAATTGACTCGTCTGTCTTCTTTCGTTTTATTTTTATTTTCTGCGTTTACCTGCACATTTATTCTGGGCCCACGTCTTAGGTGTGGATTTCAAGCTCAGGTAAAAATAAATGGCTGTGCCATTTGTTTCTGTCAAGACTGTGCATTCCACCAAGTGCTGACAGGCAAATAAAAGAAAAGAAAAAAAAAACCCCACAGCAGCAGCAGCAGCAGCCCTCAAACAGCTCAATCCAGAGGGGACACCTCCAGCCCACAGCTTTCTCTGGCAGCAGCAGATTCAGAAAGTACCTGCTGGGAGCGAATGGGATTGTGCAGAGCTGGAGAGAGCTTAGCCAGACTCACTAGTACACAGGAACTGCTTTGCAAAGCAGCACAAGTTTACTGAGTAAGCAAGTTCAGCTTGAAGTAGTCATGCTGCTTATTTACTTGTTTTGGGATGAGAAAGACTGCTGTACATATTATTATTTGTTTATTTAGCAGACGCCTTTATCCAAGGCGACTTACAGAGACTAGGGTGTGTGAACTATGCATTAGCTGCAGAGTCACTTACAATTACATCTCACCCGAAAGACGGAGCACAAGGAGGTTAAGTGACTTGCTCAGGGTCACACAATGAGTCAGTGGCTGAGGTGGGATTTGAACCGGGGACCTCCTGGTTACAAGCCCTTTTCTTTAACCACTGGACCACACAGCCTCCTATAATGTGCATACTTATTTACATATGTAAAGGTACTTTTTGTAAAGCCGTGAGTCTTGTTTTGTTTGACCTTTTCGTACAATGTGTTGCATACAAGTTTAGTTTATGTTGTAGTTTCACGTTACTTTGTTAGAGGTTACATTGTTACATCATAGGACAGGTTATCCTGCGCACTTTATCCAAATGTTCAACGCTTGACTGTAAACCCTAAAATAAAGAAGGCATAACTGATTAAAAAAAACTAAAACTGTACACAACGTCAGAATACTGGCCTCAGTTTAAGAGGTTAAAAATGGTCTCTCACAAGAGTTTAAACCCTTCATTTTTTAGAAGACAGGCTTTATATTAACCAGGCAGCAATTATCGGTAATTATACAGTAGAACAAATATTCCCCAGTAGTTTCTGTTAAACAGTAATAGCTGTTCATAATTATTCGGGTTAGGGTAATAAAAATAAAGATCTCTAAATTTTGCCATTGCAAGCCTACACCAGTACGTCCTTAAACAGCGCACGCTGCATTCCTTAATGTGACTGTGATAAACTAGATGAACCCGTTGGAAACGAAGACTCAGCAGTTTAGCAGTTACTAATTTTACCTTTTCCTTTTTTTTCTTTTTTTTTGGACATCCATCTTTATTGAAGTGCCCGTGCAAACGGGAGCTTCCTAGCTCAGGTGTTGTCGCTCTGACAGGCTTGAGTTCTTCCAGCCACCGTTTATATAAATAACGGCTGCAGATTCATAATGGATGCCGGCTGTATACCACTTGAATATCTTATGCACTTCTTCTGAGTTCTGAAATAATTCCATTTGAGTTCAGCCCTGTTAATTCATCAGGATTTTAAAACAGTTAGGTTCCACTTTCCTCGTTAAAGAAATCCAAGGGGATGTAATTGTATCTCCGGCAACCCCCCTCCAAAAATATAACCGACTATAAAATGAAAATAATTTCACACGTAATTTGGAAATCAACACAAGCTTCTCTAAGGACTGACTCCTGATTTCTATTTATTATTATTTATTTATTTTCACCCATTACGAGACCCTGGTGTAGCAGATTATTTTTGACACTATTATAACCAACTTCAAGCAATGTTCACTTTCTCAAATAAAGACGAATGGTGAATACTGATGAAAACTACAAGAAGTTGCTTCATCGTTTAAGCAGTATTACAGGACATGGACTTAAAGGCAGGGCTCAAACTCATCTCTCCCAGTCCCAGCACTCACCGCAAGGCTCGGATCAGAGTCTTCACCGCAGGCATGATCTCCTCCATGGTCAGGTCACACTGGTAGGCTTTATCATCATTGCTGTCCTCCCCAGTACCGTCCACTGACAGAGGGAGAAAAAGGTGACACAGTGAGGCATGTATTACACAGATGTGAATGAATAAAAACATCATTCATCTATATATACTGTATATATACATCTTAGGAGAAAGCAATACAAAGATTGACATGTTCCAGCAGGAAACTTCTCAGATCCCCGAGGGTGATATAAACATTCTGTGTATAATGTATATGCTTGTTTCAATTTCAAATCTAAAATGAACCGCTGCTGAAGTCATTTGCCAAGTCATTATGTCAGTGGATAATTTATGACCCTTAAAATGTTTTATAATTAACAAAGGTGAAAGCACAGCAAAGTGCAATAAAGTACTGTATAGTGAAAGCCTTCTAATGCACACGCAAGCATTCTGAAGCTCAGAGAGGCACAGCATGTTAAAACATATTTAAAACAATGGCAAACCATGGTGAAGGCATAGCGGAATGCTATGCTAGAGTGCTAAAGTTCTCCAGCTTTCTCCACTCACCCTCCGTGACGGGCCTGGGTTTGAGCCGCAGGGAGGTGCGTAAGCGGGTGCGGTCATTGAAGCTCCAGCTCTTCTGGACCTTGGTGGGCCCGGGAGCGTTCTCCGTGCTGGGGGAGAGCCGGACCCCCGGGACAGCCTGTGGGGGCTTGCTCCGGAACCCCTGGCTGCGGGAATTGTTCATCCGGATCCGATCTCGGAATCCTATCTTCCCGCTGCAACAATGGCAAGGAGGCAGGGAGGGGTTAATCTCAGAGCGAGCAGAGAAACAGCCCCCTTGAGAACTGGGGGCCACTTTTCAGCATTTAGCATCTAGCTGCTATGGTGTTACTGGAATAAAAGTGAGGCATAGAAAAGAAACCGAGAATTATCAACCGGCCGCTGCTTTTTTTTATAGCGTCCATAAAGGAGTGCCAAATAACTCTCTTTATCACTGTCTTCCTTTTAACCCTATATCAGCCAATAGTGTCTTCAGGCCGGTATATATTTGTTACAGTTATCCTGACTACAAATTCACTGATGCGGCATATTACAGTAAATGAAAATGAAAAAAATAAAACAGCAAAATAGATTCTTGCCCTGATTTGACACTATGGGAGAGGGACACTGTTTAGAAACTTTCTCTTTCCCTGCTGGGGTGAAGCAAGGCCCAATAATACATCACACAAAACTGGCAGGTCACTATTCACCCCAAGGCATTGAAAAGATACAATCTGCAGAGCAATCCTGACAATCTCATAAAGCAAACAGGTTTCTATATCCTTGCATGGCCCATGCTGAGTTCTGTGAATCCAGCGCTGCGCTGTGCTGGCATGACCGAGGGGAGTTGGTGTTGATTGTCTGTACATGACTAATTAGAAAGGGGGTCTGGTGAGCAGGTTTAAGGCAGTAAGTCCCAGCATTCGCTATTCCATTCTCATAACCCCTGCTGCAATGGGAATAAGCAAGATTTACTAGACCTGTAGAAAAGCTATGCGGTGCTGTTGACCTCATATGTAACTGATTATCACACGCACAGACCAGAGGGAAGGAAAGAGAGCAGGAGGGAGGGAGAGCAAGCCAGCAAGCAGGAGAAACACATGACTTCTTTCAGCAGATAAGCGTTCTGGAGATGAATGTTCCTGCACTGTGGCAAGTAGGTCTGCTTACATAAAACCTGGATGATATTGTAAATTGGTGGGTGTAAAAATGACAAGAGGATGGATGAGTGAAAAATCCCAAAAAAATTCAAAAATGCAAAAGAATTAGAATGGGAACTTATTTCACCAACATATAGTCTTGAGGTGTCTTTTCAGAAGTTTAGTAAGCATGGCAAAAAATGATCTAAACAGAAACAAGAATAGAGAATCAAACCAAACACGCGTAATAGGATGTTAAACAGGTACGAAACCAATGTTTAGTAAAAGCTGATACAAAAGGTATCCAATTGATGAGTTTGGAACAGAAAACACAACACTATACTCGTGTTAAAAACTACAGAACTAGAACCTATTTCCAAATCTGACAAGATTGCAAGCATGTTATTTCCCTGCTGTTATTTGCTAACTACAGTAATCAAGAGGATGCACACTTTCTATAGATGGTAGCTTTTCTGAAACACCTCCCTGTTAACACAGACACCGCTGTTGTCTTGTATATTACTAATATGAAGATGCCTCTGATCTGTGGCTGTCGAGTCCACTCTCAACATGCAATCATTCTCAAACAGATTCCTGCAAACACAGTGCAAAGTGCTCATGCAATTCTGTGCATCCAAGTCTCTTCTTCCAAAGATCTCCCCTCCTATTTCTCAGGGTCTTGGATAAAAAAAAAGGAAATTACTGCACCGACAAGCCAAGAACTACATGGCAGGTCTGGAAAGCTAGGGTTAGTTTTGTTAAAGATTATATATAATGAGCCTGATTGCTTTAAAGCTTGGCTGTTGTTTTAACTGCAGTACGCACAGTACATCAGTAAAACACATTGTAGTTACATTACATTTATTCGTCATCCATGTCTAAAAATAAACACTCAATGGTAAAATATGTTCCAATACTAAATACAATGTCAAACGTTTTGGTTAGTTTATTGTAGTATTACGCGTTTTCATTTTTGCAGTGTGAAAAAGATATGTATGGGATTGAGGGCTAAGTAGAATGTATATTACTTTGTATTTATAGAATATCAAAAATATATATATAGTAATCGTGCACTGCGCATGCAGCATGCGTTCAGAATGTATTCATTTTACTGGCATTCAAAGAAACTCCGGGGTGCATCAGATCGCTCGATACCTCTGCTTGCGGCCAGCGTGAATCCAGAAGAAGCTCCGCTTGCTATTCAAGAGCTGACTGGGGAGAGAGGCAGAATTCAAGAGGGAGAGAGGTGGGGGGTTAAAATGAGGAATAGCACAGAGAGCGGGAGAGCGACTGAAGAGGAGAAGGAAAGGGATGGCACTGAAAACAGGAAGTCTGGCAGCTTCATGAAGCTTCATATCGTTCTCTTGTAACTTGTTGGGCTGGGTCGCGTTACAAACGGCTGTTAAGCACATTGCTGATGAGTTAATGGAATATATGAATGTGAAAACAAACATTCCACGGTATCTGATGTAGATATGGGGATAATGAAACTGTACAAAAAGGTTTTAGCATCTCCCTGCCATGTTCTGCTTTCGTTGTTTTTATCCCCCTGTCGTAAACGCTCCAGAGCAACTAAAACTCCTAAACAAAATGTAAGAAACACGCAGGCTGCATTGTGGCCTCCTTGGTTGCCGTGGCTTCGGGTCTCCTGCAGTCCATGTAACAATCTCAAGGTAGTGTGCGTTTCAAAACAGTCAGGTGCAGTGTTAGTGGATGTTACTCGAATTTGAGATCATTAAAAAAAAAGTGTATAAAAGTCAACTGCCATCGGTATGAAATGAACATGTATGCTATGGAGTAATCACAAAGTTAAATCTCAACCTACAATCTAATACCAAAATAAAACTAAAAAAAACCCTGCGAGACTAAGACGTGCTGGACTGTGAGTATCTGATGTACTAGAAAGAATAAGAGTAAGAAGAATCAGAATATCACAGCATTGTCTCACAATCAACAAACCTGTTTTGGGCTTCCTCCTTTTCTCTGTGCTTACTGTTAGTGAATGGGGGGATGACAAGGAGAGAGAGAGACAGACAGACAGAAGAGAATGAGCAAGATGAACGCGGTTAATGAATGGTGGCGACAGTTAGCATAAATCACTTGGGTGTTCTAAAAATAACACCGTCACACGAATGCCACGTGCAACACCAATAAGAGAGAGAAGAAAGACTGAGCAGCACTTTTTTTTTATTCCTTTCCACCTTATTTTAAATGTCAGATGATACGGTAACAAAGGGAAAAAAAAACTGTGCTTACAATACAATGAGCAGAACCAACAACAAGTACAGATTATTTATAATTGTGTTATACTGTAATGTAATACAACAACAAATGAATTAGTACCATCAAGTTCTGGCATCGGGCGTCGTGACCCAGCGTTCTAGTAACAGCGTTACTTTTAAAATGCTGCTTACTGCCCTGTTCTATAGTCCATTCTGTCTATGTAACATTAAGTGGTGACGCAATTCACTTTCACTCATACACTTCATTCCTGTTATTAAAGAGGTATGTTTATCCTAAAGGGTTAATCTCAGTTCACACTTAAGAACAACCAGATAAAATAATAACTATAAGACTAAGACGTACTGGAATGGCTCAGCGAGACGCACCCATGCGGGACTGCGCAGCGTTAGACAATACGGAGCAGTATGTTTCAGTTGTAAGCTGCACCCCTTGCTTTAGGGGGAGGGGTGCCTACCTTTCCCCCATCAGGTACTCTGACGTGTAGGGCTTGTGGCCCCCGAGCAGGCCGTGGTTCTGGGAGGCGTTCTCGTGGAATTTCTTCTCGGAGTTTCGTAAAGCCTTGCGGTGTGTGCGGGGAAGATGACTGAACAGGATGGACAGTTCTCTGGAGTTTACCGGAGGCCCAAGCACACCAGCACAAACAAACGGAAACAAGGCACAACAAAGCAAAACAGGTACAGAATGAAATGAAAAACAGAAATAAAGCAAATAAACAAACCGAAATAAGAACGTCTTAGGGGTTTTCTTTCATTAATTGGATTAATCTAATCTAAATAATGAAACAAAGTGAATATTAAACATCAATGGAATAATAATAATAATAATAATAATAATAATAATAATAATAATAATAATAATAATAATAATAATATCCGATTGGTTTTAATATAGATTAATGTAATTAATGAAAAAAAGTAAATATAAAAATCAATGGGATAATAATAATAATAATAATGATAATAATAATAATAATAATGATGCTTTGTTAACTTTTCCCCCCAAAAAACAGCGTAATAGGGGGCGATGTCACGCAGCAGACCACACAGCACCAAGTGGGTGATTAAGGCATTCTGTCCAGTCCAGCTTTTGTGCTGTACAAGCCTGCCTTTCCAGAGGCCAGCATTGCATGCATCCTTGATTCAATGTGTCTTACAGCGAAGGTGATCTTCATTAATAAGACTGTCTGAGAGCACAGACAGACGAAGCCCAGTCTAGCTAGGATTGCAACACAGTGCAATCTAGAATAGGAATCATTTACAGGGGGGATTGTCGCCTTTTGGAAGGAACACATCATCTTCAAGTTTGAAACAGTATTTTATTACAGAGGGTGTTTGATACGCTCCCCAAGCATCCACAAAAAAAAACGATGATATTTTAATTATTATAGCGCATTTGCAATGGTTGTAGATTCTGTTTATAGCGTGCTCTGTGTGGGATTTGGAGTTTGAACAGAAGTAAATGAACAAACAGTCGAAGTTGTGGCTCTTGCCCAGCCAGCTCCCCAGTGCCCCCTGCTGGCAGTGCAATACTCACCTGATAGAGGGCAGCATGGTGTCGTAGAAATACCAGGTGGCAGTCAGGTAGGAGCGGTTCACGTCGGTCGAGTACAGACGCCAGGCAGCCTGCAGGAGACAGGCAGCGCACAGCATTTCAGTACAGCCTTGAGGCACAGCTGACATTTTAATGAATGCGCTGCGCTAACAGTGGCTTTAATGAAGTAACCAGCCAAACAAAAAACGTGATCAGGACGTGCAAGATTTTTAAAGTCAAGTTGGTTTGTTTTATAGAGTGTCCCCTCACTGCAGCAATTCCACACAGAGCCCAGGAGAACTGAAGGTCCTCCCATCCCACGACCAAGAGTGGATGTCAGTGTCCTCTCCCAATATTAATAAAAAGCCAGGAGGATTATTGCAGATGGGCTTTAATCCCTCTGCACGGCAGTACAAATAAATTAACATAACACTGGCTGCATCTAATTACAGAGCCTCTGTTGCAGCAGTTTGCAGAGAGAGCAGGAGAGCAACAGCTGGACCTTCAGAACCCCTACATCTATCTAGAGTAATCGATAAGAAATGCATGCAGTATGAAAACACTTTGTTCTAATAATTTGTTCTATAGAGTAAATAGCATTCCTGACAGGTAATACACACAAGATGCATCTCCCTGTTGCAAGCCACAGTAGGCAGCAGATCGGTCAGATTTTGATAGCAGGCTGATAAGTTCAGCTGGCTGGTGCTTCCATATACACCAATATGCTTTTGATGGGTTTTATTTTGAGAGCCTCCACTAAACATTCATTGATCGATTCATTTGGGGCCTCATTTATACATTGTACTGCATTCCTAGCACATGCTTGCTTTTGGTTGTATTGGATTGCACTGCAAAGGTTTTGAATAACAAAGTTTTCTCAACGCATCGAATATTACCCGTCAGGTATTTGAAAGCGCTTGTTGATGGCATCTGATTGTATCCGTGTAGACCTGGCTGTCCTACCTGAATCAGGTTGGCTGCCGGAATCCGTCTCTTTTCAAAATGCTTCTGACGATGCTGCTCCTGAACCTTCAAGGCAAAGCCTGACCCGAGGATCCCCTGTGAGAGACAATTGCACCAGCCAGTCAGGGCTTCCCTTGGCTGCAACATGGTCTCTTTAATTTTCATTGATTAAGAGCTTCCAATATAATGAGACCGGATTGCTGTGCTAATCCCACACGTTCTGTGCAATTCACCCACTTCACTTAACAAGACGTTTGCTCTTAGTAAAGGTGCTGAGCTAACAGTTTCCTGTAGAATTAAATTCTAATCATTACAAGCTGGCCGATTCTCCAGGCGGTTGGTCTCCAGTAATTTATTAAATCATCACAGTTGTTCATGAAGGTGTAGGGTGGAAACTGTATAAATAAAATGTGCACAGCTGTGGCCAAAAGCTTTGCATCACCTAGAATTTCAGGATTGAGACATCATTTAAAAAAAAAAAAACTATATGAACATAATTTAGATATTTTTTTAACATCATGTAATCAAAGAAACTGCAAAATGATATCGTAAATAAAAAAAAAGTCTACAGGATAATAGTAGTACAGTATTTCACGTTAGATTTTCAATTTTTGTCAGTTTTTCGTTAAGTGTATGAAAAAAACTATGAAGTGGTATCTAATTCAATATCTTAACGTAGCATTATTCTGCAGGCTTCATTCAGACCGAGTGTGAGTTTGTAGGCCTGCGTTCAGTCACCCCAGCCCAGCTGCAGTGTTTGTAGGCCTGCGTTCAGTCACCCCAGCCCAGCTGCAGTGTTTGTAGGCCTGCGTTCAGTCACCCCAGCCCAGCTGCAGTGTTTGTAGGCCTGCGTTCAGTCACCCCAGCCCAGCTGCAGTGTTTGTAGGCCTGCGTTCAGTCACCCCAGCCCAGCTGCAGTGTTTGTAGGCCTGCGTTCAGTCACCCCAGCCCAGCTGCCCAGCTGTCCAACCCAGGTACTCACAGCTGGCAGTGCAAAGAAGGAGACCCCCAGCAGGGCGAAGCCGGCGGCCAGCATGCGCCCCAGCCAGGTGCGCGGGGTCTTGTCTCCGTAGCCAATCGTTGTCAGAGTGATCTGGAGCAGAGAGGAGAGATTACAGTCACAGTCACAGCATCAGGCTCAGTACAGAGGAACACAACCCATGACTAATGTCATTGTCTTTGCATGTTTTATTTTTAGTTATCATAGTTGCTTAGTAGTATATTACCATCAGAAAACTATTTTCAGAAAAATCCCTGATAAAGACAACTTTCGGTTATTAACAACATTTTCCCAAGATCCAATCCCGTCCCATAGACTTTAATATTAATGGAATTCTGATATTAGCAACTGAACGCTGCTCATTGACAGCTTTATTACTAGTTGCCAGTGCTACAGAGCGCACTTGCATGATTTATGCACATGCTTCATGCAGCTTTTATAACACACTGACTTCGCAACTGCGTGTTTCTGGTGGCCTGAGGCAGAATCGTGGCTTTGAAACTGGCTACGAAGCTGCACACAAAATTGACATGGATTTACAGCGGGAGGTGGTACATTGTAAAAAGCAGACAACGTTGAACAATTTCTTATTTTAAAAGTGTGTTCTTTCGAATTGATTGTAAGTACAACACATATTTCTTATGTTTGCTTTACTCATTGTAAGGACACTTGAAGCACATCGTTGTGTAGTACTGCTTAAGCCTACTCCCTGTTTTTTGTTTTTGTTTTATACACGCGTGAAGTAACAGTTCATTGTTTGGGTATTTTCGTGTTTCTCATGTTCATTTTTTAACACTGTAACATTTAAAACACATGTATTTCAGTGCCATATTTGTACAACTCAGTATATACCGTTGTTCCATATAAATACACTTTTCGCTTATTGGCAACTTTTGGTTAATGACAACTTTTTGCTGGGACCCGAGAGGTTGTTAATAAGCAGCAATAATCCTTTTATTGGTAGGTAATATGAATTTATTTAAAGAATATGATATTGTGGGTACGTTTTCCTAGTCACCCCTCATAATACTAGTACTAACCCATAAAACTCATGTCATATTCTAATTTCCAAAGACCACGAGAGGCTGGGTTTTCTGAACCTTTCTTCCAGAGCACCATTTGTTCTTCCCTTTACGCTGGAGTTCAAGTGATTTCAGCCTGTAGCAATCCCACAGCACGCTCTGACCATTCATTCTCTTCGGTGTGGCTTTCCCTTCCCTTTCCAGTTTGTTCTTGGCCCCGGATTTCTAAACAGATCGACGCTGGGTTGAATAATGAACGCTAGTAAGGAACTCGGCTCTGATTTCACCTCATGCCACGGTTTCTATTCAGCTCCCATTTGTTTTCGTGCCAGTCATTCAGAGCAGGATGATGGCGGTCTGGCTCAGGAACACATCTCTGAGTGAGTGAGTGAGTGAGTGAGTGAGTGAGTGTCTGAGTGAGTGAGTGTCTATCTGTGTGAGAGGATAGACAGGCACGCAGTCGGGCCATGGGTGTACATTTTAACATTCAAGCTTTGAAGTTATACCGTGGGGCTCAGCAATAACCTTTTAGTCGAATGCAATTAACCATGTATAGATTAATATAGTAAAGTGAACCCTGACACAGCACCCAAACCAAAGGGAACGATAGTCAATGTTATTATTATTATTATTTATTTCTTAGCCGACACCCTTATCCAGGGCGACTTACAATTGTTACAAGATATCACATTATTTTTACATACAATTACCCATTTATACAGTTGGGTTTTTACTGGAGCAATCTAGGTAAAGTACCTTGCTCAAGGGTACAGCAGCAGTGTCCCCCCCACCTGGGATTGAACCCACAACCCTCCGGTCAAGAGTCCAGAGCCCTAACCACTACTCCACACTGCTGCCCTGTAAAAGAATCCACTGGTGTCTTGTTTCTTTTACCCCAATGGTAAAAGAAACAAGACACCAGTGGACTGGTTGGATCTCCTTGGACTCATCATTAAACATAACATCAAGAATATACTTTAAAAAAAAAGCGTGGCCTATATTCTAAATAATTAAATAAATAAGCAAACTACATACTATTAGTACAGTATACAATGAAGAAGAAAAGTAATCGCTAAACCGAAAACTCACTATTTAATAAATGTTTCGGCTTCCACTTTCTTCAGATAGCATGGTAGAAATAGCTTGTACTGCAGGTAGACTGTTGTTTTATAAGAATGAAAACTGCACAGTGACTTGCAGATTCATGTTCTCAGTATATTATTATTATTATTATTATTATTATTATTATTATTATTATTATTATTATTATTATCATCATCATCAGGCTCTCTTTCACACTGTATTGAGTCTGTTCGTTTTCTTCCTGTTTTACTGACTGTCAGTGTTGCTCCTCTGAGAACCCTAATCTGCTCACTCAGCAAGTTTCCCTCCCAGCAGCTCCCGTGGACTGGAAGGCATGATCAATCTGTTTGCTTGCGCCAGTCAAGAGCATTTAATAGCAGGCTGAAATTAGCTGGGTAAATGTTTTTCTTTTAGCAGAATGTGGAAAATCTCAGCTGATGTCTAGATGGCAGTTCTGTTTAGTCCTGTTTTTTTTTTTTTAAGTCATTAAATGGAGTTGTCAATCACAGCACCAAAACACAGAACGGGACTTACAGGAATACCTGTCCAGGTGCAGTGACACACAAACCTTACAGCAGGATGCTTTTCATAACGATAACGCTTTCTCTCACATTGTTTTTTAACATTAACCTGTAATGTTTCCCATAGCAAAGTCTAATACAGCATCGAGAATGCATGGCAAAGCATAGGTAAGCATTGTAAGGCCCAGAGAGGTATGGTAAAGCATTATAATAATAATAATAGCAAATCATGGTACATTTTGATAAGTCCATTATATGGTCAGTGCAAGACAACAAGAGGACAACAATAGCTCAGAGCTTCCAAACTTTAGCTTTTTTTTCTGTGGTGTTGAAATGATTATGAAACTTTTTGGATCCAGCTGCGCACCAGTTTACTGTGTGATGCTGAACCTTTGTGGTTTCCTAACCTGTACTCCTTGCCTCTGCCTCTCAGAAACGCGTTACTCACCGTCCCCCACCAGAGGGAGTCTGCGTAGGTGGCAAACTCCATGTTGACTTCCTTCTCGGCCAGGTAGACCAAAAACGAAGCGAAGATGAGGACCAGAAAGCCGATGTACCAGGCTGTGATCAGCTCCTGGCAACGGGGAACAAAGGCACAGCACAGACAAGACATGAGCGCAAAGGAAGTGTGCTACCCTCGGGGGCTTCTCTAGGCAGGGGGAGAGAATGAGGGAATTTAATGATTACTATAATCTGAAAAAAATAGAATGATTTCAGCTTTCTTAATTGGTGGCACTTAAAATGATCTTGCAAGTAAGTAGTTTTAAATGGAAGGCATACAAATAAAGTTTAATGTTTCAAAGTATCCATCCAACCCAAGTACATCTGCTGTATTCATGATCCTTCGTCAGAAGAACATGAGGATTCCCCTCACAAGTGAGGGACTGCCCACCAATTCTGACCTCACAGCCCTCTTCCATTCAGTCATGGACCTCCCCAAAGCCAATTCACCTCCCAGAGCATCGATGGATTCAAACCCAGGCCTCCAGGCAGGCATGGACGTCTAGGTTACTAACCCGCTGTGCAGCCTCCACCCTTCTACTGAATATCGCCATGCTGCTAGATAAACTGCTGGTACCAACCAACGTGGCCACTCTTCAGTCTGGTTACCTTGCTGTGGGCGTAGACCACGGAGCCCAGCAGCTTCCACGTGCCGCCACGCCGGTCCATGCGCACCATGCGGAGGATCTGCAGGAACCGCATGCTGCGCAGCGCCGACGTGGCGAAGATGTTGCCCTGCGTGCCGGCCGCTATCACTGCCACCGAGGCCACGAACACGATGAAATCTGCAAGAAACACAAGGGGCATCCGTAACTTCAAAAAGACTCCAATTTCAAGGTACAAACTTACGAGCTCAAACAGACAAAGATTTCGAGTAGCTATGGGGTACACTGAAGAAGGTGCTAGCCAAACCATTTCTTATACATTAATAAAAAACATCAACACCTTTAACCTAAGGAGTCAGAAGAAGATTATCATTGTTGTTTTATTCATTCACTACACCCAAGGCTCTTGCTAGGAACGACCCCAGGGCGACACAGTGAGACAGACGGGTTGGAGGAGACTGACCTATGACACACGTGGGAGGAGACTGACCTATGACACAGAAGGGTTTCCTGGCGAATCGCAGACGGCCCTGGCATCCCCGGTACCGACAGCAGCATCCTGCAGCCCAGACCCTGATGATGTACTCCAGCCCGAACACAATGATCATCACAAACTCCTACCAGAGAGACGGGGGAGGGCACAGCACTGGAGTTAGAGGCTTCCACTGATCTCAATTATGTTGTTAATTCCTTAATTATGGTGGATCAACTGAGGGGAGAAATCATCAAACGCACGAACCAACAGGTCAGAACAAAAAGCATTAATTAGGTAGTATGGATTGGATTATGGTATAAGTCTAGCCCAGGGGTGGCCAATCATGGTCCTAGGGGGGTTACTCCACTCCTGGTCTTTGTTTTAACCTGTTCTAACCAATTAAACCTCTACCCAGACCCTGAAGTAGTTAATTATATAACTGTACCTGTTAAACCTGGAGTGGAATAGCCTGCCAAGACCAGGATTGGACACCTTGGTCTAGCCTGTATAAAGCTTTATAAAACCAAAAACGTATTGTGCTTGTGTAATGTTTGGATGTTCAGGGTTTAATAACATTTGGGTTGGGCTGGATTTCAGCTTCCTTACCAGAATGAACAGGCCTTCGTTTGCTAGCGTTTGGTGTTCTGGAATAGTAGAAAACACAGACAGCACCAGACAGCTAAGCACAAGCAGGAATCTAAAGGAAGGAAACAACAAAGCCAGGTCAATGACGGGGTCTGTATGAGATCTGACGGAGGCCTAGAGATCCAGCAACCATGGAAACACCAGACTTTTGAAGGAAACCTCAATACACAAGGTAGGTCAGTAACATGCATACCCAGACAAGGGTACAAACAGCACCTGTTACTACCCTCCCTAACTCCAAGTACCTTAACTGTGCAACACTGGCTTCTAAACAGGGGCATACGATACATAACCACAGCAGAGTGAAGAGGTGGCGTCTCTCGCCTTTATCAACGTATTTATTAGTCTGCAGCCACCCCCCTTCAGATTTTCCTTGAGTCGGCATCAATCTTTAAAGGAGTTGGGACTCTGCCACAAACCGCAACCTCATCACTGCTCACAGTATCCAAAACGGAGCAGCAGACTTTCTACCAGGAATCAGGAAAATTCATCACTAATGGATGTCAGGACTGCCCAGTCCCTGACCACATTCAGGCGCCTCAAGACTCACCTCTTCAGAAAGCACCTGTAGAACTCCTCTGTTCTTCCCCTGGGACACTTATTACCCTTCCTTAAATGTGCTTTACTTGCTCTTATCTGCCCCCTATCTTACTGCATTTAATCCTGTACTTCAGAGTACTGTAATCTGCCAAGTGTTTAATCTGTAGTAACTATCACTGACACTTATCTGCTGTATTATTGAATTGTATTTTGTCACACTTGTACTTGCTTGAACCAAAGTAATTGTATTTATCTTGCTCTTAATTGTATTATTACTTGTACTGTGATACTTGAATTGTATTTGCTTACGATTGTAAGTCGCCCTGGATAAGGGCGTCTGCTAAGAAATAAATAATAATAATAATAATAATAATAATAATAATAATAATAATAATAATAATAATGTAGGACTGATGGTGGTCGTCTTGCTAAAGGAGGCTTTGTGACTGGCTTAGGGTTTACTGTAATATAAATATACATTGAATAGGGAAGAAATATGCATTTTGAAGTGTGATGAAAAGCTGGATTTTAGAGAGGTTTTATTTTAACGCTGACATTTTTTGGTCTGCATTAAGCAACCAGCTTCACAAACTAAGCACATCAACAAAAACATATTGCACACTGTTTGCACCACTCCTAATCATCTGCAGATGGCAATATTGAGCAGGTATCTTCTGGTTTGCATTTCATTTCTCGAAGCAGAGTTTGTGTTGCTTTCCCACAAGCCTTAATCAAAGTTTGCAATTGCGCATTAAAAAATATAACCCTTCCTCGTCAGAGGTTAGTTACTGCGAAGGGGCAAAGGATAGGGGTATCATGGTTAGTGCAAGTACATAATAAGTCCTACTTTTTGAAACCTATAAAAATTAGTTTCAGAAGATCTGTGATTGTATTAGGAGTTTTGCTCTGCCAAAGTACTGTACCATAAATCCTGTACTCTTGTGGGCTTTAATACACAGATACATGACACATCAGCTATATTGCTATCGTTTAAGCCACTTAGTGACAAGGGAAAGTAACTCGACATAACATTGAGATCTAGGGTTTGAGTAATTGATTGTTTATTACAGCCATCCATCACAGATACCTTTGGGCTTCCAGCAGAACAGCTGCCCTTATCTCAAGTCAGATGCGTGTATTAAGAATCTCTTGGGACGAAAGCATCTCTTTTGCAGTAGGGTCCCGGGATGCGGGACGGAACCCATCTATCACCAGCCTCTTCAGTTCTATCTGACTGGCTTTCTGTCCAGAGAGCCAGCAATAATTGCAATCCTCCCATTTGGGGGCACATTTCCAGCAAACTCTCCTGTGGTTCTATCTGTGTGAACCTCTCTAATGAAGACAGGCTTCCAATTGGCTCCAGAGTATCCAAACCAGCTGGAGCCCGACGCTGTTCAGATTGGTGATTCGTACTATCGGAATCTGTACCGCACTAAGAAATGCCTTTTCTAGTCTGCTGTTTTCATACCAACACAGCAGGATTCAACAGTGTTCATGGTCACATCCCGCCAACAGAGCTGCAATGAACTTAAAACTCTGCCAGTTGACAGCCACCCAGTGCGTACATGACAATGATATGTCAAAATATAAAAGTATTACCACGGAGGTCCCATTCTGTTCATACCACTGCATTGCTATTGCAGTGTTGCTGCTGCATTGCCACTGATGGTCTTTTGGTCAGGGAAGGTACTGTATAAAGACAATGTGATTTTTGCTTTTTTTTTTTCTTCCTCTGTTCTTGAGCACGCCCATTGATCATCTTGTTTTGTAAAACATTTAAGCAGAGAAGCAATCTAAATATTTAATGTAAGAAGATTTGTAGTCGCCCGCAGGGAGATCTCTTGCGAAGCAAAGAAAAGTTTGGCCAGCAGCCTGTAGCCTAGACTGCGCCTTTGAAAAACATTACTGGGGGTGCAACGGACTGGATTCAGCTCCTCTGCCAACCACGCTTCTGGTGTTTACAGAGCGTCTGGGCACACAGTAACACTTAATGCAGTTTGGAAACTATAGCTCAGGAGGAGGGAAAACCACAAACACATGGTACCAGGTCAGCTGAGTATAAAACCAGTCTATGTGCTCCTTCTTTTGCATTTCATTACACATGCCTCTACCTCCTCATCTGCATCCTTGTAGCTTCCCCTTGGCTAACTCATTCACACAGTGGGGGGGGGGGTCAGTTTACTTCATCCATACAGCCAGGCAATTTTCCCTCTGGGATCCATGCAAAAAAGGTCTTAAATATGTTTTTTTTTTTAAACTATTTAAATAGGGAGGATACTTCATTTTTTTTTTTTTTACAGAATTTCCCAGGATAAAGAGGGTGATTTCTTAGAAACTTCTTAGCAGATTACTATTTAAACAGACACGTGAATATATACAAAGAGTAACTGCTGATGTCCTGACATTTGAAACATCCTCGCAGAACCACAAATCAATTTCCAGCTCTCCGATCAGGTACCAGGAGAATTGCAAGAACAGAAAACTGCAACGGGGAGCAAAACATACCACAAAGCTCTCTGCTGGAGGTTCAGTAGAAAGCACTCCAGCATCTTTGTCTGTAGGATGCAATTGTTAATTGAAGATAAATAAACTGTTCAACTGTTTTCCCTCGTTGCTTCCTTGCAGAGGTCAATTGAATTTGATCTCCAAACTGTCCCAAACTGTCCAAGGAGTTATATGGTAACCCTACACAAAAGGTATTCATTTAAATCAACATCTCTAACAGTGTGTGTGTGTGTGAGAGAGTCTCAAGTGGATTTTTGTCAGACCTGTCAAAGCCTCTACTGTAGCCGTGGATACAGAATTATTTCAGGACACAGAGGAGTTCTGTTATAACTAGACTAGAGAAAACGAGAAACTGACCGGCGAACTTCATGGAAACAGCAGAGCCATGTGTTAGCCTACTGGAAGCATTCGCTCCGGAAATCTTTTTTTTTTTTCTTCGGGGTATTGGAGTGGTACAGTAACTGCTTCCAGATTTTGACGCAACTGTATTTTAAGACGTTGTTGCTTCTGGATTTCAGTTGCTGTATATGGGAGCTGTCAAAAGCAGAAACAAACTGCCAGAGTTACCAAACTAGAAATTAACAACAGTGTCTGACCTAAAAGAGTCAAGATCTTTCAATTTTGTAATAAATAAATTCTGTTTATCGACCACCTTATTAACGCCGCTAAACGCAAAAAAAATATATATGTGAAAGGAGTTCTGCAAAATATCAGGTTTATAATTTAGTGATATTCCACTGTTTGGATCATTCCAATATGCCATATGCAAACCATGCACAGCTAAATCTATACCAAAAGAGTGTAAGTTAAAAAGGAAAGTTTTTTAAAAGGTGATAGTTAATGCTGCATGACATTGTAAGTATATAGTTCCCCTTTCTTCATTATAAACCCAAAAGTGCAGCATCAGTTTTCAAGACAGATCATAACAATTAAAAATATGTACTTGCGTGCAGAGAAGAGGAGATCTAATTAGAAACCCATCTAACACAGTAAAAAAAAAAATCATTTGTTTGCACTTTCTTTCCTTGCCTGTGATCTGGGCTTCCACAAAGGGAACATGTGTTTGAGCTGAAATAATGTATTTGAAATATGTTTCAACATCTGGAGAGCTCTTGTGAGATTCTACACCCTTCAAGGGAGTCCCCAGGAACAGAATGTTTTCGAAATGCCAGGCAGTCCATTTAAACTAGTAACCCTCATGAACACAGGCTGCTGATTGTATTTCAATTGTTATTTAGCGACAAATAAATAGTGGCATTAACCCTATACAACCAAATGATGCTTCCAGTCGACGTTCTACTTTGTTGGTTATTTTTATTTGATATAACCGTGACCCTGTCATGGGAAATATTGTGTATTATTTTTGTTTTTGGCATGTGCATAGTGTTAATTTTTGGCGGAAAAGGGGTTAAAACCCACGCTAACTATGATTCAGTTCCCTTTCAATCAGGCAGGCCAGCCATGTGAGAATGTGACTGGCTTCGGTGGAGCCTGACCTGTTTGGAGGGAAAACCGTGTGAATACAGCTGGTCAGGCTGAATTCATTGGTCATTTATCCTGGCCCATCTGTATTTAAGCACAGTTGGTTGTTTCTTTGATTACATGATGTTAAATAAAATAATTATGTTCATAAAGTCTCAATCCTAAAATTCCAGGTGATGCAAAACGTTTGCTGTATATTGATTTCTATAAGCTGCAAAATGACTCTGACATATAATAAGCCCAGTGAAAAAATCTGAAATCTGAAATCTGTCAGCAAATTCCCTGCCGTTTATTTGATGAGCCCCAGAGGGAATTCATTTTTGCACGACTAAGGGGAAAAAAAAGGCTCAGAAACAAAAACAAATACTGCAGCTGGAAGTAACTATGCTGTGGGTTCACATTGCAGCTGGTCAGCACTTAACTAGGGTCAAAGCCACTGTGTCAACTGGGCTGAAGGCTGGGGAAAGGTCAGGTCTAATAAAAAAGAAAATAATCCTAGCGTTTTATAAGATCATGATAGGAACTGTAGTGCAAGGAATATGATGAACACAGAGCATTAGCAAAGGGACTTATGTGTGTGTGTGTGTGTGCGTGCGTGCGTGCATGTGTGCGTGTGTATGTATGCATGCATGTATGTATGTATGTATGTATGTATGTATGTATGGTTTTTTTGTTGTTATTTATTTTACAGAAAACAGGGTCTTTTTCAATTCTCCCACCATATAAACATAAAAAAAATATTAGCAAGCCTGGCATTTTACTTTTAAAGACAAAAATAGGCTTGAGAGACTTGCACACACTGTTACGACATTAGCACACTCAAGCAGTTTCACAAGCCTACTGCTACAGTGATTGCTGTTGCATTTTTGGTCCAATCCTAAAACATGTGCTTTGCAGTTCTACCTTTAAGATAGAACTCAGATTGCCATTGCATTACATAAAACACACACACAGAGGATCTGGGACAAAGTATTACCACAAAGAGTCAGGGATTTATGTTTTATATATATCATTTTTTTAAAGGATCTATATATAAAAATCCTGTTAGTACTGCTGCCTGAAAATAGAGACATTCGTTTGGATTAAAGAGCTCATTTGAGGCGGTCATGCTTTCTGATGACAAAAGGGGAAAAATGTCCTGAAGGTCATTAAAATAAAAATGGTTTAAAAAAAAAAACCTTGAACGATCCTCCTGCTGGGATTGTCAGCAGAACCCGACACCCACCTCTCATGGATTATTTATTTATTTATGTGTGTATTTGATTTTGTTCAAAGCCACCTATTCAGGGCTGTCTGGTGAAGCGTGTTTACGGATTAACCTTTGACCTCTGGAGGTCAGGGTTCGAATCCTGTTTAGACAGCTTTGGTCTCTAAACCACCACACACTTCTGAGGCAAACAATTGGATAGTCAATGTAGACTGAACTCTTTGCTCTTGTGGTTTATCATGTTAGCAGAACCCCTTGATGGAAAAACAGCGTTATTAGGTAGGTGAAAGAAAGTTATGTTCAATGTATT
The DNA here is from genome assembly GCA_030684275.1 of Acipenser oxyrinchus oxyrinchus. Classification (NCBI taxonomy): domain Eukaryota; kingdom Metazoa; phylum Chordata; class Actinopteri; order Acipenseriformes; family Acipenseridae; genus Acipenser; species Acipenser oxyrinchus. Next base: position 18,402,133 of record CM060273.1, on the reverse strand, counting down.
ATGAACTTTGCAAAAAAAAAAAAAAGTAATTCATTTTTTTCTGTTATCCCTTGTTTACTCCTTCTAAACATTTAGAAATGTATTTCATGCTGATGATAACACTGGCATTTAAATACAGTCTTTATAAAATTAATTACCTTCTGCTTTTAAAACCGTACATGCACAATCAAATTAAAAGGTTGTCTTCATCATCAGTCCCTTTGGTTTTCTTTAATTGTAAGGAAACGGTTACTTAAAACATCCCAATAAAACAGAAAGCTGGGGTTGTTAATGGCATAATTCACACAATCAGCCAGTTCAGTTGTGGCCACGAGAAACGACCATGCCAGGCACAGACAAACTCACAGCTGTTAAGTAACTGGCCATGCTGTGACTTTATAATGTGTTCCAATATACAGCATCCTTCCCTGTACAGTACAAGCAATCTAACCAATTCACAGCACGCTCTGTCTGACTAGCCCAGGATCATTCTATCAATGCGGATGAATGTTGTGGTATATATATATATATATATATATATATATATATATATATATATATATATATATATATATATATATATATATATGTAGTAGTCATTAGTAATTTAAGTTAGTAGTGCAGATTTCACACAAGATAGGGTACGTGTAAATACACTACATACCTCCCGTCAGTGTAAAGTTTCACCACAATCACATAAGAGGTTCACAATATAAAGAGTGCTTGATCTTAACCAATCGGTAGTGGTTGAAATACAAGTATACTGTACATTTATACTGTAGGGTGAGATTCGTTCCATTTAAAGCTGGGACTGCTTAATGACAAATCACTTTTACAGCTGTGGCAACTGCTAGTCAGCCCTTTTACTGTGCTGAGAATCATTTTGTTCTTCAATATTATTTTCAGCTACAAATGGACTTCAAAACCTAAGCTGACACTCCTTTAAGATGTGCACTGAGATCTTACAAGGGCTTTTACTATACTTGAATGATAGGCTTGGATCCAGAATACAATGAAAGTTTCATACCTTCCTGATTCTCTGGGATGAAGCAGACGCTTGGCAGGCTAAATAATCTGCAAATTACGGGTCCTGCAAACCACGCCATGTCATTTACAGATAATGCACCCAGTGCCCATTTGGCACCAATACCCAACCCTGCGTTCCTTATCTAGCATCTGCTAAGCTGCAGGTAATCTTCCCTAATGAGCTTAGCGGACGAGTATTTCATGAAACACAGCTCTTGCGATTTCATTTTTGATAAGTCATTACTTGATAAATGCAGAACAAAGGTTGTGGAGCTGCTTGGCATGTGATGATGTTCTCCGTCTCACACGCTTTCAGACAGCCCCCTGCATAAGCAGAAGTGAAATGTCATCATTAACAAAAAAAACAAAAAAAAAAAGCAGGGTTGCAAAAACACACAGTTATGAGAATACTCATCAAGTTGAACACACAGTAAAATTCAGGAAGTCATGTGAGACGGCTCCAATCTCTCCCTGGGACATTAGACTCATGTAATCCTTTGTTTTTTTTTGTCGTTTTACACTTTCTTTCTTCCATCAAGATCAATTACAGAGGCCTCTGGGAAGCCAAGGCCAGCAGAGGACGATAATATCTCAGCTCTTTCATTATTGAGAGACTTCCGTTGGTTTTTACGGAACTCCTTGAGTGTCAGTTGGCGTGCTTTGCCGATAGATTTATTTTTCTTTCCCCGCTCCACCCCCACAAAGCAGAGGGAGGCTAGTCACAGAGTGCAAGAGCCTCCCTTTCTCTTTCCCTGCACGAGTTCCTGAAGCTTTTCTAAACAGAACACGCTGAACCTTCGTCATTGGCATGAGTTTAACGGAGGCATCGGCGTAACTCATCTGCTTTACTGTCCTGTCCCGGATGCTCTGGTCATGGCTATTCCATGCCATGTATATACAGAATACACGGGCCATCTGCCACTGCTCACTGCACACCAGCTGACATTCCTGATTAGTTACTTCAGATTATTGTATTAAGGGTTTGCTTGTTAACAGATCGCTCTGGACAGTCAGTCTCGCTGTACATTTGGGGGGGGGGGTTGCATCCCAAAGCTTTTAATCCAGCGTATCCATGGATACAGTGTTACTGCACGTGTGGGGGCCATTTCAGTTTCCCGTTATCAAATATTTAGGATACGAAAAAATGCCTCCATTCCCTAGGGATGAATATGGAGGCTGACTTGCATTCCTACTGTGTCTATCTTCTTTTTTTTTAATCACAGACATTTTGAGACAGACAGACGCATCCAGGATGTAAAGCCACTCTACCCTTCGTAGTGCTACACCAGCGATCAGCTTAAACTGCACCCTGACTTAATGTGTGAAGCACCTTCAGGGAGGGGAGTGTTTTACTCTCACAACTGTGTCCGTGGTTAAGGTGAAACGAACAGATCTCTTTCCTTGGGGGTCCAAAGTTAAGACGTGTCATATTCCAGTAATCCCCGCTGTACGGTAATTACTTAAGACATTTGTGCAACGTGCCACCTTATTCAATGCCGAACACACTCCAGTAGTTTTCTGTAAAGGAAACAGGAACTGTGATTGCTTGAAGCAGCTGTCACCTGAGAGGGATTAGCTGCAATCCTCTCTCTCTCACACACAGACCCAGTCCTACCTTTCACTTTTTAATCTGATTAGCACAGTGTCAAATGGTGCCCTATTTCCCAGAGGTAGAGGGAGAGAAAAAAAACAAGAAAAAGCACAATTTCGGCCAAAAAATCCACAAAGTGGAACAGTTCCTAAATCACTACGTAACCACTGGTCTCAGTTCACTACTGGGTCAGTCTCATTCAAGGGTGTTACATTTATCACATCGGATAACTATCTTTTTTTTTGTGTGCTTTAAATTTGTGTTACTGGACCCTTTTCACGAAACTTAAGACTGTTTTAAGTGATGTCTTGTTACAGACAATTTTTTTAAAAGCTTGTATCGATAAACTAAATCAAGTTTACAGTTCATAAAACAGCTGATGGAGGCTGGTAAGAGAGTATAAGAGCCTCCCTTTCTCTTTCTCTACTCCACCAGCACAGAGCAGAGGGAGACTGTCCAGAGGGTATAAGAGCCTCCCTTTCTCTTTCTCTGCTCCACCAGCACAGAGCTGAAGGAGGCTGTTAAGCAAGTATAAGAGCACAGCACAGTATTTTGTTAAAGCCCATTCTGTTCATTTTAAACCTTCGTAGGTTGAGGCTGGAGTGGGGCGCTGTTAAAATGAACATGTCCGAGACCTTTGCTTCTTTGCTTATTCCTGCACCCCAGCTGCACTGCCGCCATCTCACCTGAGCGGATCAATTTGAAAGGAAAGATAATAGCTCTCGTAAGCCACTATCTTATCCTCTAAGTACCTGCTAATGTGCTGCTCAACTATAAGAGTGGCTCTCTCACTGAATTTAGACCCTGGCAAACATGCACAGCAATTAGTGTATCTCCAAATAGATTAGGGATGAAAGGATTTCAGCAGATACTACATTGGATATCCGTGCCTGCCAGACAGCCAATCAGAGGGCCTGGAATCAATCAGAATTGATAGCACTGCCATTGTCGTGTCTATGGTAAACCTGGCTTTTAATGACACTGTAAATATAGCAGCGTAGTGCAAGCCTGAAGCTATAAAATGCTTATACTATGCAGTTTTCGTTCAGTCATTGTCCTTTTCTAATTCTGCAAGGCACGCTGAAATGCAACACACCTTCTACCCAGCATAAAATGTCCTGCAGAAATCAAATCAACGCAAATGATTTGCACAGTGGGTAATAGGCAACTGTCTTGCATGGCTTTGCATGGCAAAGGAGGTTTATTAATACCATCCTGTCCTCCTGCTTGTATCCTTATGGTAAGACCTATTGACCTTGTCTTATCCACAACATTCCAAGTGCTTAATCATACATCACTAGCCTCTGGTGTTCATTTCAACACATCTGTGCCAATGCTATTAATGTGCCCTCTATTATCAGTTATGAAAACCCTTCTCTCGCATTGAACCCCCATTGATAGTCTACCCAAGTTGAGTGAAACCCCCCCAAAAAAATCCATATACATCAGCAGAACCACTGACCGCTGCAGGAACACACATTGCACTGAATGAGCTGCTGAAACAGTTGGTCCCTGGAGAGATTGCGATGTTTCAGTTCCCTTGGTTATTCCAGCTGTCTGGCACCAGGAAAGATAAGACTCCAACACCCAGCTCCCCACCTTCTTGGTTTGTGTTGACATGGATGTCACACTCCCATGGAATTTGAGACTAGTCAGGGTTCCGACATTCCGGAATAGAACCTGCTTTGGAATCCAGCCAGGACACAATGGGTTAATACTGCTCCTCTGTGACAGGGTGTCGTACCACCTCAACATCCACAGCATTGACAGGGCCTATGCTTTTACTGATTGTGTGGTTACTGAGGTTTGTAACCAACCTTGTTATCTACTCTAAAAGTACTGTAAATCTGAACAGCAATTCTGCACCTTTCCTCCAGGCTTTTCCCGTGGTTATGCAATGCATTTACAGTCATTTATTGTGGCTTGCCATGTTTTTAATGTTTTACCATACTGTTCTGTGCTTTGGTATATTATTGTTGCCCCTTTAAGAGATGGACAGCCTCAAAGGTTTAAGAGCTCTGTATAGCTGTCAGATAATAGGAATGCACCAGGAGAATAGCCATGACCCTGGACATGCTAGGGTGCTTTGTACCTTTGGAGCTTACAACCAACTGTTTAATTGGAGTACGCACTGTGTTTGTGAGTGATTGTTATTAAGCTAGCTGGATAAGCAAGGTTTTACCTCAGAAGACCTGTGAGTTGCCTTAAATACTCAAAATTCTTTCTCATTTATTTTGTAAGTGAAAAAAAACCAAACCAAAAAACAGAAAGTTCCAGAGCAGAATTAATAAACTTTTTTTCTTACATTGCCTGGGCATCTGCTAGCTGTCACACAGTAAACTAAGAACAAGGCAATTCTTGTTGGGAATCTGTTGAATTAAGCACTAAAGCAGTCATACTTAAAAAAAAATAAAATGCACGATTCTAAGAACGCTGTGACACCGACAGTTCTGAGGTGGAGTTCCAATCCTAACAGGATGCATTGTGGTCCAGGTTAAGTCCATGGTGGGGGGGGGGGGATAAAATCTTAAGTCGGTCAACCCACAGGTTTTCCCTTTTACCTAACATGTTAGATAATTAATAGGAGATTGAGGGAATGTCTTTCCTCCCCCATCACTGTGAGATCATTGAGATTTCTGAGCTCAGCGCTGACACAGTGCGCTTCTCTACACAAGATGTCTCATTAGCACACCTGGAGTCAGCACTAAATAACGGCAATCTGGCTACTTCGGTCCAGTCAAAACTGCCACGGTGGTGTAATAGTATATTTATATTTCGTACCATTTAAGGCTCCGTTTTAAGCTAAGCAGGTGACCAACCCCCTCCTTTCCAGGCTCTGCATCCTATAGAACACGCCTGAACTGCTTCAGTATATGCTGCTAAAGCCAAAGGCAGCATCCAGTACCGGGGTGGGGATGGGGGCTTGCAGAGCTGGAGAGAAAAGGATGGAATGCAATTGGGGGATGACAATGCAGGACAGGTGAGACGTTTGCTTGGAATGGAATTAACTGCCATTTAAGGTGTTAGTGTTATTTATTTGACTTGTTTTTTAGCTGTCGGTTGGATAGTAGCGCTTAGTGGTAAAATGTTGATTCGAATCCTGAGTGGTGTAGATAAGGTTAACGCAAATGTACCACTGAAGTTTAGAATGGAAGGTGTATGGTGGGGTCACTTGTATACGCAGGGAATGGTACATTTAGGGATGAAGCTGCAACTCCTAAAAACACAGGAATGATCGATCCTGCCCTGGGAAAACCAGGAGGCGTCTTCATGGGCCGAACAGCCTCCATTCTCTCCATGCTTGTCTTGTATTCTTAAGTGAATGTCAACGTTTTTCCAGAAGACATATCTGAATGGTTTCTAAACAATATACAACACCAAATCTCTGTAATAGCTAATGCCAGGGTCATTGCTAGCTGCTGCGCTCCACCACAGAGCCCCAGTAAGCCCACACATTCTCGCTGTTGTTCTTGCTGTTCGTGTTCGCGTGTGCCAGGCTGTGCTCTCGCTGCTCACCTCGCAGATCAACTGAGGTCTAATCCCTTTTCCAAAGCAGACAGAGCCGGTCTCCTGACAAGCACAAGGCTTGGAGAATTCCCGTCATTCTCCTGTTTGGAAATACCGTCAGCTATCACACTATATTTAGTGCTTTCTGGCTGCTGATAGCTATCTCAGAGAGGCTTTGTTGTGCTAACCTACAGAAGGACACAATGCACAGCCTCACACATACCTTTTCACTCTGTGTATCTGTGGACTTTCAGTGAAGCACAGCACCACAGAACAGGGCTGGTTTTACACAGACTATACTTGAAAGAAGAGCAGGGGAACACTGCATATATGTTGTTACTAAATGTATGGTTTATTTATCGCATTTTTAAGGACTAGTAGTAATTGCTGTTATCTGAGATATTGTCTCAGAAGCGTTAAGCCTTCTGTTTGTGTGATGACCAATTCCCCTTTGAAGTTCAGCTTTAACAGAAAAGGAGGTCGGTTTAGCAGAAACAGTAAGACTTTAACTAAACACGTGAAACACATGTTAAACTTGATCCTGCGTTATATTAACCAGGAAATATTCAACATTACTCACGGAGCTACCAAGTTATGATTGTTAATTATGATTAGGATTGAGGCCAGGGTTAGAAAAACAAAAAATAATACTAATTTCCTATATGGAAATGATTGCTGATTATTGCCTGTTTAACTCATAGCACAACCTCTAAGTGCTCTGTGTTAAGAATATTAGGCACTGAACAGGAACACAGTGAAGAGCGATTAGCTGAGAAATCACTCGAGACCAGAAGGGCCTTGACGGTGCAGCTGGCACATTAGGAGACCAACTATTCCAAACATGCACTGCTGTCCTTAAGAAAGTAAGAAGGTATGGTGCATTGGGAGCAGGAGGCCCATCTCACACGTGTGCCCAATTCCTGCAACCCCCCAGGTGTACCCTGGGAGCCCCGCTCGGGCCAGTGCCACTCCGTCTGCGGCAGGTTACTTTGAACAGCTCCTCTGATGGAGGGGTTAGTCAGACTAGTGTGTGCAGCGCAGCGCAGCAAGGGGCAGGCAAGACAAATAGAAACAGAGGCAGGGACAGCTGTCTGAACAACCTAAAAACAGAAGCTGAGATCGTGCAGTAACGCTGCTCACAGCACGCCAAAATCCGATAGGGAATTTAAATTCGAAACCTGGCATGCCCTTCTTCAGATCCAAAGCCAAAGAAACTGTGCTAACCTGTCCTCCTGTTTATCAAACCCTTCTGAGATGGATTTATGGTACCTGATCTGAGTAAGCACCTCCTATAACAAGCATGCATGCAATGTTAAATAAAGGCAAATTGAGAAAGTCTAATGATCTTTGTAACTCTTCCCGTGAACTTTATTCCGCTTCTTGTGAAAAGAAAGCGTGCGAGCGGGTTTGTGCAGCGTCAGTGGTTTTGCAGCAAGACAGAGCGGGGGAACAGTAGCTATGCCGCTACATCGGGATGAGTACCTGCTTTAAGGGCAGCACGTGCAGGTCTAAACATAACCCACCATTAATCTCTTGTGGCAGCCCCCCTCCCACCCTCACAGCTGGGCTATTACCCTGACAAAAATAAAGACGAGCTAAGCAGGCTCGCTGTTATAAATAATGCTCTATATTATGAATCTGTTTTAGTGGGTTACCATGGGGAGGGTTCCCACGTTGTTTATACAGCCAGCTGTTACAAATGAAATCGCTTCTAACAACACTTAAGCAAACACTTTCATTGTCGACGTTTTTATAAACGCTTTGCAGAGGCTCAGCCCAACTTTCTTCAACCCCAAAGCTACACGGCCTGGCTATTTCTGTGGATGCAGAACTCATAAAGCCACAGTTAAAGAAGCACAAGAAGGAGAACTGATGTGTTTAAAATACCTACAGCGATAGCACAAGCATTCTTATGTAAAAAGAAATGTAAGTGCGGCATACAGACAGACACCTCTGTATTCCCTCAGATTCTGATACTCTTTACAACTGAAGAGCAGCTGGTTTTATCACAACTGGATAAGTGTTTCAAAAGGTTTGTGTTGTGCAGTGTGACATACACTCCCATACAGAAATGCACAAGATATACCTGCACATCTACACAACATATACCTTCTAAAGCACTTATCCAGTAGTATATGCAGTGTGACATACAGTACACATGCACACCTGTCCGTATGCCTCCACTATGTATCAGCTTCAAGGGATGGTAAATAAATACAATAATGAATTCAGATTTGACTGGCAGTCTGTGGAGCTCTCTCACAGTAGGTGAACCTGTGCATCCGACACGCTTGGCTCCATGGCTTAATCTCTCCTTGCGGACAGTCTCCGCAGGACAGAGAGCGAGGCTTTGGTTATTAACACATCAAAAGGGTCTGAAGAAACATGTCATCCACAGCTGCAGCTCAGAGTGAGCTCAGATAACAACTAGACCCCCGTCTGTGTACAGCCCATAATGCAATGTATCTTGATGTTTCCTGACAGTTACAATGCGATTGTCAGCTACTGTATGCGTTTCTAGAAGCATTGAGATCAGGTTCTCTCTTTCTCGTTCGTTCTCAACATCCCCCAAATTCGCTTGCTGGTCCTGGAGCAGGAACGTCTCTGAGTAATTAGTAATTTCCAACTCAGTACACACCTGGGGCAGTGATCTGTGCTATCTTTGCAAATGGAAAAACATAAAGTGCTTTTAGAATCCATGCAGACTGTCAATACTCTATGCAACATTAATATAGGATGGGCATTATACAGGACAAAGCCAACTACTTCTTGCATTCCAAGTTTAGAATCTCTTCCATAAGTCAGGCATCACAGCCAATGTCGTACGTTCTGCCCATTAGGATGTTCTCTGTTAAATCGGACAGCCACACCCCTTGACTATCTGCACCGAAGATCAAAGCGATCTGAATTTCTGACACTGTGTAGTTTCACATTAATAGCATTAAGAAATAATTCACATTGTTTATTTATTTGATGTGTTCTGCTTTTCTGTCTTTGAGTCAGCCAGGGTGGGTCGAATGTCCGACTTATGTTCCCTATTTCTGGTTCTTTTACTTTTCAACTCAGTTGCCATCTCACTGTGTTTTCTATAAGAATTGCATTGTTCTGCTTGCCATAGCCAGCTCCTCAATCTGCATTAAGGGCTTGTGGATAACCACTGATAGGGGAATGTACCTTGTAATGAATTGGCATCTCAGCCCATTGAGTTGAATGGAAAAGCAATGAATGGCTTAAACATTCAACTAAAGAGCAAGCTCTGTAGTCGAGAGGCAAGTACGGGTCTTATACTGATGTCAGTATTAGTGACTCATCAGCTGCTAGGAGGAGGTTCGGTAGAACCTGATTCACTCCCCAGTGCAATCAAAGGCTTATGCTAGTGCAATGCAATCTGCCAGGTTTACTCATGTAAACTCTGCATTGCTGCTTGTTCTGCCTCAAGAAGAAACCATTAGCACCGCACTGCCTAACGAGGAGGTGTGGTAATTGATAATTAAAGTGTTAAGCCACGGATCATGTTTCTCAATGATCGGGAGCTCCACCTGGCTTCTCAGCGCTGAAGCTCCTTGCAAAGACGTTGTAAAGGTGAGAACGATCGACTGTGACAAGGCTAGTCTTAACTTCCCTAATATTAAGTTTTTAAACCTGTTCCGTATCTTACTATGTGTGCTCTGTATGATTATGGTTTCTGCTTTGATCATTGTGGTATGAACTAGGCTTTAGCATTGCACTGTGCACTGAAGTCTATTGGTGAAGCAGTGTGCGTGTGCATCACTGAAATGCTTCCCCGCCTCACTTCCCCCACAATCAGCCTTCAGGTGTATTAACAGAAAAACTAAAATACCCAAAACCTGAGTGTGGACCCCACAAAATAAAGCGCCAAGGTAAATATATGCAGCACGTTTCTGACCATTTTTTTGGTGTAAACGGCAAATGAGAGAGAGAGAGAGAGAGAGAGAGAGAGAGAGAGGCGACCAGTCACTGTTCTGCCAGAATGATCTGCAGTCCCTTTTTTAGGAGCCTGTGAGTGTTTTGCACAGCAGTGTGTTCAAACCTTCGGTCCATCAGTGCGCAGATCTGCCGACTCCCTGCTGTTTCATTCCTTGCGGTCATGAAAGATTTAACGAAGGGCCATTTCGTTTTAATGCGACGTCGCATTAAGTCTCCTTTTTACTCCTTCTTATTGATTTCTGCTGCAAGCATGGTTGCAGTGTTTTTAGAAATGTCCACTTGTTGCGAGCTCCTGACTGTGTTTTTATTGCAAATGAGATTTTCGGCCGGCCAGAAGTAAAATTAGGTGTATAAAATTGTTAGGCAGTATTTCTCAAACCAGGAAGCAATTTGTTCTTTGTTTTTGTTTTTTTTTTTAAATCACATGTTGTAGGAGTTCTCTGAATAACTTTAAAAACTCTGCAGAATCAGTCAATAACGGATTATTAATTTAGCTTCAAATGGTATTTTATTTATTTTTTAACTTTCATGGCTAATCAAGCTTGTAACAAAACGTGGAATGGATGACTCTGCTATGCAATAGGAATCTTATTTCCATCCCCAGGGTCCATCCCTGTACTATACTGCAGCACACCATGGGTACAAATCCCAGCCAACGTTTAGTAAAAGCAAAGCCTACAATAGAATCCATCAGTGGAGGTATATAGCTGCAAGTAATCACTGTCGGGTCGCAGCATCGCTGTTACTGATTGTTCAAATGAATCCCTTTAAAATCAGCCCCATTGCTTTCTGAATGTCTGATCTGTTCTAATTAAAAAGAAAAAAGTAAAACAAAAGAGACCACATTGCAGGTTCTTCATCAAGTCCCGTGTACCCCGCACGCTGCCTCCCTCACTGCTGTGAAAAAAATAACAACCTGGTAACTGGAATAAATGTTTCTGAAAGTCACAGCAGTTGAGAGACTCAGATACGTGCTATGGAATCTGATCTCTATATGTGAATAAGGTGAAGGGGGTGGGGAGGGAGGGCATGGATCAGAGGCAGGGGGGGGTCAATTCCTGTTTTTCAATTCAAAATCCCAATTCCAATTGCTTTTGAATAACTTGGAATTGGAATTGATATTTTAAAGACATAATAATGTGAACTGCTTTCACTTGAACCCAATTTAATTGACTAAAACAGCGACTTCCATTTAAGTCATGTGTTGCCACCGCGAGATGCTCATTTGAACAGAATACTGCCAATTGCGGTTTTGATTAATGAGGTGTTGGAATTGATTAAAAGGAAGTGGGAATTGGAATTGGGAGTGGAATTCTAAAATTTGGAAATGGAATCGGAACTGACGTCAACCCTGATCAGCACCAGCATTGGATTTGCAAGGACTGCTCTCGCAACAAAACATAAAGCGTTTTCTTAACTTTTGTTAAGCTTTCATAAACTACCATGCTTTTAAGATGGTACATTTTTACAGGGGAGAATCTATGCATTCAGTAAAGCACAGCTATTGCATTGATTAAAAACTGCCCGTATAAGGTTGTCTGTCTAGGAAATTGCATTTACATCATTTTTGAAGAAAAATTGCCTTTTAAAAAAAAAAAAAAAAAAATGTTTTCGAAATGTCGCTGCAAGGTGTAAAATTGTCTGTAGTTTTGTAAGTCACTGTTTTAGTTTCTTCCTCTCTCTCTCTCTCCCTTCCTTCCTTCCTTCCTCTTTGTGTATGGGTCCTTAGGTAAACACTCCTAAAAACTCAACTAAAGTGGAGTTTCAGATCTGCCCACATCTCTGTGTAATGGAAGAGATGTTTAAAGGGCTCAGAGCCCTCTGAAATTCCAATGCTGTATTTTAGACTAGCCCTGTGCCAACATTACTGCAGCCTCTCTCAAATTTACTAAGCTGTGTAATCTAGAGCACCCACTTTCACACTGTGATTTTAGGAGCCCTCGGATTGCATTCCGAATGTATTTTAAAACAACCAGCGTGCAGAGGAGTCACATTCACATTCAAGTTGTCCCAAAGCGTGCTTTCTCAGACCCTGATTCCACTAAATCTGAGCTAGCTTACTTAAAGAGGAACTAGGCACAGGTGTGAAAGATCACAGCCTAAATCTGGGTCTGTCAGCCTCTCTCGCATTTACTAAATTGTTTAATCTCCTGCAATCGCTTTTGGTCCTTTACAAAACCTATACAGACCGTTAATGTTTCCAAAACTCACGTCTAACCTCAAACCCTTGCTAGCATTATACAGCAAAAAAAAAAAACAGTCTGTAGATTCGCGTGTTTAGATATTTAACAAGCTTCTCTTTTTGGTTCCCGGTACGCTTCTCCTCTGTTGTTTGTCACAGACTCCTCAGAGCTGGTGCAGATGTAGGCAGCGCAGCAGCACACAAGCTTGAGAAAGGTCCTGAAGGTATAATTCAGTACTTGGCTGATCTTTTCCAGATCAGCATATTTGGCCCAGTGGTTCAATTCAGCGTCTTCCAGGTGTCGTTGCTGTGCCTGCAGGTGGAATTGGGTAATGAGAGCAGGGCAGCTTCATGGATCAGCACTGACGAGTTAACGCTGATCTGCCTATGATCAGGCTCTGTGGAGGCAGGCTCTTCAGCTTTTTCAATTTTCAGCTTCACTCAACGAAGGGAAAGCTGGGTACTGTTAAAGTGGATTTCTGCACTGCCCTGAGGTTTAATTTGCTGCATTTTACTTACACTACAAATACATGCAGTAATGACATATATTTTTATAATTTTAAAAAAGTGCTTGCAAACCAGCTGTATAGGAGGCTTTGCATTAGCGTGTAGAATTCAGTGTTACAATACCATTTTGGACACTTGAGCTTAGAAACTGAGCAAAGGGCTGAACCTGGTTAGCATTTGGATGGATGGCAAACGTCCCAGCATGGTTTTAATATATCAGACAATATACACAAGGTGCTGTCCTTCAGTGTTAAAATAATATTAGTTGGAATATTAGACACATGGATGGCTGGCTACTCCTGTGCAATTCTAGAGAAAAGAAAATCTGCCAATTCTCTGACTTTGGAAGGCGATCTGGCAAGCTAAATTAAACTACAACCTTCCCCCGAATAGAAATGATTTGGATAATTATATTGTTTTTTTATTACCAGACTTTTTTGGCGAAGTGTTTATCAAGCGGTGATAAACAGCTATTGCAATCAGCTAGCAAACATCTCTGTATTTGTGGCTTTCTTGTTGTAAGATTTGTAATCCTTGTATGTAACATCTGAGAAAGCAAAACGAAGGGCAGCAGTGTGGAGTAGTGGTTAGGGCTCTGGACTCGTGACGGGAAGGTCGTGGGTTCAATCCCAGATGGGGAACACTGCTGCTGTACCCTTGAGCAAGGTACTTTACCTAGATTGCTCCAGTAAAAACCCAACTGTATAAATGGGTAATTGTGTGTAAAAAATAATGTAATTGTATGTAAAAATAATGTGATATCTTGTAACAATTGTAAGTCATCCTGGATAAGGGCATCTGCTAAGAAATAAATAATAAAGGTAAGTGGAGGAAAAGCACACAGGGCCCCTGCGTTATACTGCAAGCAGGGATCACAAGGGTTTTTTTGTTACATTCCTGTGTACTTGGCTAGTGTCGTCCTGCACCTCATTAATGTGTCAGTCTCTGTACTGTCACCCTGCAGCTTACCCCCCCCCCTCAAATACCTCGACTCTCCACAAAGCTGACCTCCTCCTAGCACCCCATTTTTCAAACTTTCATCCTATGAATCCTGCTTTATCGTTTCAAATGTAATCTTTTTTTCTACATTCTTACAGTTCCGGAGCATTCTAGACAGAACCATGGGGCTTTTTCTGAAACCGATTGTGTTTGGGATTCTAATAAAGAGTTCTGTGCAGCATGGCTGACGCAAAACCAAGGGGATTTAAAAAGAATAATGAAAGGTCTACATTATACACGAGCAACACGAAATGCATGCTCCTGGATCATAACCCAAGTACCTTTGTCATTGTGCAACACAAAGAAAACTAGTTTCATCTCTGGTTTCAAACAGACGCTGCTCCGCTAAGCAAAGGAACAGAATGAATTAACACTGCTTTACTGTATTTAGTTGCTGCAGTGTGTAAGCAAAAAAGCTGACGCTGGTAGTTTTGCAGTTTGTTGACTTTACTACACTCTGCTGTACTGGGATTCTGCAGTAAAGTTTTACAAGGCAGATTCTAGTCATATGGCTTCAGCAGACGTGCCAACCTTGGAAGAAATGTCAGTGTTTGTTTTATTTCTCTAACTGGAAGGAGAAGCTATTGAGATCATCCTTTACTGTATATCTGAAGGGGGTCCTGGAAATTTGCAGTAACAGTGCGCATTCCATACCGGAATGAAGGAACTCCAAACAAGCTAATGCGTGTGAGCGTGCTGTGATCGTTTTCTGTAACTCGGAGAGGCACTTGAGACCGACAACATCTTCAGTTCAAGAGCGCCACTTCAGGCTTTTAAAAACCAACAAAAGAAATGGAACCGAAGGGAAGCTCCTTATTAAAAACCCGGGTAGCACAAGCGTTGTTTTTGTGTTCCTATACAATGTCAATCATTGACATCACCTCACGGCACTGTACGATCCCAATCCTGCTTCGTCAAACATAAATATCTTTTGACTAAAGGGAGGTAATGAAGACATAAACCAGCACAGCATGTTGGATTCTGGATAGCTCTCAGTTAGGCTTAAGCTGTTTCTGCACTGTTGAAAAGGGATGCACTCAAGTGAATGCAAAGAAGCTCATTTGATCCAATGCCTGAACATTCGGAATTAGATCCTGCCACAGTGTGATAATGTGATAAAACAGGCTATTGTGCATTTTATTTAGGGTTGCGGTATTCTCTTTATCAGGCTCCTGCCAGCATCCATAAACGTACATTCTATACAGAATATCATACAGAACACTATATGATACAAGCCGACATCTCCCCACGAGAGGTCCGACGGCTGTTTCATGTCAGTATTAGGGAATACTGTATATTATATTTTTGTTATACAGCACTATTTGAAGCTCTGGGGTCGGACATAAACATGGCACTGTCAGTCAGCTGTAGGGTGTACAAATCGATCTGCTCTTCGCTTCATCAAACTTCATCAATCTGTTCATTCTGGGAAACCACCTGTCGTCAGCCCTCTGTCACAGCCTGTCTTACCCATCATGACTGAAACTGACACACAGGGAAATGTTTTACCCATCATGACTGAAACCGGCACACAGGGAAATGCAGCTTTTGTATATTACTTTATAAAATTGCATTAGATTTCAATAACAAATCAATCAGTCGCAGGAGAGGGGATAACCCATTTACACAAGAGTGTGCTACATAATGCAGGGCAGGTTTTTCCAACCCCTGGATATATGGTTTTATGAATATGTATTATATTCTGTACACTGCATATATTGCAAATAAAAGGGTACAGATTTAACACAAGTGGACTGTGACACCTCTGATGAAGCACCCATACTGATTTATGAATAACCTTTACCAGAGTGAAATACTTCACAAAACCAGAGTCTAATACTGTAACCAGACTAACAGGGGGGGTGTAAGCAGTCTGGTTAGCTGATAAATGACCCACAGACCCTGAAAGTAACAAGATAATATTGCAACAAGGAAAACTACTGCAAGTGCCTAGCATGGCATGCATTAAAAACACAATGCTGACTGTTATGAACCGTTGCAACCTGCAAATTTATCGCCATGTTAAAATTAGACCAGGTAGTGATTCAGTTCATCTGACAATCCCATAAAAACCTGACTTAGTACTGAACTTTTTACTGTGATGCTGAACAACTACAGAAAGTACAAAAGTCGCAAACACAAGTAAACTACCCTTTTACAAGTTCAGCACGGTATTTCTGCACAGTATTTTTGCTGTTTTCCTAGGGTTATACTGTGCATTTACCGTAGTTTTCCCTGGTTTGCCATGTCTGTTAATATGCTTTACCATGCCTCGATATTCTTTAGCATGCATTCACTATAGGCTTTATCACACGTTGCTTTTACTATGGGAAACTATATATTCAACTGGAACTCCGCGCCTGCAACTTAATCTCTTATTAATTTCATTAAGGGTGTTGTCAACCGGTGGTTTTTATGTTATTATATGACAATATGGTATGTAATTCGATTTGTTAACGTAACATTATTCAGCAGGTTTCATTCGGCTTTATGAAGCAAAATGAGTTCGTTCTATCGGGTGGTACAAAACGTTTGGCCAGAGCTGTAATTAGTTTCAACCCATTCTTGGCTGGCAGTGAAATCTCAACCGTGTACAGTATTTTATACAAGTATGTATCCTGTTCTGCAGTATAGGCCTTCTGTTGGGTACAGTCCCTGAGCTTCCAACGTTTTATTTTAACATCCACATAATCTGTTTACAAAGATGTACAATAAGTATCACAGAGCAAGTCACTTAACCTCCTTGTGCACCGGCCTTCAGATGAGACGTAAAACCGAGGTCCTATTGAAAACGACAGCCGCAGCAGCTGTTGCTGATGCATCACCCCCTGGTCTCTCTGTAAGTCGCTTTGGATAAAAGCCTGCTAAATGACTACATAATAATAATAATAATAATAATAATAATAATAATAATAATAATAATAATAATAATATATACACGTAACTTTTAAGCTGTACTCCTCTTTACAAGCGGCAGGTATTGAAAAACGTTTACTGAAGGGAAATGGAATGGCTATTTGAACACAGTTTATATATATATATATATATATATATATATATATATATATATATATATATATATATATATATATATATATATATGGGGGTGCCCATAAGTGTACCACCAAACCAAAAATAATTATCATAACCGCGTATGTCAAAAATCCCACAAATGCATTATCCTATATTTTACAGTGGAAAGAATGGCCTATTTGTGGGCGCACTGTTGTATTAGTTTTCTGTGCGGAGGGACTCAATAGGTCACCCCCCTCGACACGAACAAATGTCGGTGTCATCACATCGCTTGTACAATCCACGCATACTGCGACCACGGTAATAAATCACATGTCTCAAACACCGAGCGTATGCTTTCAGAAGGGACGGTCCTGGATTGCTGACTGATTTGTAACACGCACAGGTGCAAAAACCGCATACGCATGTACGTATGCAATCTTCTCTATCAGTTTAAACCTGATGTTAAATCTCAGGATGTTTTTAGTAAGATAGTATTGTTCTTACCTGCCCATGCACTCAATAACGCCGCTTGTTGGGGCAAGGCTGCAGGGGAACTTACCTGACAGCTGCTTAAACGCATTGCAAAAAAAAAAAAAGTTAAATAACTCACATGAAAGCATGGTATATAAAAGCCCATCCTCTGGGTCTCTCCAGCACGTTGTAAAGACAGTTTTGTAGTTTTCTGTAGCGCTTGTTGGAGCAAGAATTGTTTGTCCGGGCTCGCGGGGTGACTGGTCGCGGCGTTCCGAGGAGCCCGGTGCGGTGTGGAGGGTGGCCGCGCTCCGGGGTAGACGGCTCGCTCCTCTCCATGTGGACTGCGGTCAGGGCTACAAACTCCACCCGCCTCTCATCACTGATCCCGCCGTTGTTGCCCGGGGTTCCTAACATAATGTTGTTGTTGTTTTTTTTTTTTAAAAAAAAGAAAGAAAAAAAGAACTCTGCTCGACTTGATATCTTTGTCGTGATTTCCAACTTTCAAGTTAAGTCATAGTATCGGTATTGCGTGTGCGTGTGTTTCTAATGTTGCTCGCAATCTAGTCTATATAATTACAAAACTATAATTACAAACAGAAATCAGAAATAAGTATCTTTTAAAAAAAGCTGTACTTTTAGAGTAACCTTGCGTGATTGCGTTTTTTTTTAATTATATTACGTTATGTGTAAACTATGATGGATTATGATGGAATTTAACATTTTGTTGTGCAGAACAATAAAAGAAAAATCAGGCGTAAAATAACTGAATTACCTCAATTTTAAACAGAAGTTACCAGTCTACTCAATATGATTATGCGTTCGTATTAAACATACAAAATAATGCACTAACTGCGTGTGGATATTTTGGTGTAAATACTAGTTTTGTCTTGCTATACGGTCTCTTTGAAATGCATTACAGTTGATTCTGTAGAAGCCCTCGATTGATCTGCAGCATGAGATTTTTTTTTTTGAGAGAGAGAGAGCTTCACTGTGAGAGCGAATCTGCGTCCCAGGAGCTTTTCCCAGGGACCTCTTTGTCAGTTTGTCTATCCAGGCATAAGCTTAAAGTTCCTGGGACGTTCTTCAATGCAAGTCTGAACCACAGATGACAAGAAAGACCTCCCACCAGTTCTGCAAATCTGACAGTCCAGCGGGCTGCAGTCGGGACGTTTCCCACAATCGCAGGAGCATTAAAACAAACAAACAAACAAACAAACAAAAACAAAAACAAAACAAACAAACATCCACCGGGCTGTTGTATTATAGACAAAAAAAATGAAAACGCAGAAATGAAGTTTAGTCCGTCAGTATGACAGAAGCAACGGCATCTTTAGGCTGTATTCTTAATTGAGGGTTCCCGTCGCGTCTGTAGCGCTTCCCGGTGATCCTTGGCTGTGTGATTGCAATTTTAGTTTACAAGGCAAGCAGCTGGTTAGTTTCACAAAAGTAGAGGATGCTTTTTTGGGAGTTTGTGCACGCTCCCACACAAGCGGTCGTTTCGTTTCCTTTCTTTCTTTCTTTCTTTCTTTCTTTCTTTCTTTCTTTCTTTCTTTCTTGTCAATCAACCGCTGTCCTCGCCCTTCTCTGAATCCGGCGGTGTTCAACAGGGATGGAATGAAACCCAAATAATAGGAATAACCCCGTTAACAACAATATCCCGGCAGCTCCGTTTCCCACCTGCCGTTTGATTTTGGTTTCCTAACATCCCTTTAGGCCCTCCCTCCTAGAGTAGCTCCGAGTTCAGCTCCCCCCTCCCTCTAGCGTAGAAGAAACAGGAGAAGGGGAAAGAAGAGAGAAAGAAAAGGTCATTGTGGCCCGGTCACGCGCGAGTGGTTTTTAGTTTCAGAGTTTGTTAGGTCGGTTTTATGCGAACTACAGGAAAAGAAGATTTTGGTTCAATCCACGCCGTTAACGTTTTAAATCACAGGGTTAGGGTTCTGCCTGTGTCAATAGATATATATCTCTTTGAGTGCCTCCCTGTTTGAGTGCCTCCCTGTTTGTGTTTTGTGCACACACCTTTTAACACTGTGAAACTGAACTGCAATAAGCAAAATGGCTTTAAAAGTGCCCCACGCAGCGTAAGGGATGCAAAATACCATTAGACTTGGACAATATGTTCATGTACAGTGTTTTTATACTCCACGCTGTTCAGCTCTGAGCAGCCACTAGAGGGGGTTCTATACTGAGATCATCAAATTCCACATCAGTGATGTGCCTGGCATGTTGTAAATAGATATGAGCCTGGGTGGCATGTATAGAAAACCTTGATCCCAACCACCAAAGAGACTGAATGCCATGGTCTTAATATAAAAGTGAGAGAAGTGAATTTGTTGTATTCACAATGATGGTCTTGGTACAGTATTTACTATAAAAATATATATATATATATTGTAGCGATCTCCTACCAGCCCTGCTGCTGCCTTACCCCATGCACGCTACAATATATATATATTTATTTGCGTGCAAAACTTCAACCAAGTGTGCATATGCCTGTTAATGGAAATATATTGGAAGCATGCAATTGTGTTGGAACTTGGGATGGGCATTCCTTAGCTCTTGAGGTTCAAAAGCTGATGATATCAGACTCGTGGTTGGTTGGGTGAATGAAGGCTATATGTTGGGAACTAGATGCATGCAGTTTTTGCCTTACTAAACAAAATGCTGCAACAAGATGGACAGTTGGACACTGATCTGTGCTCCCGGCTCCTGTGTTCTTCTCTGCGTATTTCTTGCATAGCTTTTTATTGTATTTATTTACTGTATAATGCCAGCACTGGCATTATTATAATACATCACAACTGACACTGTATTTTAAACTGTATATGTTTTAAGCAGTCATTTAGTCTGCCTGGGGTAGCAGTAAAGAAGGCAAGCCTTTAAACTCTACAGAATAAATACCTGTCTTGACTGGTCATTGGTCAAGTGCTGTGTGGTGGCCAGTATAGAGCTAGACATTTGTTGAATGCGATCAGTCACCGCCGAACAGCTGCACAAGTTCAGAAACAAACCTGCCCTGCTACACGAACAGAAAATAAAACACTTCTCAATCGCACGGTCCAGATCGGAGACATTCCAAACTGAAACTGGTTCCCCAATGACAAATGAGTGATTACCTATAGAGTCAATTTATTTGGCTCTTAGCACTAGCAGCAACACTGGTATCCTTTTACTTGTGCTGAAGATATTTTCTGCATTAAAGTTAAATTCAAGTTTAGTTTCAAATCCCGAACCGCATATTAGAGATAGCTGTTCTAACTAAAACACAATTGCTCATTCTGGCTTATCGAGTTTAAGTCTGGATGTGTGGGGATTTCCTTGATGTCACCCCCTGTGCGTCTACAGACTTGGGTTATTGTTATTGTGAAACTGAGACCAGATGAGGCCCTGTCTGCTAGTTAAACAATCCATATACAGAACAACACTGCATGGAGTTTTCTTTGAGAAGCACGTTTAAGAAAGAGTAAGTTGTACTTTTCCCGCTAGCGATCACGCGTTAGTTTTTTTTGTCACTCTGGCTCACCCTAAGTTATTGTGGGAAAACGCTCGCCAGCAACTTACAAAAACAGCTTTCAGTCGCGTTCATGAGCGATTTGGAAGAAGGGAGACATTGGAAGAGTGTCAGTCTCTTTCTCCAGGCAGCCAAGTCAGCCGTTTAACCAGCGCTTCCAGTGCTGAATCGACAGCATTCACGGCGCGCTGGAGAGCGGTCAGGGCCTCAAACACTACACTTTTATGTGTTTGCCTGAACATTACTTACAACAACATTCTAATGTTTTCATGCGTTCTAGAAACTGGCAGAATTTTTGTGTGCATATAAATAATCAACCAGACCCGTATAAACACTTAGTCGTGCTGAATTTCGAAATACTAAAACAAACTTAATAAATTAACTGACAAACGTTTCGACTAGAAGTCTTTTTCAAGATGTTGGATGGTGTCTACTTATTCAAAGTACTGCTAGAGATATACACTATTGCTATAGAAACTTAATGATCATCTAATATTGTTAGATGGTATGTTGTTATCTAAACATTAACAATAGGGTACATTGATGAGGAGGGGACAGTATAAGTGGTTCAAGTCTGAGACAAAGTCGAGGTCTTTACACTAGCGGGAGAGGCTTTTCTCATAGTAGACTCGATGCATACTCTAGTTGGAGCTATTATTATATGTCCTGGTTGTTTTTAATAAGAAGTCAGTTAAGGGCTGCTTCAAAACCAGCTAGGAGTTCAACCAAACCAGTAGTTTGGCTCGGTGATGTGCTGTCAATGGAACTCTTTGTGACCTTGTTTTGTAGGATAACAGCATTCTAATTAAAGTGAATGGAACTTTAGAGTTGCAAAATAAAATAAAAAATAAAAAAAATCATTTCCAGCACAATGATTCTTCTGTCTTTAACCAGCTAATGCTCTTTTGGAGCCGCAAGAACACAAGAGTACAGTGTTGTGTAAGAAACTGAACACAGCCATTTCACAGGACCGAACTGGTCTTCACACACAGTGGCAAGGCGTTCCTGAACAATGCCAGCGACACTGTCCAACTGAGGAAAATACTCTCTGATCGCTGAAGGAGAGCTTGTATTAGCTCGGCACATATTATTATCCTCCCCTGGTTAAAGACTCGATTGTTTATTGATTAATGAACTGGATGCCAATATGACAGTGCAGTGTTTGTCTGGTTCAAATCCGCTTATTACAGATTTTGTGCAGTTCTGCAAGTTCTTTGTTCATGTTCCTGGAGACTGCATGGTACGCGGAGTTCAACGTGGCTAATGCTCTTAGAACTGCTTTCCAGGCTGCAAACATGTGGGAACCAGAGTTCATTCGCACGAGGAGTCTCTCCCCAGACTGCTGCATTTTAGAAAGGACTTGCTTACTGTTGATTCTGACATTAAAAAGTACAAGCACCCTTGCAGTACCATTAAAACGTAGACTGTCAAAAATGAATCAGTTTTTATTACCTGTGGTTTTCAAAGATGTGGTTAAATGGGTCTGGTTTTGGTCATTCCTATCCACCTTTAAGGCACCGTGCTTTAACCATCAGTGGTTGTTTCTATCTCCGCTTGATGTCAATACTGACCTGGGCTGGTCTTATACTGCTGACTCCAAAAGGTGTAAAGGTTAATATCGTAAAACACTAATGAGCTGGACAGATCTGCTGATATCACAAGAACAAGGGTGACTTTGCTGTGCAAAACCAGTACGTTAATATCATTGAGGTTCAGCTATTTCTCAGGATACACAGCTCTCTCTAGCTCTGTGCTTTGTTACCTTCCTTGCTGACTTTATTTCATACATAAATAATATCTAAAGCTACACAATCCTGAACAGAAGACAGAAGACTAAATGGTACGTTGAGAATTCCTGAGCTGCTCACTTGTTGCACAAGGTTTTAAACGTAAAAGCAGTAACCATAATGCCCACAAATAGTATTGAAAAGGTTAAAGAGTTTTGCTGCTTCTCAAGGTAACTGTAACTAGGTGTTCTGATCAGGTTGCCTTTAATTGTGTTGCCCTCTTGTGGCCGCAGGGCATTATTACAATTCCACTTTACTAACATCAGTCTTGACCGAGTTTGTTAGTGTTTATATGAGTGATCAAAACAACCACTAACCCCCACCCCTCCCCACCTCCAAAAAGAAAGCACCAGTAATCCAAAAAAAGTTTATTGCATTACATGCTGGCAGTTTAAACTACATGCAAAAAAAAAAGCTGAAATAAAAATACATTTTAATCTAGCACAATTATTACAAACAATAATACAAATAAAAAAATCAAACGCTTTCCAGACTAAGGTGTCAGAAAGCTGACTCGAGCCTGGTCCAGGTGGACGGAGTCTTCTATATACAACACGGTATTAAACACAGTCACGGGAGGGGAGGGGGTGCTGTGGGAATTCACACCTTCAGAACTCTCACGGACACAAATACACAACACAGGACTCACACTGCAGGGTGTGATTTGAGCCAGGGATCACCGCACAGGCAGATCTGCAGTGCTTGAGATGTGACTACTGTTCAAGAGATACAGAACATTTCTAACATCATAAACTCTAACTGAGTTAATTCCTTGTGCTGTCTGCTTTATCTCTGTATTTTTGTCTTTGTTACAATTCAGATATTTGAGCCGCACGGTTCCAACAGCTACGTGCACGCTAATTTTATTTATTTATTTATTTTTTTCCAGGCTGCTGGACTGCCAGGAACACACTTTCTGAACAACAGTTATGAATTACCTTGGAAAGAGTTACCTTTTCTGTTATAAAAAATGCATTTATGCTAATGTTTAAAATGCGTGTTCTAAACCCATTCTGCAAAATCTGACAAAAAACAAAAAACACAATGAAGTAAAAGAAATTTGCTTGAAAGCAAAACTAGATATGCAAAGAATGCTTAGCTGGGAAGAATGTATAACCTGAAGTTCTACAAGCCAGTCCTGCTGTATATCTTTGTCACTGATAGTATGGACTGTAAAAAGCAAGACCGATTTCAAATTTCCACGACGAAAGAAAAACAATTCCATTGCATCCAACAGATTCTAAAATTAAAACTGGCTAGGTAGATTCCCTGACTAAATGCAGACATGAATACAGGAAACATGAGTGGGACTTGTGACAGGCACTGCACTATATTGTGCTTTTAGGAGGTTTATAAAGGTCAATACTATGCTCGTTTGCCAACACAAGCCAGGAAGCTCAGAAAAGCATTGTCTCCGAGTACATACACATCTTTCCTGGAGCCACAGGAGGTACACAAATGTTGAGTGGCCCGAAAAAAACATGATCAGAACAGTTTGCTGCATAAGGGGGAGGGACCCCACCCCGGTAAACATGTGCATATTACCAACATTGCCAGCTGTGCCTTTAGACAAGCAAAACCACTCAATGTTATTAAATGCTTCCATTTCCTTGAAAAGAAATGTGACAGGGTTTTGATTTGTAATGTGTGTTTGTTTTTCCACTCATTTTAGTTCTGGTTTCAACCACACGACAGTGTAGCGTGCCAGAAGCTACTGCAGACATTGTGTACAATAATTACATTGGTACAGAAAACAGCGCGAGAGAGAGCGCCGATCCTGCCTCTGGACCCGTGAGTTCTTGCTTCAGTTTGCGTGGCAGCCCCTCCCTGTCGTGGCTCTGCTCAGTCCGTGGTGACCTGTGTGGCCTGCCCGTCGGCTGCCTGGCTTGTTGACTGGATGAACATGGGCTGGCTCAGCTCCTGTCCTGCTGGCATGGTCACTTGCTGGATCTGGTAGAGTTGCTGAAAAGCAAAGGATTTATTTTTTTTATTTTATTTTATTTTTTTTAAGGTGAGTGATAATCAACGTTAAGTGGCGAATGTGTGTAATCATCCTCCGTACTCAAAAAACATTTCTAAATGTTCCACCTCTTACTAACCAAACCAGGTTGGTATTAACAATCGAATTGACTTTCAGACAGGAAAAGGAGCCACTGTGGACTTCGGTGACTGGTTTATTTGGTGAACTCAAAATTTTTAGATGAACTGAAAAAAAAAAAAAAATTGATAAAGATGAAGGAAGACAAGGAGTCAGTGAAGGGTCCTTGCACTGGAAAGCATGGTGCAATAACGTGGTAACTAAATTAATCACACCCAGGAATGATAGGATTATGCAAAATATTAAATTTACTCCAAAGTAAAAAAAAAAAAAAAAAATGTAATTTACAATTTGAATACATTTTTCTGACAAAAGCAATGATATAGTTTTGCAATCCATTGTAAGCCTTAGTCAATGCAGAATCATTAAAAATAAAACATTGCTTGTTGCCTTTAAATAAAACGGAAGCAACAACAATGCAAGGCTGGAATGGAGTGTGTGGAAAGCGGTTTGCTCTCACCTGTCCGTCGGTGAACTGGCTGAACTGTTGCCCTTGCTGTACTTCTGTCTGCGTTATCTGGGACACAAAACTACAATTAATGTATCAGATTTAAAACAAGTGCTCTGTATAGGATGTTGCGTTTTGCACACACCACTAACCAAATGTACACAGTGGTATTTGTATTTTATACTGAAAGTATTGCTTGCAGAAGTATTGCTTAAAAAACAGACATTTCTAGTGATCCATGTTTCTAGAAGAAATGTGTCATGGCCATGGTAGATCATATACCAAGTGAATTCCAAGATGGCTGAATAGCAGATTAAAAATAAGCAGCATATATATATATATAAGCTTTTAGTGTAGGTCGATGTACACGTACCTGCTGTGCGTTGGTGGCAAGTGTCTGAATCTGTCCTTGAACAACTTGTGTCCCGGATACAGGCTGGGCTAACCGGATATACTGTAGCTGCCCTGTGTTCAGCTGAACCTACACAATGACACCACAAGGGGGAGATTTACATACCACTTACAGTGCACTAAACACACCCTACCCAACATTAGTTATGTACAGAATTCATTCCTTCCCCACTATGCACAGATAAGTAATTTAATTTTTTTTTTCTTTATGCAACTTATTTTTTTCTGGCTTTTGGTTGACGGTTGCTCTTTCATACATTTTTGTTTTTCTATTTTTCTTTATGTAAAGCATTGTGTTATGTCTACATGAAGGGTCCTATAAAAAACATATTAAGAGTTTGCATTGTACTGCAAATATGCACAAACATGAACTTGAAGGATGCAAGCTCCTCCACCACAAGGCACTGGCCATTCCCTCCTCCCTGCACAAGAGGGCGCAGTCACATACCGGTATCTGCTGGATCTCTCCAGTGTTGGTGATGATTTGCTGCATGACCTGCATGGTCTGTCCCGTGGCTGCCTGTGCCTGCTGCCCCTGCCCGGCCTGCACGATCTGTAGCTGCTGGCCCTCTCCCACCTGCATGGTTACAGGCTGGCTCTGGAATAAACAAGCACAGGGGTTAGTCCTCCTGCTCCTCATCTGCAAACACAGAGACAGAGAGGGGAGCTCCAAGCAGCACGAGAAACACAGAGAGCCCCGAGAGGGACAGCCGTCTTTGAAACCAAAACACACACAAGCCGTTTATTGCACCAAAAATGTAGCGCACAAGGAGCATTTAACATGCCATTTTATTAGCAGGCATCGCGTCACCCGTTCCAGGTTTTACTATGAGGATAATGCACACCTCTTCAGGTACTGTGCCTAGTTTATCTCACAGTAAAACTTTGCAATGGAGATTTTCTTTCTAACCTTGGGCTTTGCTCAGATATTAAACAACACGATATGATACAGAATCCAAACCAATGTAAATCAAGCAGGGTGGTTGAGGCCAGGCCAGGCTACCAGCCAGGTCTCTGATGGGATTTCATTTGGTGTATTACCGTCATTGAGGACGCCGTAGTCTGGGGCTGTGCGACTTGCACCTGCTGATACTGCTGCACGCCTGCTCCTTGTAACACCTACAAACAACACGCCAACAGGAGATTGCACATCAGCGTCGCTGGAAGCACACACAAGCATGCACACACAAGCATGCACACACAAGCGCACAAGCAAAGCAATGCTATCTGACCAAAAACAGTCAGATCCAGGATCTCACACACCGACCCTACATGGTGGTCAAAACAGGACACTGGGCTGTAGGATTTAAAGCTTAGGCTCTGGATACATAAGCGCAAGTACCTGGAACATTAGTGCTTTAAAACAACAAAAGGAACAATGTCTTGGCATGGCTAATATAATCAAGTGGTCATCCCTTGGATACAAGATATAAATAACAGTTACTTCGGGCCACCATATAAATGCAGCACAATTACAAATACACATATATATATAAAAACCAAGCGGGACACTTACAAATACAAGACAAAGACGCTCTAAACAAATGACAGCTGTAGAAAGCATGTAGTCTGAAACCGCAAGCAGACAAACACAAAAGTGGACAAGAAAGATACAGCCACCAGGACTCGCAAATAAAACACTGAAGCATGCCCAGATGGTATGGCGCTCACACCAAGAACTTGTGAATCATACATGCTATTTAAGTTAAACCCATGTATTAATCAGAGTGGTTTAGGCGTTTTCACTTGCATTGTTGTACAGTTCTTTGGAGGTGCTCTTTAATGAAAGGAGCTCTAGAAGTTACCATATGTATAAACTCTTGTAACATTAAAAGTGATTCCTTGTGCACTTCAGGGCAGGGCCTGTGACTCTTACCTGCCCCTGCTGTGGCTGTGTGATGATGATCTGCCCCTGCTGGAGGGTGGCTGTGGCGCCAGTGTTCTGTTGCCCCTGCTGTTGCCCCTGGACCTGCACAGCACCTGGCTGCTGTGCCAACGTGAAGTAATACTGGACGGGTTCTGCGGGCGCGACTGACTGTCGCACTTCTTCCTACAGACAGAAACCAGACAAGCACCGAGGACAGTCTTAAGTTTATTCATTTAACTGTATGAGATATACATATAGACACACACACAATGTGTGTGTCTGTGTATATAAACAAAACAAACTAAACCATTATTCCTGTTAAACTGTTCAAATTGGTCAATCTTTCTTAGTAGTTCAGAAGTAGCAACATTTTTTTCTTTTTTTTTTTTTTTTTTAACACATCAGAAACAATCAAAACGATCTCTTGTTGCAACTGCTGTTCCTGAGGCACCTACAAGTAAGATATCTTGGATTCCAGTCGCTGGTGGACTGCTGACCAGTCTGTGGAAGAGAGAGTAAACATCCCTCTCCCAGCTCCCAGGCACACAGCTGAGAGTGTAGGATGTTTACAATCCCTACAGCACAGCATCTTCCACTGGGGTGGGGAAATCAATTCCACAGGATCCGATGTGCTGCGATATGCATACCTCACTGGACTGGGTAGCGTCTGCAATTCAAAAACTAACCTTCCCAAAGAATCCCAAAGTCATCCAACCACTGTCACAGCGGGCTTTGCACTCTAGTTGCTAGTAGGGTGAATTCAAAATTCAATCACTGTCATGATGCGTTTATTGTACTTCTATCCTCGTTCAAAACAGACCCCCCTTTCCAGTTTCATTGAATTTGAATGGATGAGTCTGTACGCCTTCCAATAACAGCTAACACTAAGGGACTCTTGTGTACAGTTGGCTCAACACAGGAAGCTGGCAGACTTTTGCAGATGCAAGACTTTGTCGCTGATGATCTTGAACAGGGTCATGTGACAGCCGACCGCTGCAAACATCCGACTGAAAGCCCCTTCAGTCTCCCTACAGCTTCCAGTCAAGGATGTTTACAGCACCCCCAAGCTGCCAGATCATGTATTACCAACAGGTTAACAATGGAAAATATGTAATGATTCCTTCACTTTCTAAGGTGCAGTGAAAATACGGAAAAAATACTGCTGGAATAAAACCGAACAAGGATTTCCCCTGTAAATTGCGTAAGTAGAATTATATGACTACTGGCGTACTGGCTGTTCAGTCAATTCAATGGTTTGTAGTTTTGGCAACAGTGTCTTTAAACACAGTCACTAAGCACAGATACTTGAAGGGAAAAAGAAAGGTAGCCTTGCAAAATGCAAATTTTATATCTATTGATTTTACAAAACAGATTTTTTACTGATTGGAAATTGAGGCTACTCACTGTAAGCCTCACATGGTAATAATGTCAAACGCAATTAGTGTTTGTCAGAAAAAAATAAATAGCAGGTAATTCACAACCTTTAAATTACACTGGTATCATACACACGATTCCCGTACTGTAAATAGCATGTGTATAAAATGCTATTTACAGTAAATAGCATTTTATACAAATGTCTTATCTTTTAAAACGACTATCTGAATGACTAGTTATATATATAAACCCCTGTCAGTCAGTAATAAAAGTTAAGGTACAGGTGGGCTCAATCTCCTTCACACATGACAAAAATGTACACAGCAGCTGAGCTGAATAAGAAAAAATGCAATATGCAATAATGAAACTTAAGACGTAAAAGCTCATAGTATACATTATTGAGCAAAACTAAAGAAACGTCAGGCAGGAAAAAAAACAGTACATTTTTCAATATATTTAGCATGCATTACCATAAAAATGTTAACCTTATTACGAAATCAATCTTATTTAGAAAAAGCGCTGAATCTTCAACATTAAATTCCCTGTAAACGGTGGTATTTTAGAGCAGTAGAAGAAAAAGAAACAGAATGGGTACCTCCGTTTCTCCTACCTGTCTTTTGGGAGGCTTCAGTTCATCTCTGGGAACGATGTCAATCAAGAAATCAAACTGGTCGAACTTTGTGATGGCCATTGCAATATCGTTCCTCTGAAGAGAAAGAAAAAAACAAACAAAAAAAACAGAAGGACGCTGCTATTAACGGCTATGAAATGAAAACAAGAGTCACACTACGAAGTGACGTCCCCAGGTGAATGCCAATTGTTTCGCTTGTGTGTTCATTACTGTGCCCATTGAAGTGTTCCAAAGGAAATTACAACACTGCATGCACTAAAAGATAAACCGCCTGCACTTGTCTATTGGGTGTAATGGGCTGCATTGACATTATTACCCTTAAAATAGAGCCCCATGTCGCATCAAGTCTCCCATTGTCATCCCACAAAATACATACATTTATTTTTAGCAGCATGAATAATATTATTCGGGCCACAGCTGCTCAACTGATGCCGCGGAGTAGCAGAGCCTCCAGCTATACAACACAACACACTCTTGTGATGAAAAACACAACTACTGTACATGGTCGTGGTTCAGTGTTTCCTGAGCAGCAGCAGCAGCAGCAGATCAGACATGGGTTTAAATGAGATTTTTAGAAGACATGGAACCCCTGGACTAAACAGGTTTGGACTAATTGCCATGATGATGATGATGATGATGATGATAATGATGAAGATGAAGAAGATGATGAAGATCATCTGTTACCTGGAGAGTCCTGCGTTTGTTGTCCTCTGTGTGAATCCATGCTCGTAGTGTCAGCTCTGTGATGAATATCTGAGCAGCTTTAGCAAACAGAACTGGTGCTTCAGCGCTGATCATCTACAATCGTGTAGAAATTAATTAAGCTTTCTCCTCTCACACCTCCACCCATTCGAAAAAACAACAAATAAAAACCCATGCCATTTAATTATTTTACAAAAGCACAGAGATGCAGTTGTGGTAGAGCTGGAGAAAGCAAAAAAATATCTAACCAAAACGGATTTAAAAAAAATATATATTTAGGGGTGGGCAATGATATGAAAATTGTATAATATCCAAGTCTTCCAAAACACAGAACAATATAATAACACAATTGCAATATGAACATATCTCAAAATAATGCCAATAGTGCTTAATGCAGCATGCAAATAGCGTTTGGTACCTAAACGCCAATCAATGGAATAAAATGGTTAAATAACACTTTAGTGTGTGGTGTTTGCCTACGTGACTGACAATAATTGGCAAGTCTAGGGTTTGTTGTATCCTCATACAAAATAAACTTGATTATACTGTGTTTGTATTTTTAGCAGCATTAGCAATAAAACATATATCTCTGCAAGTGTACGTGAAATGATTTGTTTAATCCCATGATATTGCGATATGGAAATTATTATCGATATCGGATCAAAATATCGATATTGGTGCCCACCCCTAATAATAATACATTCATTAAAAAAAAAAACAATGACCCTGCATTTGGATTTCTCTCTTGACAGACTGAATGGTTGAATAGAAGAAAGCCAGCCTCCACACAAGAACTGTACTACCTTTACGTCTTCATCCAGCTTCATGATTTTCTTGATTCGAGCTAATGGAAGCTCTTGAACTCTAAAATCCTTCTGGAACAGAGGGAAGTGACATTAATGAAACTGCGTTTTACACGAAAATAACGACAAAGCAGAACAATGTAAAAACTGCACGGCTAACAGAACTAGCAAAGGAACTAAAACAGCAAATAACAGATCTGTTCAAATACATTGAACTCAACATAGCAAGCCGCTTTACACAGAGAGTCACATTTCAGAAAACACTACTGTGGTTTTATCCAGGAGAGTTTTATTAGTCTCGTAGAGGTCTCTACAATACATAAATGTCTAACAAATTTAATGTTCGTTTTCCTTCCCTTAATGGTGGAAAGCGTTCTCTCTTTAAGGTGAAACTAATGTCAAGTCACATCACAGATGCGTTTGGGTCATGATGTGCAACTAAAAATCCAATCCAAAAGCAGGTACTTTTTCTGCAAAGCCAGTCACTTCAGTGAATGCCGTTTAACAATTACTTGTATCCTTGTTTTTTTCTTTCCTCGCTCTCTTTATTATTTTTTTTAAATCTGCATAGAAAGTTACAATGCCACTGACTAAAAGCATCAGAGCTTCTCATCACTGAATATTTTTGAATTAATTGGAGCAAAAAACCACATACCTGCCCAAATAAGCTCAGGTTTCAAATGAGACAGATCTCAAATACTACAAGATAAGGACTGAACCACATGCATATGTTTTAAAATAGCTGAAACATGAAGCATGAAGCTTTGCACATATAAAAAAAAAATAAAGGGGGAGAAAAAGGTGTGTTCTCGGCTACGTACCACAGTGAGGTTTCTGATCTCCTCCATGACCCTGGGCCAGAAAGACTGGAGACTTTGCTGAGCATCGCCTCCAGCGTTAAACGAACCATCTCCAGACATCTTGAGATCTGGAGGAAAATAAAGAAACACAAGGATCCCTGTTATTAATACTGATGGGTTCATTTTAGTATTGTTGGTTGTTTTTTTTTTTGTTTGTTTTTTAAACTAAACCTCCACACAGAAGAATGCAACTGAAGTAATGTAATTTTGTATAGCATGCATGTTATATTAAAAAAAAAAAAAAAGGATTAATGTACAGACAGAAGTTGCATCACTGATCACATTTATTCCAACACTGAACATTTCAGCTGTTTCTTCATGGATGAGATACTGTACATGATTTCCGTTTCCAAAATACACATAGTTTGAATCCGAGATTACAAAATAAGGGTACTATGAAAAGAATCCTGTAGTATTCTGCAAATCACGTCCAAACTTGTTTAATTTTTTTTTCTCTCAAACTGGGTGAATCGCAGGGGTGTGGCAGCTCCTAAACGGTTTAAAGAGGTATTTCATTGTAAGAGAAAAAAAAAAGAGACAAAAAAGTAGGACAGCAGAGATACACCAGTAAAACAGAAACACACACACATATACACATATACACTGCTTTTTTATAAACTGTATCACACTACTTACTACAAGACGTCATTAAATTCATGTTTAGTTGACAAAGCAAATTTAGCAATTACAGTATATGGAGGTAAAAGAAAACACATAATGCTGTTATCTTTCTTCTCCCTAAGACCACACCACATCTCCACATCAAAGGCATATCTTTAGCCCCAAAGACAGTCACAGTATTCAGACAGTCACTGACAACCCAGATTAAATGTGTTATCTGCTGATTTTCATTAGTTATAGTTACTTTCCACACGTCAGCATTTTGGAGCTGCTTGAGTCAGCAAAAATACCATGAACTTTGTACTTTAAGTAATTCGTGGACCAAATACTCCTGTACGAGGTCTATGAAACTCAAAAAGCTATGGTTACATTACATATATAGTAGAATGCCATATCCGCTTGCAGTGAACTGTTGATTAGCAGGAGTCCCCCCCCAGAATTTACCTTGAACTTGCTTAAATTCCTCTAGGTTTAATACTGTACTACCGTGCACCTCTCTAACACACACAATACAACCAACAAATCAGTGCATGCACATACAGAGGGTCCTTATGATCGTGTGCCAATTGCACAATACCTGAAAGATTAAATATATTTGTATGAAAGCAAGAGTTTATCAGGCTAGAGGTGTATGATAGAAGTCTGGTGAAGATTGGTACAAAATCAAGGCATTTCTCGTATCCACAGTGTTGAGTGTGACAAACAGACACACAAGCACAATGGTCCCCATTTTTTTGAATGAGGGCCCTAAAAACTGCACATGCTTCAGACAGCTACTTAATGGGAAATTATATATATAATATATATATATATATATATATATATTTTTTTTTTTATTTATTTTTTTTTTTTATTTAAATGTATCGCTATTTTATTTAAATACTTCAACTAGACCAGACGAATGCCTACTGTGTAGAGAATTTGGCATTCGAGTTTTGCATGTACTGTAACCCCAAAAATCCCTGTAGAGCACCAATGGAGGGGTTACTTTACCCCTGCAAAGTCAGGAGGCAGATGGGTACGTGTGTGCTCGGATTTGGGGACTGGGAAAGGGAAGATAATTAAAACGAGTCGATTCATATAATTACAAACTATCTGGCTAGTTAATTATCGTACAAAATGAGGCCGACCTGAAAACATTTCAATCCTTGCCACTACAGAAAGATCCCCAGATGGTCTGTTATACCCCTCACCCTTGGGCAATAAGCTGCCACTTCAAGTTAGATACAGCAAATTTCTGAGGTTTTGTCCATCTGAACACTAGCGATACCACGTAACCTGCCATCCTTGAATGGCTACACAGTGGCTCAAACCTGGAAAGAGACACTAATAAGGTAGGTGGCACTCTAGTTAAATGTAAATGAGAATGCACACTTCAAAAAAGGACAAGGTAAACTTTGACAGATCCAAGACTGTAGACCTTGCAAGAGAACCGTAAGGCTGCACTTTTATGACAACTTCAGTACCATCAGATGAATCTGTGATCACTTTTTTTTTTTTTTTTTTTTTTACATAATAGTGTGCGTTAGGCATTTAATACAGTCTGCTTCTAAAATAAACAATTAGCCTGCTGAGCTTCAAGTTCAGAATTAAAAAAAAAAAAAAGAAAAAAAAAGAAACGCTGCCTAGCCTTACCAGGCTCGGAGACTTACATGGAACAGTAAATGTGCTGTTTATAAGATATGGTTTAATATGGTTTATTTTTAATGCAATGCTGAAGGAATACAATGTTATCTCGTATTTCACATCAGTAGCACACTGAAAGCAATAAATCACATTAGCAACATTTTCTGTTTCATACAGGCTAAGGCTTGGGAAGGCCTGGCTATATTACAACAACAAAAAAAAATTATAATAAAATTATAAACACAGTACACTTTCAGTTTTCATATTTTTGTACTGTTGGGACAGAGGATCGTTGGTACAGGCAGATCTGCTGTAGAATTTCTTATGTATTAAATGATTAGTTTCAGTTTCGCTCAAACCACTGCCACCACTGACCCAAAGGCCTACACATACTGAACATTTTTTTTTTTTTCTACAATGCACTGATCAGGAACTATCAAAGAAAAATATAACCCCCCAAGTTTGTTTAAATCCTCAGGACACTGTGTATTAACAACACGACTGCCTGTCTCTGCTTGAGTGGACCAGGACTACATGGCAGGGGGGGGTTCAGGTCAGGATAGTGTTGTGCTCTTAGACCTGCGAGAGGGAACACTTTGCAGTTCACAAGCATCACAATTCCAAACAAATAAAAGCTTTGGGATAGGTTTGCACTGGTTTTCATATACTTTTATACGAGGTGGGAAATGGCCAATATTTGCGCAGAAAAGCATTGTGCACACACAGCAAGCAGCCAGTGTGTCACTGACCCTTGACAGCTGTTAGATAACTCCTTGCATTCAGGATTGCTAGTGCTGAACTACTCAGCAGCCCTATGAAACCGTGCATGTACAGTACATTCAACTGCATATCCTTCTATTGTCTGCCTGCTTTGCATCCACAAGTCTCCAAGGCCAAGACAACACCCGAAAAGCCAAGGTTCGAACTCCTCTGGTTAAGTGCTCTAACCTGATGACATTTTTGTTTTAATACAGTAATACTTCTCCTCCGAGTCTGTAAGCCGTTAATTGGTTACTTGTTGGGAGTTGTTCAGGCAACGTTACTGCATGCAGGAGGAAGTAGGAACCATTCATTGAACCAGTTCAGAGCAGATTTTAAAGGAACGGCATTGCTCAGGCTCCTGGCACCTGATCACTGAAATTAGGGTTTTATTACACAAGACTTGGTGTTACAGTAGACTCTAGGTTGGCCGGATATGAATAAAATCTCAAATGTTGGGCTAGATGAAGTCACAGTATCTACTGTATCTACTGACATTTCGGCTTTTCATTCCTTTCTGCTGTAAGTCAAGTGCATGAACCAATAGCACTCCCACTAATTACGAAGGTCTAGACTCTGTCAGTCCGGTATGCTAACGTTCCAATAGATTACAGGTCAGCACTCACATATCCGACACCTATAAAATTTTGACTTCGGTGACAGTTAAACGCGTGTGACGCATATCTGATTATTTAATTTTGGCCCGTTCCAACCCTTGTATCTTTTTTGTGTTCCCTGAAAAACAGAAAATATCAAAAATACATATCTGAAAGGGCTGTGTTTTAAAATAAGCAGTCTTCCATTAGATGTACTGTATCGGTTTTGTTGGCACAGTACTCTATGTTTAACAGAAGTAGTATTTTAATTCAGAACGATATGATTCTGAAAACATCACTGCCAGAACTAAAGAGGTGACACGTTAACTGCAATACAGTACATACTTTTAAATCTGCTATGTATTGTAGCAGTATGTAAAATTTCCCATTAACGACCTAACAGCAAAATGAAATCTAAATGTTATCCATGCACAAAACATAAAAGGCAATGCAATTTAGCAAAACCAAAAGATTAAAAAAAAAGGTTTCCAAAACAGTATCCAAAGTCAGTATTCAAAATTGCAGAATATAGTGCTCTAATGTCACAGTCCACTTGCAAATGAAAATGCACAAAAGCAACAAAAGATCACAGATAAAACAAAAAACAAAAACATCACAGTATCTAAAACTGTTTAATGATTAACTGTTACATTACCCTAGCTTGTCTCGTTCTCTTTGTTTTGGCTGCATTTTCGTCAGGTGAAATGGGAGGAAGCGCTATGTAACTGCACAATGTAAGACAGACTGATTTGGCACTAGAGAGAATTTTTTATTTTTTTATTTTTTTTAAATGCGGGCTGTGACGGATACTCAGATAAAACTGTAACATTAAAGAGATGGACTTTGTGTCCGAAAACTGGTCACAGAGTCGGAAATTGCGTGTGACGGTTAAGTGCATTCATTTGTTACATATACATACATACATACATACATATTACTCTTTGAGCTAAATATATATATATATATATATATATATATATATATATATATATATATATATATATATATATATATATATATAGGGATTGATTTTACTCTTAACACAAGGGCGGTAAAACGCGACTGACGTGTATATGACTGACTGTAATAACCTCCAGTTGCTGTACACAATACACTTAGACAGCAGTGTAGTGTAGCTCGGTTTCAACTGACATTCAATAAGAACTATTGGTTTTCTGTTCATATATTAAATAAGGGACATTCTATATTTGTTATCGTGCATGAGTTAACAGCAAAAATAATATACATTTAAAAAGCCTCCCCCGCAACTAGCCTGACAGGTAGGGGGGTGATGTATTGCAAGCAGTTTCTATCGATTTCATTTTCCTGGGGATGAATGCATGAGAGCACTGCACACTAGTGCTGACCTGGAATGGCCACTGTTGTCGGTCAGGGGCCAGCGCTGCATGTGATCTGGCTTCTTTCATTGCATGTATACAACAACCAAAGCACTCCATGCAATAACATGGTCTGCAAACCGCTGTATAAGGGGGCAAATGCATATAGTGGTTTAGTCTAGTCCTGTGTGTGTGTGTGTGTGTGCTATGACAGATTTCAGCTACACAATTCCAGTTGCAGAGTATAAAGTGTTACAGTTTACCTGAAGCACAGGTGATCTGCAAAAGGTCAACCAAAAGTCACCTTCAGCCCTCCGTACTCCCTTCTTCCTGAAACACGTGGGGCACTCCCTCACATAAGATTTCCTGGTGACTGCAACACAAAAAAACATCACACTTCCAATAAAACAAGGTCATTTGTTACCCATTAAAACCTACATTAAATTGAAAAGGTAATCTGAACCAAGCTAGTTATGTTTTCTTCAATAGAAGCAACTGGCACAGTAAGACTATAGCGTTTCACATTGTAACTGTTTCATAGTTTTCTTCCTTGATGTCAACTGTTACTTTCAAAGGATTAACATTGCAGTTGTGTTTTTTTTTTTTTTGCAGTACAATTTTATAACAAAATGATGTTCCTATTAGAAAAGGAAGGATTATACAGCTTAGAAATGTTGCCAACCTTTAGTGGTGGACTCTGACACAGTCACAGTTAATAATCACATTCTTTAAGAGTTAACTGAAGCAAGGAAAGAGAGACAGGCCCTGGGCTAATTTCACAAAGCTAACAGGGACAAACCTTTGTCCTTCACTTTCACCGTCCCCATCTCAAATGCAAAGAGTTACATTTTAGAAATAGCAGAACAGTCGTAGTAGTTACTGTTTAGCTCTGGCTATTCAAAGGTATGGCAAACTATGTTCTTGGTATTTTCCCTCCTGCAGGATACCCACGGTCCCTGAAGTTTATATTTTTTGCAAAGCCAGATTTACCCAAAAGAACATGCTTTCTTATCACTTACATTCACAAATATTTGACATTCCTTTTTTTTTGTCAAAAGCATTTCCTGTAATTGCATACTTGCATTAAATACCCAAGAGTTGAAACAGTGCCAATTGTGATGTAGGGCATTCAAAGGTGAAAGCCTATTCCTTACAGTTTCTTACTTGTCTAATCAGTTTGGACCGACTGAAACAATCTTAAAACGGTTCTTTAGCAGTGCTGCGACGCGCTCACGTTTCAGAACAGGACAGTACCGTAACGTAACGTCTGGAGCGGGAGTCCTTTTGAACACACAAGAATGGAAAAGCCATTTCTGTACTGTCCTGCACATTACATGCCAAAAGATTACAACCACGCACGAGCAATCCTTTCAAAATTAAAAACTGCACAGTCCACCTGCAGTAACAAACTTTATCTGCCTGTGGTCCCAACCATAATAGCACTATTTTTTTTATTTTTTTCTAGAGCATAGATACACCATGATGCAATGCCTGGCCTTGTTAAGCAATATTGTCTACTGAGCCCCTAACTTTAACCCACCCATAGCATAAAAAGTCAATTTAGCTCAGATTTTAGAAATAAAGTTCTTTATTACACTCCTGCTCCTTCCCAAACTCTCCCAAGCTTCATCTCAAGGTCACTTTTTACTGGTAGAGAGGCCTGGCTTTTTCCTAACTTTCACTGCGGCACAGACTGACCCCCTCTCAGTAATCCTGAAACATCCCTGAAATCCTCCCGGTAAAACAGACTTATTGTAATACAAAATGTTATAAAAATGAGACTGTCTGAACTCTCTCTGGCAGCTGGCTCGTGCCATCTTCCTCTGTTTAGAGTAAGAGAGGGAAACGGAGGTGGAGATGGTCCCCTTTTCCACTGCGACTGCTCCACCGCACAAGCTCACATTCCAATGACCTTCATTCCTTGTTTGCAAACAAAAAAACTGAAAACACTGCAACGGCAACACCTGTAGCTTTCTTTTCAAGCCAACCACGGTGTGAAACTCATGATTAGTTACTGTGTGATGCTGCCTACGCTGTATTACAAAGATTTAAATCATATTTAAAAAAAAAAAAAGGACGTGCACAACTTTTTCATCACCTAACTGACATCACAAAAACCGGCAGCCAAGCACAGGCAACATTTTTTCATTTTATTTTACTATTTTGAAAGCATGTTTAGGTATTTGCCATGCACTTTCAAATTCTACTGCTTTCATTTTGTCTGTCGAAAGAGAATTGGTTCACTAGAATGACTAAGAAAACTTTGGCATAGAAGGTTATTTCCAAAAGGGCATGTTCTATATGCAAACAAAGATGAGTACTGTAAACATCGCCCCCGGTCACTGCTACAGTACATACAGCAATGGCACATTTGTATTAGAAGAATGGTACAGAGAGAACTAAAAAAAAGTGTAAAAGATAAAGTTAAGCATGCTGCACAAGTCAAAATTTAAAAATATTCCATTTTCCCCAACATACTTAATAAATGCCACACAACAAATTACTGAGCTGTCCCAGTGCAAAATCCTACGAGTCAAACGAGAACTCAAAAATACACACTTCTTTCACCATCACACCAGATACAGCACAGCTTGATCTAAATGTGTTTTGTGTGGTTTGTTTTAATTCATCAGTTCTCCTGCACATCTTGCACTGCACTATGGTAACAAATGAAGGACATTCCAATCTAAAAGCGGCCACTTGCTTCAGCAAAAGCATTAAATGCTGGAAAACAACTTGCTAGACAGCAGAGGGTGAAGAGAAGGCATC
Source organism: Acipenser oxyrinchus oxyrinchus (assembly GCA_030684275.1). NCBI lineage: Eukaryota > Metazoa > Chordata > Actinopteri > Acipenseriformes > Acipenseridae > Acipenser > Acipenser oxyrinchus. The sequence goes on along the minus strand of CM060273.1, from coordinate 18,362,708 downwards.
TTATTTCTCCTAAAAGTAAAAACTCCTGCACGGAAAATGCTTCAGCTCCTCCAGATTTACTTCTTCGTTTATTTAAAGGCTGAAGTTAAACTTACCGGGTCTCCTGCAGTGGCGGCTGCATTTTAACGATGTCTCCTTGATCAGAGAAAGTGAGAGAAGGAGGAGGAGGAGAGAGAGAGAGAGCGACAGGGAGAGAGGAGCCCTATTCCTTCAAGCTCAGAGCAGCAGGAAACAAAAGGCAATAGAAAGCTTCAAATGCGCTGCCTGCGAGCCTCACAGACCGGCAGGGACTCCTCTCCCTTCTCCCGGCTCCTTTCCCCTGCAAACTGCCGTCTCCCATTTTGCCTTTGTCTTTCACTTGACCCCTGTTTCTCAAAGGGGAATAAACCCACTTCAGACTCCAGAAAAGATCTGCAGCCTCTTTCGCCTTTAACATTCAAAGGCAATCAATCTAGCGTGCTACTTGATACCTCGCCCCGCTCCTCCTGTCAGCTCACAGGTCAGCTTGTGTTATCAGAGTCTGAGTCAACACTCTGATTCGCTGCTTTGCTTGTCAATGACCAGCCCCCACCCACCCCTGCCAACAGCCAACTTCCTGTTCTAAGTTACCTTGAGCTGCAAGATAGGGGTCAGGGGAAAAAAAAAAAAAAAGACAAAGAAATGAAAGTAATAAAACCCAGCTCTGAGGTATAAACAACTCCCCTCAACGATTATTAACTAAACTGACACCACTCCTGCACCCAGTCTGCTTTGAAAGAATGGCTGCAAGTCTGACAGCTGTTCCCTTCTTATTTGCAATGTCAAAGTAAATGTCTTTCTCGTCCCGCCCCAGGGAGCTGGCGATTGGCTGCCAGGCTCGTGATGCACATGTCTTTGCCTTAGCCAATTGGCTGACCCAGGCTTCTATTTAGTTTCTCACACTGGCTGCAGGATTTAAAGAGAATGCATCACTGCCAGGGGTGGTCATTAAAGCACCCCCCCACCACACATCTTTCAAACAGAAAACCTGTGCTTGTTTTGTTTTTTTACAGTTTAAGGAAAGAAGGCTACCCTTATAACAGGTCACTGTAGCCATTTCTCTTTTACAGGCATCAAACTTCAAACTCAAAGAGTTCATGACTGTCAAATACTACAGGATAAAGTCCAACACAAGACACAGGCTGATCAATTAAACATTCGCTTTAAATTACATTTCTTACTAAAATCGATCAAACAAATCCATCCTTTAATTAAACACAAAGTACCAAAAAGCAAAAACACATCAAATGATTTATTATTTTAAAATCAAAAAAAGTGTAACAGTTGTGAATGAATTTAGTGAAACAGAGCTAGCTATTCTTGTATTTTAGATTTTAAATTAGACTACTAGACTATTTCCATTTCACATTTTCACATGCTTGGATTATTCGATTCAAAGTAAATAGCAACATTAAAACTCCTAACTATTGTCTTTGTTCCAAGCTGCTATTATTGGTATCATGTATGCAAATCTACTGAACAGAGCTTTGCTGAAACATGTTTAAAATGACAACATGCCTCTAGCAGGGTTATAAACACTAACATTGCATACAGTACTGTACCAGTTTGAAGCACTTTGACCATGTCCTTTTAAAAAAGGGACATTTGTCGAGGTCATATGCAAAGGTGTATGTGACATCATAACCTGAAACGACTATGAAAAAGGAATCCTGGTTACACACCTGGCTAGTTACTGTATAGCTATTGATTTAGCTGTTTGAAATGGAGAGTATTTTCAATATTTTGAACTGGTGATGTATAATTTTGCAAAATGTACTTCTTGCCTTCGAATGGAGAGCAGAGACAGCCCTGAGTCTTTAATCCCTGCATGTGACACACAGCTGCTGCAATTCAACCGTGGGATTTACAAACATAAAAAAAAACAAAATAAAAAAAAAAAGAACTAACTCATGAATGAACCACTGTTCCCATCCCTTCTCTAAATCTTTCCATTGAGTGTGCAGCACACACCAGAAAATAAAACGATATCCCTACCAAATGCCAGACTTACAGAACACTAACAGTTAACCAGCGAGTTAAACTAGCAAGCTGCAGAACTACTGGTAAACCCGGGCCATGTCGGAGTTGTATAATTGTGTTTGCTCAACCTGAACACCTGCTGCCTACCGCGTGCGTCTCCCCTGGTTAAATATTATTTTCCTGACGAAAAAAAAACTTGCTTCCTAAAAATACTGCACCTAAACATCAGTGACTGTCAGCAAGATGTTTATGGGTGATTAGCTTCTCAGGATTTTTTTTATTTTTTTTGTTGTGTGGGCAACTGCTTGTGTTGAGAGTGGAGGAACTGCAGTGACGTACGCACACACAATTTCGCTGGGAATGAAGTTTCATGCTTATGTTGCAGTTTCACCTACTGTATGGCCGATTTGAGACCGAGTTTCCCAGATTACAATTAATCCAACACTGTAAGAATTTGCAGATTTAAAGGTTGTCTCCAGGGCACTTGGCTTCCTGCTTTTCCAAACCGCCCTGGCAAAAACATCCTCTGCTTCCAACTAATGTGTTAGTGGGCAACCGATTGACCTCCCTCTAATTTATAACCCTCACCCCTTACCCCCCAGCATTTCACATCTCGTTCTGAGAAGTTATTCTACTGTATAGCAGTACAGAACAGAATCTCTCTGATGTGGTCCATTTTGGCCAGTTGATGTTTTATTTTATTTTAAATACAAATGCATTTGGGAGTTTTATACTGGCAGGAACTCGGAGCACACAGTCCTGCCGTTGACAAGGTGAAGGTCAGGGCAATACCCTGGTGCAGCTGAAAAACACCCTGTTCCACTGTACCTGCATGAGTGCGGGCTGTACTAGAAACACAAGCATGCTGACACTAGAAAACTTCAACACCAGCGCTGGGAAGCATGAATTAACTTGCACGCTATCGCGGACTAGATCTGCAACATTGTCAATTTATTTTTCTCTTCTGCAAAAATGGTGTACACTGGAGAAAGGTGTGACGGTAACTTTTTTTCCCCCCCTTGGTTTTAAAATAAAAGCAAAACTAACATTTAAGAATCTCAAAACCAAGGCTGTAGCCTGGGTAACACCAGCTGGCAGGTCATCATAAACTGCTAACCTTTCAAGAAAATGTGTCACATGAAACCTAGACACAATGTCAATGTACATCGATTAATAGATACAAGTATTGAATAGAAATAACCCCCTTTGACAGAACGCACATTTTCAATGCTTATACAAAGGAAATTAGTCTTCCTCATTCCGTAATGCTAAATACAACAGCCTGTAGAATAATTAACCACCTCTGTATCAGGATCAATCAGCTGTGCAATACATTAACCAGGTCTGCTGCCAGCAAGGTCAGCCTGACATCTGTGTCTCTCATTGTGACATTGAAGCTTTCTTACCTGGGCTTGTACAGACAGGGCTGGACTATCGGTTAGGAGGGGGTGAAGGGACAATCTACTAAACAAAACTGCTGTGGTAGTAACCTTGTGAAAACGAATGCAGTCAGTATTTGTGTCAGCTCTCATAGCAGATTATCAGAAGCATGTTAGACTGTCAGCTTTACATGCCAGTGCGTTAGGCTGCACCATTACAAATTTGTGCAGATGAAATGCAACCAAACGTGGAACATTTTTCAAGGGCTGGTACCCTCATATGAACCTAAAGTAAAGCTCCAGCACACAGCTACTTGGCTAGGCTTTTAACACAGTACAATTAATACAAGCTAGCATGATAAGAGTCAATCCCCCATGTTTTGTAACTAGCTACTGAAATACTCACACTGCAATAGTAAAATGTTACCTATAATTGTGACCTATGCATTTTTACAGACACCAATTCACCACACTTGGCTGAAAAAAGAAGCACTGGCTTAGATGTCAGAACCACATGACATGACTACCTGGGAGAATAAATATTGAGAATGTCTAAAATGTTTAATTAGTGACACAATAACAGAAATATAAAGCACTCTAAAAGAGTCAGAGCTTTGTAGAAATTGAATTAAAAGGCTAAATATGGGCACATATTTATTCACAAAAAAAAGGCAACAAGCCACAATTTAATCATTAGTATCATTATTATTATCATTATCATTATTATTATCCTGGATACAGCTGTATGCAGAATACAAGTTCAACTCCATACCTCTGACTGCATCTTTTGTTTTGTTAAAATGCTGCATTTTGTATAATGCAAATGTACAGAGTAACACGATCAAACTACTACTTATACAGGATATTGCCAGACCTGTATTCAGCTATTGTGAACTGCATTGAGAATTAATAGCTGTGTATTTTGACCAACAGCATGCTACACTTTCTAACAGAGACAGTTAAATAGCAATGTTACAATTGCTGAAATTGAAAGAAAAAAACAAACACACACACACACACACACACACTGCCTGGTTATTTTCATTACGCAAGTTATGGGAATCCAAGTAGGACAACAGAAAGCAACTTTACAGTAAACTGTCGGACACGTACTTACCAAAACCAAGCAACTACCATCGTCATATATATATAAAACAAAATGTGATAAAAGGGAAACGTGAATCCACAGGATTGTGTAAGAAAACACATGCGAATTCCTGTCTGCACTGCCTCATATATCATTTGCTACAGTAGCACCACATCGTCATGCACACTGCTACGACTGTATGTGTTTGCAGACCCATTACACCATACTGTATATACCTGTATATTTAGACAGATATAAATAGTGCAACACTGCGACAATGCTGTACAAAAAAAAAGAATTGCATTTCACACATACAAAAGTCTTTGTGTTTTTGTACTGTCTACAAAAACAACGAGTCTTATATTTTATATTATTATTATTATTATTATTATTATTATTGGAAAATAATTTGCAGCAACAGGAGAGACTGAGTGAAAACTAAACCAGACAGAATAGAAACGAAGGGGATCAAATCAAACATAAAAACACAGCGAAACATGCACTGGCTGCGACCCAGGCTGCAGCAAGCAGCCGCAGAGCACGGCTTCGGCAAATCCATTTACCAAAACCACACGTCCACAATTAAAAGGTAAGTTTGGCTTAAAAAGATTTGCAAAAGATGTCGAAATCAACACGAACCAATAAAGATTTAGTTTGGATTTGTCCCTCAGACCAATCAAACCCTGGACCCTCTTCCACCAATCAAGGTTTTTAGAGCAGAGACGACTGTGAAACTAACGCCATTCCGGCTCCACCGTGCAGTCATCAGCGTGCGCTAAGCGGATCGGCCAGAGCCAATATGGAGAATATGGGGCGCAGTTTCACAACAGCCGCAGCTCTACAAACCTTGCCACCAATGAGCGTCTCAGAGAGCAGAGGGAAATGGCGCCTTCGTCCAAGCTCACAAACAACTCGCATTAGAGGGCAGATAACGCCGGCAAACGTGGCTCGTCAGAAGTACGGACCGCCAGAAATCGGTTCGGCTTGCACGAAAGCCCCCAGGCAGACTCAGAAAATACTCACCGGTTACAGCGTACGCTTTTGCCGCGGAGTCCTACTCGGTCTATTTACTTTATTTTAAACGCGGAGAGGAAACAAGATGGCGGCAGCGGCTGGAACGTTTTCCCTTCAGGGGTTGAAACACATCTCGCGAGAGGCAGGAGTGGGGGGGGAGGATGAATCTGGGAACTGTACGGCATGTTGAACAGACTGCCGCCATGTTGGGTTACGGCAGGGCAACACTAATATTTAAAAAAAAAAAAACGCAGGCATAATGCTTCTAAAATCCACTTTCCTGCCTGTATTTATAGCTTGTATGTAACATAACGATTGTTTTGTTTAATAATTTGTTTAAAATGTGTACATATGTTCTTTTTTTTCTGAAACAGGTGAATTTAAAAGATTGCACAGCACGTTAAGTGGCGGTAAACCCGAAACGAATGGAAGTCAACTCTTTGCATTTAAAAGGAAAGGGGTCAGTAAGAATAAGACTCCCATAGGTCCAGAATTAGAGTGTCATCATAATAGCTGCCACTAGATGGGGATGGAAGGCTGCATTGGAAGTCCGTGCATGACAAGCTAGCAATATAAGGCTGTATACTGAAGTATTGCGGGTTAGCACAGAGCATAGGACCAGCCACAGAAAGGGAAAACAGAAGACAACATACATTGCATTAGCATAACGTCTCAGTTCTAGCATTAGCTTAATGCATAACGTGTAGACAGGTGCGCTCGCGTCAGTGAAGGACGGTGTGTGTGCACCGACTGTGTTAGAGAAGGAACATAATCAGTTACTGTGTAACAACACTGGTGTCTCTTGGGCTATAGCGTTTTTTTTTTCTTCATATCATTGCCATCACCTCACGGGTCCACTTAAAAATGCTACAGTCGCCGCCGGCGGTTAACGCTGTTTTTTCAGGCTCTCCAGCGAGCGGGAGGGGGGCATGCCTATAGTTACAAGCGATCCAATGACAACCAGCAATCAATCTCGTTGCAAAACAGCCTGTCTGCTTACAGGGTAATGAAGAGGAAAATAAAACTACTCCCGCGGGCGTCGGCAACCTACATGCTTTCTAATGCGATAGTATTATTATCTTATTAAACCAGATAATGTCACAAAGTCAGTACACACCATCCTAAGCCGCAGGCAACCTTTCTTAATCATGGAATTACATACTTAGGTAGGGTATAGCCTGCTTACATGGCTCGCCTAAGGCCATGTCGTTTGGTTTGTTTTGTAGATTGTTGACCTGGCATTCTAGCTTGGAACCTACAATGTCTCAGACTGACATCACTGACAACTAGGCTGTAGTAAACTGTCTCCTGTTTGACATGCCTTTGCAAAGTGTGCTGTTTATTATTTAAACATCAGCTCATCAGTATATAGGCATCTGCTTTTGTATAACAGCTGTAACAGTGCAGCGATGGAAATAAGATTCTGATTGCACAGCAGTTTCACCCATTCCAGGTTTTACTAGGAGATTGATTTGCCATAGTGTATAGATAACAAGCTCAGGTGAGTCTCTTTAAAATCATAGTAACACCAGGAATGTGTCAAACTGCTATGCAGTGGGGGTCTTATTTCCATACAGTGGATGTAGTTTATAATAATAATCATCATCATAATGGCAATGCTACAGTTTGCCTTGTTGTTCTGTATAGCTGGAAGCTGCAGTCCCACAATCATGTTAATACCGTTGTAATGAAACTGCCTCATTCAAAGCCTGATTCTGGGAGCTCTTCAAGCCATTTAAACCTTCTAAAACACCAGGATGTGATGACTGAAACAGAAAACTAAACACGAAGAAGACTTGTTCAGTTAGTGCTTCACAGTTCTGTTTGCTCTTCCGTAGTGTACCGGCAGCGCTTTCATAATTGATAGAAATTGGAGCGCCTGTAATTAATAACCACTGAGTTACTCATTTATCCTTTCTGTTAAACAACAAGCTCTCTTTCCTTTCACAGCCACGGAGCAAAAAATGAATCTTACGAAGACTGGGATTGTGTAACAAATTCAGCAGGACCCTGACAGGCCCCCATTATTGGAATCACATGAGCCTGCAGACTGTAATTACTGTGCTGTGTGTGTTATCAAAAAGAACGTACCAATTAAACCTGAGCCCAGACAGACAGACAGATAGACACTCCGCCAAGATGCTGTGATAGCTTAGCCAGCTTTCATAGAATTAGCACACACTGCAGTGTGGTAACCTTTCGCTGCTAATCCATTGAGTTTTCATTGTTATGTCTGTCTATCGCAGTATTGTGAGTGTGACCTTTCTTGCTTGCATTGAATTAACTGGGAAATGGCTGAACACCGATTCTGTGAGTTAACAGAAAATTAATGACAAAACATAGTACAAAAGAAAGATGATCCAGACACTAAAATAGTGATTAAAACGCCACTGTCCCTGTTTTCTGACTTTCTGAAATTCCAAACAAATTCAACTCGCCGAAAACAAATATGACGGGCGGGGATGTAAACTGGATTATGCAGCAGTCGGCAAACCAGACGGAGACAGAGAAAAACTTTGCTAACTACATGGTATGAACTTCAAAAACATTTTCTGTTATTTATTTATTTATTTACTTCTGCTGTATCAGCTATATTTAAACAAAATATATAAAGTCATATTTACTATAAAACCTTGCCTCCACTTATTTTCTTGACTGATCCATATATTAAATATTTACTGCAGATGAAATGCCTGCTTTCTCCCGCTGTGAGGGCAGAACATGTTGCATTGAGATGAGGGTTGAGGAAACTGGATATAACACAAGGGTAGCGAGGTTACAATCTGTACAAGTTGCACAGCAAGCCCTGAATAAAAAGAGAATAGCGTTCTGTGAATAGAGTCATTTTTATTTAATTTTTAAAATGATACGGTATAGAACCTGTCGTCAACAGCGGCTACTGATTTTAATTCCTCTCTTCATTCTTTATTTTTTTTCCTCTATTGTCCTATTAGCAGGGTGCAGAGAGCTCCATACAGAATGTTCCCTCGTAGTTTCTTTTCTGTTGTAACCCTGCCACTGCCTGCAGCATGGCTGCCAGTACCCCCTCCCAGGTGAGCTGGCTCCAGACTCCACGTGCTCTGTGTGTTCTTGGAAATTGGGGTTGTTACAAAACGAGCCTTTCCAACGTGAGACAGCTTTGCAGGAGAGAGTGAAAGCAGCGGATGAGCCGAGTGTTTGTTGTGTCCTGTACTCAGTGCTGAACATCAAGTTCTCTCGCATGGAGTCAGGAGCAATGGAGAATGCAAGGTGGCAGGTCTTGCTGCTTCTCCACGTGGGACCTAGTTTCTCTTGGAATATAATGTGTAATGTGTAGGATTGAGCAACACTAGGTTACACCTCTTGTATAACACAGACCTCTTTTATAACGCAGACCGATGCTACCCTATCAAAATCGCCACAGAGTACTGTATAGAATACTATTGTCCAGATCTACTGACATCAAACCTGTATATAACGCAGATACATTGTCCAGATATTTGTAAAAGTGTGTTTTATATTAATAGAATTACAGTACTGTAAATCCTTATTATTTCATAAGGTTTTGCAGTATACTGTAGCTGCCTGGCTGGAACATTAGAATGCATTGTTTGGATCCAGTGCTGAAGATTTCTGTGATTCTGACAGTACCCTGCTCGCGTCAGCAGCCTCAATCTGTTAGAGTTGTGCTTGTGGTTTAGGAACTCTCAGGAGATGATTAGTGATCTCTTTGACAACAAGGCAAAAGAAGCATTGCCTGTAACGCATGTGTGCTGTGCATATAACAACACACAGCCTGCATATAACGTACAGAACATATCCTTACATTTGTGAATAGGTGCTGGTTCTGCTTACAAAAATAAATATGTCAGTAACGTACACCCCCCACCACGGCTGTAAATTCAAAGTGTGAGCTTTCACTATGCTGAAAAAGATGATGAGCGTAACATATATCAACAACATGTGCAGAATAGTGTCGTATAACAATTTGATTAGCTATTATTCAGAGATTTGCAACAATGTAAGAGTGGCATACAGACGGCTGGATAAACAGTCAGACACCCCCCTACATGCCCGGAATCTGATACTCTCAATAACTTCAACTAAATGATATTAATACCAAGCTTCGAGACAATTGGCTAAGCAGTTTTCCAGATATATGGAAACTTCTGTAAATTGTGACGTGCGTACAGATGTACTGACAGACGTTCACGCGGCTGCCAGCACTGTAACCTTTCCCACAGGAGGATGATTTGTGTACAGCTGACTTGGTGTATCTATGGCTAGTACAGGGTGGTATAGAGGTCTGTAATTGTTTCGCTGTAGTTGGATGCGTTTGGTGTCAAGGTAGTGCTGGCTCTGGAGTAAGTGATTCACAGTTCTTGTCATTCCCGGTGCAGACAGTTTGATATTAAATTGTGCTGAACGTTATTTGAATTTTAAATGGGTCTGTAATTACAGAGCCATTGCACCTGGTGGTTGCTTTTCCAAACGGCTCGGAACATTTCAAAGAAAGATAATGAGCTTTAATTACATGCAAGAAATATGATATAATTCCACTTATACATTACAAAACCGATGTGCTACTGCTGGTGCATATTTACTGATCACAGCTATCTGTTCTTTGAGCTCTGAAAGCCAGTTATGATTTAACATTTCTGGTACAGTTAATCCCATTTGAAATTGGACCACCTCAAGGAGCTTCAAATACCATAACACATGCAGGTGTTATAAAGGAGGTTATATAAAATACAGGGAATGGTAGATCTGGAGAATTTTGCGGCAACAGAACCCAGAACCACTCAGCAAATGTATAAAATACAAATGAAATGATATATGAAACTTTGAACTTACTTTAAGGGCTCGGGTAGGTATCGGTTGACAGCAAGTTTGCAAGACAAAAATTAAACGCAGCAGAAGGTTAATTTAAGCATTGTTTTGATCAGTCTCGAAGCTGGAGCCATTGTGCTTATCCATGGCAGAACACATTCGGGGCAGAACTTCGCACTTCATAAGTGGGTCTTTAGGTGGCAGGCTGCAGTGAATATCTTGGCCTATTGCAATCTCTTCAAGTGTTCTCCGGCTCTTTGAAAGATAATGTCAACACCACCCACCTCCTGAGCTCCTTCTTACAATATGAAAAACACTGGTATACACATTCTCTCCCATTAATACTCGAGCCATGGAAACACCATCCACACAGATTGACTGTGTTTATGCTTGCTTTGAGCTTGTTTGCCTGCTTGGAGGCCATGGTGGTGTTTGCCCATTTGTCACGGCTTCCTGATCCCAGAATGTTTACCCCTGTTGGCCCTTCCTGCCCCAAGGCACACACATAGTTTGATCTTCTGAGTTTACACTTAGATTTTTGTTTTTCTTTTACTGCACAGGTTAGCTGGTTCGTTTTACAGACATATCGGGTTGTCTGTGTCGGTTTGAGTTAACCAAGTGTTGCACTAAATACCTGTTTTAAAATGAAAATACATGTGTGCTATAACAGTTTTTTTTTTTAAAACTGCGCCTTTGTAGATAATGGAAGGGCAAAATAATGTATTGAATTATTGTTAGCTGCAATTACGTTAAGATACTATTTTGGGGAGTGGGTGGTCACTGGTACACACAACATCCACCTTCTTCACAAACTCTGGTTCGGATCCTGTTGAATGTCAGATCAAAGTGCTGACTTCAGTGCAAATTCAGGGAAGCATGCCGTAACTAATTTGAATGTCTCGTTTATGATTTATCTGTACCCAACTGCGGAAAATACATTATATAAAGAAGCAGGTGTGAATGTGGACTGACACAGGCAGAAACAGACAGATTCTGAAACGAAAAATGAAACGAGCAAGAAAAGCATGTTAGGCTTATCAGTTTCTTTCAAGATGTTTGTAAGAATGTAGCTATGTGTGTTTATAGTGGCTCTATCAGTGTGAACATTGCAATTACTGTATATCAGGAATACATTTCAATAAACCTGCTGTTTTTAACGTGCTAATTCTATCCAGCTTTAATCTTTGCATAACAAAAATTCGGTTCTCGTTAATAAAGTCAAAACCAATTATTTGCCTTTTTTTTTATATAAAAGGTATTTTTAGCCAGCGTATTTTAGACCTGATATCAAACATCTAGGAATATGCTTCTGCCGGGAGTATATGAATATATGAAAATGTCACAACGTTTTTAATCAGAGGAGGATTATGTTGAGTCTCATAGAGGAGTGCATGCCTAGTCTACCTTGACATTCTAAGACTCTCAGATTTTGACACCTCAAGGTCAGGGCAATAAGCTCCTTTTCATTCTCCTGTTCTTTATTTATTTATTATCTTTTCCAGGAATTAGTGTTAACAACTTTATAGGTGTGCGTTTAAACCTAAACTAACTGGAGTGTGCTGTTAATGAGGTTATTAATGTGTGTCCAGTTGCTGTGGATGAGGAAGCCAGAGGACCCCAGGTAAATTACTTGTTTATCCCATTTAATTAAATGAACTATTGAAATCGTGTCTCTCTGTGTATTCCTTAGGCTTTTTACCTTGTTGTGCCCTTTTCATTTTTATTTTATTACAATGCTTTCAACTCTCTTTTCTTGGAAAGCCAGGATCACGAAACATTAACACCAGTTCTGCAAAGAAGACAAAGTTAAAAAACAAAACAAAAAAAAAACCTTGAAATAAATAACTTGGTTGCTTCAGTGACTCTAAGGTCTTGTACACACATCATGGCTGTTTCTTGCTAGCATTAGCAGCAGTTTGTTCTACAAAACATCTTAGCAGATGGTAAATGACTTGTGAATATGACCCTTGGTGGTTATATTTTCAGCTCTGGGAATGCTGCCTTCCCACATTTCCTGTGCAGCTTCATTAACTGCAATTTCTATATACATTTTACACTATATTGGTATCTGCACTGTATTACTCTGTGAGCTAAATCTGCTTGACACTGCTACTGCTTGAAGGAACAGGAGGTAACAGCACAGTACAGTGGAGTTCCCAAACTAGGGGCTGGACATCACCAGGGCCAACAATTCTACATTCATTTCAATTGTTCTGGATTCATTGGGTGTTGAGGAGCTCTTCGGGTCTAGTTACCGGTCATAGACATGCTGTATGTAATGCAGGCTCGAGCCGCCAGTGTCCTTAGTGCCACCCTCATCTAAAGCTCTGCGGTGTGTAAAATCGAAAGTGGCAGATCACATTTGGCTGACCTGTTATATGCATATATGACATTTGAATAACTGAAAAATGTTCAACTCGGAAGGACTACGGACACTGTGGAAAGGTAAGAGGACAGTAACACACATTCCAAGCTTCTTACACACTAATGTGTGAAAACGTCTCACCTTGCAGTCTTGTTGTCTGCACCGATGTATTGTCAGGAGTGTGGTGACTGCAGCCTCACTCCAGCCAGAGCCTGGCTCAATTATGAGCGGCAGCAAAGTCAACTACATCGAAAACCAACAGTAAACGTTTTCCCCGACAGACACAAGTCTTCGAAATAGGTTCTAAATCTGGGCTATTATGATATATTGCCTTTCGTGAGAAATTCGATATCTTTAAGGATGGCTTTAGGGGAGAGATGGAGAGGACAGATGGAACAGTGATCGATAAACAATTAAAATCAGAACTGTTTTGCTGGAAGAGCTGGCGTTAGAAAGTGCCACTGCAAATCTGACGGGTATTGATTTTGACCGTGACATATCTTGTAAACCTTAAAAACTGGAGCAAAGGATTATTGCATTGTCACAGTGGTTGGGGAGCTTATTGTAGCGAACAAAAAGCTGCATGGCTTTATTTGCACGGTCAGGACGTATCCATCATGTTAAGCGAGTTCAATAGAAACGATTGGTTTTACTGCTGTTTCCAAACCATTATGACTGCTTCTGTAGAACTCAAGTAGGCAATAGTCTCGCTGGTGCCTTCCTCGCTTCTGCTGCACCATAGCCACAATAAGCACTCCCAAGGGTTTTTTTGTTTGTGAGTTTGTAACATTTACATGATTTTCTCCTTTCAAAATATGCTCCATATATTCTTGTCGAAGGCTTGTCCTTGTCAAATCCCCTTTCCCAAAGCCTAAGACCCCATGCTGGACTCCAGTTTGATTTCTTCTGCCTGGGGACGTCCTGTCCTGATGACAAACCCCAGCACTGCAGAAGCCAAGGCGTTGAGAGCCTGACTCCAAACTATCCCCCTCGCCCTGCAGTTGTAAAACAATTACAGCACGTGAACATATTAAATGATATTTTCCACCCACGCAAACCTGTTTTTCTTTTCTTCTAACAGCTGAGAGACATTAATCCATTGAATTTCTCTGTAACATGGTGACCCCCCGTCCTTTTGCAAGGCGAATGCGAATGTGAAAAATTTAATTTGCATGGATTCGCACACTGAAGTAAAGAGGCAATAAGAGTAGCTTCTACACAGTTACCCGCTCTCCTGATTTGTACCCACGATACCTAACACTCTTACTATAACGGGTGTTTATTTGGGGGTCCTTATTCACCAATGGTATTTGTCTGCCTGACACACTAAATGGTGAACACTATAACTGCCTTAACCCTTCTCCTAACCTCCTGTAGACCATTTTTGGAACTCTCTCTCTCTCTCTCTCTCTCTTTCTCATTCTCTCTCTCTCTCGCTCGCTCTCTCGCTCTCTCTCTCTCTCTCTCTCTCGATAGATAGATAGATAGATAGATAGATAGATAGATAGATAGATAGATAGATATTAATTTAACCAGATGAAGTCCATGACAATGAGGACCTTTAGAGTGTGTGTGTGTGTGTGTGCTAATTATCTTGATCTTGTTTTCCTCCTTGAGGTAATTAACCCATGACTGGATAAGGCACTTTGATTAATGTCCTAAAACCCATCAGTTTCTCTTTCGTTTATGGCCTCAACACTGTGGGGGGCTAATTACTGGCTTCTAACTGCACAGCGCAGGCTGGTTTGAATTTAAACAGGGATTTCAATACAGCATAATCCTGATTAACACCGTGGTGGTTCTTTCAGCGTTGAGCGTAGCAGAGCTGGGATCCTAGAGGCAGAAAATCCAATACCAAAAAAAAAAAAGAATGAGCGAATCATCCCAGAGACAGGACCGAACAATGCACACACAGACAGGAGTCACAGAGGCAGCTAGAGAACGCAACACAGAGGATTCAGACTCATGGCAAAGAGATGTGCTCCAGGAGGTGGTGTCAATTAATGCCTGTCGCTTATGATATATTAAAATGATATTTCAAAGACACATACCGTGGGGTCTGTTTTAATGATCTAAACCACAGGGTGTTCTTTCACGGTCCTGGAGGGCCAATCCGCTCTGGGTTTAACAGGTTAAAATATATAATTAACTACTTCAGGGTCTTTTGCAGCCTCTCTGATTAAAAAAAAAGTAATGTATATATATATATATATATATATATATATATATATATATATATATATATATATATATATATATATATACTCAAATACATTACAATTTTTTAACGTTCACAGATTCAAATCCTCAATTCAATTTGTATAGAGCTGTGCTGTTACCTAATGAAAACACAATAATACAGTGAGGAACAGAATATATAAATTCTGCACAATTGATTGCAAAACTGGAATCACAATCCAGGTTTTGCTGTTCTTCCACTTCTGTTGCATTATTGAATGTAGTTCCACCACCAGGACTGGGGAAAAATACATGCTGTGAATGTATGGAGTTCGAGCCTCAAAATAACAGAATTGTGTGCACTTAATCTACCTGTGTATCCTAAAACTGCAATACACACACACACACACACACACACACACACATATATATGCAATCTCTCATATAGAAGCACCTTCCAACTGAGCCCCTATACCAGCTCTCTATCACAGCCAGACAGACTTCATGTCACGCTTAGTTATTTTCTAGAGGCACATTTAATTTCAAATCTGTTTACATAGGTAAAGAAACATGTATACACAGTTAAATTGCGATAAACATATATGGTGTACAACAATACTTTTTTTAAATGGTTATATGTAAACATATGCACAAACAAATTGGGCATGTTTTAAAACATTAAATGTGTTATTATATATCGTTTTTGTTCTTTAAAAAAAAAAAATGTCCTGAAATTAAAAAAAAATCACAACTGTCGCATTTGAAAATGTCCTGTAAACAAATGGTATTATTATTATTATTATTATTATTATTATTATTATTATTATTATTATTATTATTATTATTAAAGTTGCGTCCCCTTTTCGGGTGCGAGGTTTGGTTCTTTTCCGATTTCTTCAGAACTTCTTGCGCCTCGTATCGGTCTGCTGTATTGATAAGTGGGTCAGGTGGGTAACCATGGAGACGCACACGCACGGAGGTAGGCTTTGCCAAATTGATACAGTCGCACTCCCTATCTCTCCCGTCCGCAAGGCGAATCGCTCTTGGATTTTACCAGGCGCTTTTTTCTTTTGCATCCTCTCCTGATTAAAAAAAAGATGGTATTTTCCGTAAAGATAACAAATATAACATTATTGTAACCACATTCACCCCTTTGCGATAACTACGTTTGCTACCGGTAAGTCTTTAGTTTTTATTTTATTTTTTAAAAACATTTTTTTTTTTAATCAAGTGTTTTTTTCTTATGCTAGTAATAAAATAAAATAAGTGCATGTATTATAATATTTATTAGCAGAAACAAAACCATTGCAATGTCTGTTGGATGGTGTTATTTTTTCACCGTTGCACGGTTTTTGTTTTTTTGTGTTGTTGTAGTGCCGTATGCACATTGATATTCTGCAGCAGGAATGTTTCATTGGTATTCCTGCCAGAACGCGGTTGCTGTGTGCTGGGCTAAAATTGCCGTTTTTGTGCTTTTTTCCCCCAAGACATGACTGCAGAACGAATTGGAAATAAGTACACGTTATGATGTTATAATTAAAACCTGTTGTCATGAGCTGTAGCATTTTGTGCAACTGTTGCGTTATGCAGTTTTTAAGCAGATGCTAGCAATAGGTTGGATATACACTGTGCAGGTGTGAAAAGCACCCTGCTTTTCTGATACTGCACAGCAATAATCACAAATGCTTTTCAGTTATTTTCTTTCTTTCTTTATTTATTTGCCTCTTTTTTTAAATACAGTGGTAGGAATGAAGGCGCTGACAATGTGCCCAATTTTACAGAATCTCATCGCATATATATATATAGAGAGAGAGAGAGAGAGAGAGAGAGAGAGAGAGAGAGAGAGAGAGAGAGAGAGAGAGAGAGAAAGAAAGAAAGAGAGTGTTTTGGTACATTTGGAGACGTAGCAAGTGCTGTATTTCCTTTTTCACACACACACACACTCACATATATATATTTCAGTACAAATTGATCCTAATTCTATCTGATAAACAAATAACACATTTTATTCATATATTTAGATATTTTTGTAAATAGATGATCCATTATTAATACACGTTTCCTATCGTCGTACATGTTTTTACCACGGTTACAGATATTTGACATAAAAAAGAATATAATTAAATATGCTTTGTTGATCATTAAGAATAGGTCAGCTGGATATATTTTAGGGAAAAGAAGCATGTTGAAAAATGTAAATGACATTCGACTGAATGTGTAAATCACAGTTCTATTATAATAGTATAATAGCAGATAACAACGAGCTGCTTTTAGTATTAGGTGGAGAAGTTAAAATGCAGATTGTGTCTGGAGTACAGATAAAATTAACAAACCACTTTCTGTTTCTTTTTATTTTTCTCTGTGGATAAATATTTTCAACAGATTGTGGGCTGTTTTTAATCTAAATTGTATTTTTTTTTTTAAAAACTGCCGACCATTTTATTTCATGACAAATTGAATTATGCTTGTGCATAATTTCCCGATTTAAAAAAAAAAAAAACCCTGCAGATTTCTTTGTTTTGAAATTCACAAGTTTTACTGCCGCAAGTAGCTGACACAGACAGCCCTGTAAGCAGAACCCAAACTGAGCAGGGAACTCCTTATTTAGCCCTATCTGCAAGTTTTAAAGAGATGCACAACTGCTTAATCATCTAAGTAGATAGCAATTGAAAAATTGCCTAACCGCACAACCCCTAACCCTAACCTTACCCCAACCACCGCCGTGCTGCATTACCTTGTTTGGAAATGGCTGTGATACCTGAGATAGATAAGTTAATACTTACCAGAAGCACATGTTTATTTAATGTGACATGATCTCGATAGAGATGTTTTTCTGCACATTCCCCATGCTCTTATTCTTAACAGTGTCCGACCATCGTTTTTATTATGCTTCTTTATCTGTGGTAACTGCTTTCTACATTCTTCCATTTCTTTATGCCTTCTGCACACTGTTAGTTTACATCCCTCAATGGTAGATTTAGCTGTAGCGACTCAACCCATCTTATCTTAGCTCAACTTCACAGGTTATTATACCTAAGTACAGTTTATAATCTAGTCTTACACTTACTTACCAAGTGCCTAGGAGAAGGTCGTGTGTTGGCTGATCAGCATTTAGATACAGTGCCCCTATGGCATGGTTTAGCCTAGACCCGAGTATAAGGGTTAGGGATCAGATAAATAACCCAGATGCATCAGCTACATGTAGAAGAATCATGAATTTACTTAAATGAGTAGGTCGAAGTGTAAATGTTTTTGTATAATCATGTTTTTAGTGTTTTTCTTGATGTGTTTAATTACTGCTGCCTACCACCGGTCATCTTGTCAGGACACCCTTGTCTCAATGGGTTTATTCCTGGTTAAAGAATGAACACATATATATATATATATACTCCCTCCCCCTTTAAATCCTGCCCATGACTACATCAGTGTGTGGTTCTGATTGCATCAATAGGAAGGTAAATATATATAGTTTAAAAACAGGATTGGAAAAACGTGATTTTTAAGTGGCGTCGGTATTTAAATAATAAATAAATAAAAGATGTGTCCTTCGTTAGTTATGAACAACATGCGCATGTTTCTGTAAGGACAGAAACTTAAACGCAAGGCCTGTGAGCTGAACACAAGAAACATTCATGAAAGTTTAAAATAGAGTGGTTTACAGTACACGAGGCATTCTGTTCAATGAGATTTAACATTTCCTCCTGTCTAAGTGCAACTCAATTAAAAACCTGCAGGGCGGGTATTTTATAGAGCCCACTTTTCTAATTCAGGCATTCAGTTAATGTTGTAAGTGGTACCATACATACAGCTTAGTGGCATTTAAACCCAATAAACCCCATGTATCCTAATTGACATATCACTGCAGTAATACTCCTCATGTTGGTAATTGCTAGTTTTATAAACAGCGTTATTGGAAGTGATCGCGGATTCTGTGTTGGTAATAATGGTTACGTTTCAGTGTAATCAATTGGACGTGGCTGTTGAATGACCACAAGCAGTGTGAACTTCTCAAGGTGAATGATTGTGTCTTATTTAAGTCCCATTCAACCCCCCACAGCTTAATCAGTCTGATCTTTAAATCTGACCCCCTAAAGGGTAAAACGTGAGGTTGGGTCACTGACGGAAATAATTGACATCGTCTTAGCGCATTAAAGGCAGCCTGGCAGACTTGAACAAAATAAAGATCGATTTTAGAAAATATAGTGTATTTGACTTCTGTATTGTTTTGATTTAGAAATCTCGGAATAGAGACAGTTGTATGCCAGTTTGCAGGGCCCTGGACTGATTGCACACTTCCTTTGAATATGTAAAGATATTGATGCATGACATAGCTTTGTGTAAATAAATCACAGTACAAACCTCTATGGAGGATAGAAGTTACTCTTGTGAAAGCAAAATCAGTTCAGAAAAATATGGAAGCGAACTAGCAACATTGTGGTCTGCATCAAAAAAATCAAACACTGGACTGTGTTCATTTGGAAAGTAACAGTTTCTGGAAGGATTTCAAAGAACACTTTAGATAATTGCATTGAAAACCAAGATGTTTAACAGACCGTATGCAAGTCACTTAGAGTAGTTGTGTCTGTATGTAAAATGCTGACAGGGATCTAGCTTAATGATGTAGCCTTTAGTCCAGCCTTGTATCTGTTGAGCAATGGTCTGCCTTATACATTTTATATCTGCAGTGCTTTCCAGTGCACACAAATTACAGGTCTCACAGACTTTCAGATTCTCTGTGGTGTTGCGATTCTATGCACATCAAACTGAAATACACATTTTAAAATGGAATAGTTTATTTGAGACCCGTTAATGGCTCTCCACCACCCAGATTGGAAAGCCCTGATTTCTTGGGGTTTTAAACAGTGTCGTTGTTATTCAGACCCTCTCTTGATTAGTTGAATGCAGACCCCTTTGTTTGCTGGCACAGGCAGCAGGCGAGCACTCGTATTTATCAGCGATATGGAACATGGCAGGAGTCAGCACCTCTCCTTGTTCAATCTATCAGGCCTCCGGCAACCCAGTTCCAAACAGCAGTGTGCTGTTGAACTGTACATATTTAGAAAGGGGCTTCATTTAACCTCTTCCACAGTGATTACCCAGAACTGCTGTTTCCCTGCCAGTGTGGGAGGTTTATTTTTAGCAATTTAGCATTTGAACAAACAGGCCTTTAATCATCAGTGGTGTTAAAAAAAGCTTTTGCTGGCAAAAGAGGGAAAGAAAGAAAGAAAGAAAGAAAGAAAGAAAGAAAGAAAGAAAGAAAGAAAGAAGAGTTCAGAATGAATGTGTAAAATTGCTGGTAGAAATAATTACAGATGTATTTTGTGTGCCTTGACAAAGCTTTCTCGTCATGTGTTTGTTTTAATTATTGATTGATTGATTGTTTTTTTTCAGAATGTTGTCTTACATGTGTGCTTCATAATTGTGGCACAGTTTGGTTCTGCAGAACAAATTAAAAAAATCCCTAGCACGGTTTAGCTTTGTTGATATAGTGCACGTATATAACCATACAGAGTGATTAGTATGGAGATTGTATATACTATATATGTCAAGGCAATACACTATATACTCGATGAACCACCAGATTGCTGTGACACTCTTTGCACAGCGGTTAAACAGCTTGCTTGACAACGGTGAAGGTGCCAGTTTTGAGCGGGGATGTTAAATTCACAAAGGCAGAATTGTCAGCAGCAACCATCACAAAAGTAAAGCTTCATTTGATCACTGTTTCGTTGGTGTCTAAAGAGATCCCCTTCTTCGTTCGCGCTCGTTTTCCGATGCCTCGCGTGATTTCTGTGCTGTGTGCTTCTCAATGACTGGGGTATTAAAGCACTGCTGGAATAGACTGCCGTTCCTGCAAGACTGGAGGACGGACACGACTGGATTGAATACACTGAGCTTCCTGCCCTCAGCTGGGTTCTGGAAGTCTGGAAGTCATCACTGCCAGAGCTACCATTAGTGAAGATGAATGGATGCCCCCTTCCACTGCAGGGCTTGGTTGAGGCTGACATGTTCATGGCTATCTGTACATCCCCCACATTCTCCATCCTTGAGGATGATATGCACGGCATTGTTATACTGTAGATGACGATTTATTAAGCTGTTAAGGCTGTTCACAAATAATCAATCGCAATGTGTTTACATGTTTAACGTGCTTGTCTCAGGCTGTCAGTTTTTTTGTGCATTATTTCAGGAAGGGATATTTATCTCATTTTCATGGCCTTCCCAGGGGGCAGGATGTAGGAAGTAATCATGTAATTAAATACACCATTTCCCACTTTATAAAGCACATGCATTTGCAGAGACAATCACTTTTAACTGATTTTCTAAAAAGCAACTCTTTTCATATGTGCTGATTGCTGGTAAATGATAACATGTTATTTTGTATTTTATTTTGATTCATAAAGTATGCATAATTGTTTTTAATCCCCTTAGCATCATATTGACCATAATTGTCATGTTGTGATGAGCCATTTGCTCAGCATATTTGTGTTTTATTAATGGTGTTCTTCATCTCCGCTTTCAGGTGAATAATAGAAAATATTAGAACTCATTTTCTGTCAAAAATGCTAACAGTAGTAATTCAGGGACACGGTAACAGCAATTTAAAATACAACAAAGTCAAAATATTTGCATTTTCAGCTGTGCTTTTAGTTCTGTACTTTTGCTAGAGTAATTTTACCCGAAAAGCATTTTCTGGAACTGAGTAATTCTATCACTGCTAATATGAATAAGCTGCAATGCAAATATCTAATTCTATACCGCTCTGCTCGGAAGCTTGTTTGAAACGGTAGCCATTGTTCAGTTTCCTTCTTTAACCCAGAGCATCAAATCCTATTAGACTAATACTGTCACTAATTAAAATATAACTATGAACAGTATGAACTAAAATATTTCCCAATATATTCATATGAATTAAGCATCATATTTAATTAATGTTCATTCATCATGACTAATTAATGTTAGTGGTAGGTTTAAATATGAATCATGTTTACTTCATTTATATTTAATACAAAATCACATGTTATATGTAATTACATTTGAATTACAGACTTAGAAAGCGTTACCAAATAATGAAATAATAAAAAGACTTTTTTGTGTATTTATTTTGTGGTCTACCAAGATGGAGCCCTAGCTTTCTGCAACTTAAAAGACCAGAGCTTTTAGTTATTTTACTTGTCCTTCTCCATACCGTCTCAGCTTCAAGGAGATCTTTTTTTTGGAGTGATGGACACACCCCTGCACACCCCCCCCCCCCCAAAATAAAAAGAACATCAGCAACCGTTCTAAACGTTAACCGTAACAGCCAAGGCTGCCATTGAGTATTGTAGACAACGTTTGTAATGTTTAACACTTGGTTGACGGTTGAAGTTTTAAACCTTTTAGCCTTTTTAGGTCTGTCTCTTTTTAGCAGTCTGTTTGCCTGCCTGTCGGAATCAGTCTTTCTAAATCCCCACAGGTGTGGTGTGTGAAGTGTGAAGGTTAGCTCTTTTGATGTGTCTTCAAAGGCGTGCCATGCTGAGACCCCCCTAAGGACAGACAGTAGAAAGCTGCCACTGACCTTCTCCAGACACACTGAAGTACCAGGAGTGCTGGGACGCTAGCATTTAGAGAAGCTGTTTTATTTATTGTGCGCCCCTCCCCTCCACCACCTTTAAAAGAAAAACAACCTGGAGTTGTATACAAGCTCCTAACATTACTAGAGGCTAGTGGGACTATTGGTACTGCGATGTAGCAACTCTACTAAGGATGGTAGCTCATAATGCATGCAGTTACAAGGCTTTAAAATCATTTTCCTTTGCACTTCAGACTACAGGGCATGAATAACCAAGTAATAACATTGTAATAACTATGCCTTTACCCGCAGCTCGTGTTATTACATTGTAACTACTGTGTTATTACATACACACGTTTTGCTATATGTAATTATATAGAC
This sequence comes from Acipenser oxyrinchus oxyrinchus, assembly GCA_030684275.1. NCBI lineage: Eukaryota > Metazoa > Chordata > Actinopteri > Acipenseriformes > Acipenseridae > Acipenser > Acipenser oxyrinchus. The sequence continues at coordinate 18,339,945 of CM060273.1, read as the reverse complement.
ATGCAGTGGTACAGGACATTACATAGATATTCCATAAGTGAGATTGAAGAGGAGGAACCATTGGTAACCCAGTCATTACAGTGTTACATGATTACGTATCTAATTACCTCATTAGAAGAATATATTTCATGCAAGTTCTTTATGATTCATAATGCTTGTGTTTGTAACAGTCATTTAAAGCTGAAAAGGATCAGGATCAAGATCTTTGGTCTCTTTCTCTTCCTGTAGATGACTGTCCATTAAGATATGCTGCGAGAGGGTGTCAAGTGCTACGTAATTAAATTGTTTAATTAAATGCTGATGCCCTTCATTGGATTACATGCGTAACATGCGAGAAGCACACTGTGTACTTCTGCTAAGGACATGCTGTACAGTCATTCAGAGGAAGTGTAAGATAAGCAAAGAGTGAGCCATGCCCTCGAGGGTATTTGTTTTGGTGTCGCTCCTCCCGAGGGATATATGGAGCGTGTAATGATCCACAACAACACCAATCGCTCTTCTTCCCCGTGCTGGCAATGCTAAGAGATCTTGTATAAGACTTGGATGAGTGCACCCGGTTATTTTGCAAGCTGTGTGTTGGGTCAGGTGTGTCACGTTTATTGATCAGTGTTTTATTTGCTAATTTTATCAGGCAGGTTAATACTGCTTGTGTTTCTGTTGAATCCCTCTGCGTCTCATTATGACTGTGTTACTTTTCATTGCTTTGTTCCTTTGCTCCTCTGAAACTGTGTGACAGGTGAGTCACGCAGTTTCACGTTGGACGCGTGTGCACTAGCAAAGTCTTAATACCTGCTTCTATAAAAAGGATCGTAGCTCAGCCCTGGTATAAAAAATGCAGTGGAGAGGGTACCTGCTTCTATAAAAAGGATTGTAGTGCAGCCCTGCTATTGGTCTGCTACTGACACCTGCCTCATTTTGAACTCCAAGCTGTTTCCATTGTATTGCTCACCTCAGACCTGAGCAATACTGACAGTGTTGTGTAACAACGTAAGACTCTGTGCAAAATGTATTTCAAACTGTTTTCAAATCTTAGATCATTTCAGCATGAATAAGCTCTTCTGTTCTGTTCATTTTATTTGGGCATTGCGGATTCGCAAATCCAGTTCCCTCCAGGAAGGGAGGGAGTGGGAACAGATGATTGGGTTGTGTCTGTGTTTTTTTTTTTCTCAAGGGTGTTGTAAGAAGGAGAAAGAGGAGATGAAACAACCTTTAAATTGGTTTATTTTCTGTTCTTCATGTAATAACTTCATTAAAGTGAATCACGCCTGCAAGTGAAAAACAATTAACTCCAGAATTAACCGCCAAGGTCATTGGAACTTTTTTTTAGAAAATTAAAAGTACATAAGAACAAATTCTGATAGATTTTAGTGCTTTGGAAAGGTTCTAGATTGAGACAAATATAGATGGAACGCTGTATCAGGGGCAGCATGGTTTTCAACCTGGGTTGAGTGGTGCATGAAAGCAAGGTATTAGTCTCATTTTCTATTCAGGTCATCACCAATGTGGCCTCAATACAGCTCAATACAACTGTGGCCTCCATACAGCACTCACACATGCCTTCTCTTCAACTACATCTGGTACACCAGACTGTAACCATTAACCTGTCCCCCTGCCACACTCTGGATGATAACTCTGATACTTTATACCTGTACCAAGTCTCTCTCTATACAATATACCCCTTAGCAAGTGTAATTCACTTTAAATGCTTCTGATCCGTGCTAGAGCTGGACGAGAGCCAGGCTTACTGCTCAATCTCAGCTCATTTTAATAATATGTTGCCTTGACCGGAGTGCTAGTGCTGGATTGAGATCAGACCCCTTTCTAATCGGTTTCCCTCCAGGTCCTGCTCTCTGTTAAGGAGTTGCTAAGGGAGAGAACAGTAATTAATTTGAGATCAGAAACAGCTTTAATATTAGCGGCATATGCTAGAAATTTACCGCAATGCGATCGGGGTAGATTCATTATTAATATATCAATTAGAGCTATTTAGGAACTGCAGTGCTAACAAACGCTTTTCATTTTGGAAGCTGCCCTGGTGCATCATGGTGCTGGTGTGGCAGCACGCTGGTACTGACCTTTCCCCATGGTACTGCAATAGGTTAACAATGTGTATGGGTTCATATATGTCACTATTTACCCTGTGCCTACTGTAAGCTTGCATTGCTGTTAGCTATGTGGCAGCTAGCTGTTCAGTGTACTGAACGATACACAGTTTGACAAGCTGCACAGTCTCAGCAACTTACAAGAGCCCTCCAATCCTAAGAGATCTTGGAGGGAGTAGATAATCATATGCAGAAAGAAACCTTCTATAAAGCATCAGATCTAAGAGATGCATCACTTCTAAACATCCAAGGATAATTATATTATGAATTCAGATATTTCAAGATTCTTTTAATCCACATTAGAGAGATTGGTATTTTGTAATATCTAAGGAATAATATTACAATAATAATGATAATCTAAACAATGACCTGTAAAATATTCAGCTAACATTGAACGACCCAGATTTGATGTAAAAAGTTTTGAGATATCTAGGGCTCTCATCACTAAACTTTAAGGACAGTTTTTAAGAATAATCTTTTAAGAACTGAGCGTTCAATGAAATTCTCTTAGGTTCAAAATTTGTATAAACTTGAAAAAGCTAAAAAAAAAGAAAAAGGTTAAATGAACTGCAAACCTGGTTTATTACATAAAAACATTATTTAAAAAGCAGTCCTTATCAAAACATTACAGAAAACTATCAAGTGAATGGGTCTCGTAGTTCAGTAAGGCTAGATAATAACATTTTTGCAGATGATATGTTAGTGTAACTATACGCTGTACATTTTGATATTAAAGCTTCATGTCTGAATAATTTGCCACTGTATACATATATATGCACAATCGTGTGTGTGTATGTATGAATGCATCTGTTAAAATTATGTCTTACAATTAACTGTACAATTGTGTGTGGTTTGCAGTGTAGCTCCAAACTCCTTCCATTCACATCTAGCCATGAGCAATGGCGTATGTCATGCACCCTCGAAGATGCCAGCCGCTGCTTAATCTTAATATTATTAAACTAGAGAAAGAGAAGAAGAATACCCTGGCACTTGGTTTCAGACAGCAATTTAATAAAGTTTGAAATGAGTGCTTTTGATCTCTCTCAGCCCAGCGTCTCCATGTCTCTGCCCCGGAGACAGAGAAATAAAACAACATTGTCTTTTCAGCTTCAATCACTGGCATGGCCAGCAATGAAGAGACTTGTCACCTTCTTCAAGCTTGGCGTGTTGGACAGAATGACACAGCTCTGAAATGAGGTTCCTGGGAAGATCGGAAAGCCTGGAAAGCTAATTTAATGATTTCATAAAGCTTGCTTGGGTCCTTCCGTGAAAAAAATCGATTGTCTGAAGAAACATGCTGCTGTAAAACAAACCAGTGCATTTACATACGGAGGGTCATCTTGTGGTGTACACACCTTTGTAGAATTTGTATACAAGCAACAGTTTATTGGATTATAATCAACTGCAATCGAAAGGCCTGTAGGGGTCTATGATAGAAAGCTTGGAGCCTTATAGTGACTTCTAAAAAGTACTGAATAATAAAACTATGATAACTGCACAATTATTTAATGCCAAAAAGAATAGAAAGAAAGTTAGTTAGTTAGTGAAATCCTCCGCCCCTAACCCTATGCTGCTTCTCTGTCCTGGCAGGTCCCTCTTCACAGTCCCAGATGTTTAACGGGGAGATGAGGAGCAGCGCGGTGCTCTCCGCAGCGGAGGCACGCAATGTGATGCGCAGCTCCAGTATCAGCGGGGAGATGTACAACACGGAGAAGAGCAACGGGAGCCCGCCCGACGCGGCCGGCATCTCCACCAATAAGAAGAGGCGCTCCAGCCTGGGCGCCAAGATGGTGGCCATCGTGGGGCTGTCCCAGTGGAGCAAGAGCACTCTGCAGCTCAACCAGGCCGGTAAGGTTTCGTTGTGTATAGAGCTGCAGCTGGGAATCACATGGTTTACCTGCAGAAGAGGGGGTGAAATAACAAGAGCTGGTTAGCACAATGAAAACATCTTCTTCTTCTTGGTCTTCATCATACTATAATGACAAGATGCTGTATATATTTGCATTATGAATTATTAGCAGCGTTACTGTAAGCGTTTGAATACCCTCTGCGTCACTGTACCAAATATGATTTAAAAACGAGCAGCAGTAACATGAGTCCATTGAGCATATCAAGCAGTGCATTATAAAAACGATTCGTTTTCTAATAACACACTGTAAGGACTGAATAACACAGCAAATAGTAACCCAATAGAAACCCTATGAAGAGTTAACTGCTTGCAGACTCAATGGAAATGCATTCAGGACCATGGACAGCGACAGTGTTGTGAAGTCTTAAAGAAACTGCTGGTTATAAAACACAGCAAACCAGCTGCCTTACAAGGCAGCATTATCACCCTATGCAACTCTGCCTGTGCTATTTATAGACAGTGGTTCTGTATTTATGACCATAAAACCTTTTGTTTTCCTGAATAAATCATTGTGTTGTTGTTGAATTTTCCTTTCCATACGGAAATAATAACAGTAATGAACTATAATTTAATATACTTTGATGTGCTTGTACCTTGGCACACCACAGTGCAGGTTCATAAGCTTTAGTAATTTATACCCTGCAATGTCATAATCCTGTAGTAAGCAATACAGGGCTCTGTTCATCTATTTAAAGAATGTTTTTTCAAGATCAATTTTTTTTATGAGACTGTTTTAGACTATTGATGGTTTCATTCACAACAAACAGTAAAGAATAGTTTTGTAAAGCAAATGAGATTTTCTTCCTAAAAACTGACAAAAGAAACATGGGCACAGAGGAAAAAACAAGTTGTACAATGTTTCGTTATCGTATTTACTCAAATTTGAGTCACCTCTGAATTCAAGTCGCACCCCCAAATCCCTGAATGCAAGTCGCTTTTAACTCTTAATGAAAAAAACCCCACAATAGGTCATTTTGTGTTGCCAGTGACACAGATCTGAAAACGTGCAATCTAGTGTTCATGCTAAATTGTACAGAAAGGCTGTATGCACAAGTGGCATTGTCAAAGTCTGTATACAGCAGTCTACTAAGAGGTTGTGCCTCTGACTATAACAACCAGTTGTGTTTGTGTCTGAAGAGCAATGCAACACTCCAGGGTGGGGTGACCTCTTTAGGTTTTCTCAAAACATGTCAATGCTGCTTTTTATTATAAAGGTATTGGGAAATGACTCAGTTTGGTTGATCGCTCTTATCTGGAGAAAACATCACCCCCTCAATGTTGTCTAGAACTACATTGCCAATAAGTATAAGTTCTGGTAAAGGTTGCAGTCTGTTTTCTTTTCTTTTGTTTTATAAGAAGAATATGTCTACAAATATGCTGTGGTTATTTGTTTTTATAGTTAGTTGAGGGGTGTGTGTTATGAATGGTGTGTTATATGCATGAGGGTGTTGTATTGTTAATATTCCATTAATCCCAGAGTGGCATCCTCAGAATAGCAGTGGAAACTTGCTCATCACTGTTTTGTATGTAATATATTCTAAGATCACTTTACTACATATAATAGACCTTTTGAAAGCACTGGCAGTTCTTAGAAAAATGAATCACGGATAAAACTGGCTGCTCTCTTTGGGGAAAAAAACTATATGAGCAACAAATGAACAGGGAGACAAAGGCAGGCTGCCTGGCTCCTGATACAATTATCTTAACCTCACCTGTGCTTAATGTGACAGTGTCTAGTTTCAGAGGTTTCTTGAATGACCACGCAACCCCCTCTCCAGTGCTGTACTTATCATTCCACGATGGGCCCGATTTCAATTAGGAAATTCAGGAAAATCTCCATCTGTGCAATACACATTGATTTGGAGATTACTCCATGGCTACCTCAGAGAGGAGCCCTGCCACCTGGAGGGTGTTATGTCCATGTCCGGCATTTTTTAAATTCCTTCAGCCCAACCAGGATCCCCTGATCTTGCTCTGTGGCCACAGAAGTCATCCAGGTGGCAGATTGCTGTTGTTTTGAGACCTTCCTCAGAAACACCATAGTGGAAGTATATTGTGCTCCCACAAAGAACCAGCGAGCAATGACTTCCATGTGAGCCCAAAGGCAGTAAAGTGACATGATTCCCTCGCGGAGGCCTGATAAGTGTGGAGATCAATCCTGTGTCCTGTCCGCTGCTCCCTGCCAGACAGCCTCCTCGTCAGCCCTGAAACAGAAGTCTCTCCTGTTGAGTCGCAGGTTATATTTATCATCTTTAGGGGGGAGTGTCGTCCTTTACCAGGGGCACATTTTATCTCGCACCGCATTGCAATTTTCTCTAACTGCTCTGCAATTATCCTTATGAGTCGCAGTTAGCAGTGGCTCCATTATGTGAGTCCCCTCCATGCATCAGTTTCTGTTCCTGTGATTGCTGATGTATTGTAAAGCTCTTTTTAACAGCATACCTCACCCAGTACAGCACGTGAGGGGCTTGGACTGAGATATTTGAAAGGAATGACGAATAAAGCACACTTTCCTGTATTCTGAATTGTTTTCACAGCATGAAGCCATCAGCACAATTATATCATGAGTTGCCTTAAAATTGCTTAAATTGTAGGTGAAGTTGTGACAGAATAAGTAAACTCTCTGGGCTGCAGTATTCCGCTTCTTCGAGCAAGACCTGTTAACTCCTATCACTGACCAGCTAGGATTTTAGAACTCTTGTCATTTAAAAAAAAAAAAAAGTTTGCAAAGTTTGACTTTTCACGTACTTGCACTGCAGGTTATATTCATTAACAAAATGAGTTAAAAAAAAATAGTAAATGTAATGACATTTTATGGAGTTGATATAATAAACATGGAGCCTTTGAGGCCATTTTTTTTAAATATGTAAAAACGATTTTTAAAACCTGTATCTCAAGTCAAAAACTGAAACAATAAGGAAACGGTAAAATAATTGAAAGACACGTAGAAAATAAAAATGCTCTGTTGGTCCTTTGAAAAAATGTAGCGACAAGATCAGGAGTCTAATAATAACAGCTTATACTAAAGAAACACCTTTCCTTTTTTAGAACGCTCTGTCTTTCAAGATCAAAGACCTCTTCTTTTAGACTGGAAATTAAAAAAATAAGGACTGGAAACTGACAGCATTAAAGATGTCAAAATAAAAAAAATATAGTTTTTATCACTCGTTACATTCCGTCAGCCTTCCCTTTTTCTTAAGGCACTGAAATTTTTAGTGCATCTCTTTCCAAATTAGACAGGGACAGGTCAGGCTGAGGTAATCTGTATCTCTGCAGAGAGCTGAGATGTCCTTAGTTACAGTTGCTATGCTTGATAGAATCTTGCCATCAGCGCTCTAGCCAATTAAAAGAAAGCACTTTAAAAAAAAAAAAAAATTGTATAAACTTCTCATCATCTCCATTAAAAATGTAAATGCAATAAGGGCTTTTCTGAAACAGGATTATATCTGATTCCTTTTTACTTGAATAAACTGATTGTGAGCCTGTGAAGCAGGGCTAAGGCCCTTCACTTGTAAATATTGTATGTGACTTTTCTGTTGTAAGTAAAGTCTGTTTATTTTGGATATAAGTTTGGCAGGTATGGGGTTAAATCCCATCCCTGCCAAATCCAAGTGCAGAATGTGGCCAGGTGTTGACAATTGATTGATTGAATGACTATCAATCAGCCCTGGCCACATGGTTTGTAAGAGGAGCCCGATTCTGGGTTGGATAGTTTAGGGAAAGGACTGGGAGCAGCAGGGTGTTCTTTGAGAGCTGGGATTTGTGTCTTGTTTGTTTAAATCATTAATAAAAGTGTGTGTGTGAAGCACCGAAATGCAATCAACCTCCTCTCTCTGCTGCTCCTGCTGCTAGCCAGCCTTGAAACCCCGTTGATGTATCAGTGATTAGCCCTGACGCCTTAGCTGAGAATATTTTTATTTTATTTTATCAGGACATTTCGTACAGGGGTGCCAAGCAAGATTTTAAAATCACTGGCCACTGTACATAAATGCATACGATACAGAAAGACGCAAGGTGTAAATTAGTGTGTATTTTCAAGCAAGTGTCTGTCCTGGTTGAATTTATTTGGATTGTGGGTCACTCTGAATAAGTGTGGCATGAGTCGTGAAGGCATGTTTACAGGAGCTGGTTTGAACTGGGAAAGAATTCAACGGGTGATCATTTATCAGAGCACACTCTGAATAAAACCTGTCTGCAATGTCACAGCAAGCAGACACACCAGAAAACAAGCAAGCAGACCAATCCTTTGCTGTCCCATTCCTCCTGTTCTCCGATGTGCAGACATAAATTAATATAGTTTTATTGAAATGATTCTGATAATGGGCATTAGCATATTTCTTTGACCTTTTGTTCAGAGAGAAGGGAGAAGGCAACAGCGTGTTGTTTTGTTTCCCTGGCTGCCAGGGACTGGCGCACGCACTGAAGCAGTTTGGGGGGGGGGGCTCATAGCGGCTGGCAGAGACAAGGTTTCCATAGCAACCCAGGAACAAAATATAAAATAGAAAGAAAGAACAGGAAGGTGGCAACACAGAAGAGAAGGAGCAGACATGATGTAGGAGTGATCGGCCCCTTTTAGCAGCCCAGCCCCAGACACCAAAATGTAAAAGCGCAGCATGCAAAAACTAAAGAAAAAGACTTTTGGATCACAGTGTTTTGCACCCTGGTGTGCAGTTGAATTTGTGTGAGTGGCACTGATGCCTGCAAAACCGTTGTGCTCTCTTTCTCCTGTAGACCACTGTTCCTCCCCTATCATCCAGCCAGACCATTCCGGTTCATCTTCCTTAACTATTTGCAATAACTCCCTGAATAACTCCTACAAACATAATCAAATCTCAGACACTGGGACCGATAGGCATTTAAACATGCACGTTAAAGCAACTGTACTCTGCGCTGGACAAACGTTTACGGCAGTACGCCATTGTAAAAATACAGCAAAGGGCAGTAAAGCATGGTCAAAGAGTAGCGAGAACATGACAGAGCGCAGACGAGCAGCATAGCAAAAATTCATTTTCCCAGGATTATTGGTATTTTATTTGATATCAGTCAGTATAAGTGCAGCTGTCAGTGAAACCTGTGCTTTGCTCCTTTGTGAGCATGCTGGTTTACCCAGCGCACTGCATTGATCAGCTGTCAATTCTGTTCATCACAGCTCAAGCTGCAGTGTTGGTTCAGTTTGACATGTTGCTGGATAACAAAAGCATAACAGTGTGACTCTATCTTACAGCACTTACAGTGAGTGTCTGGCATCCAGCAGCATGCAGCTTGGTTTCCAGCTCTGACAAGTTTAGAGGAGAAAGAAAAAAAAAAAAGGGATTCCGTCCGTAGGGGTCCTGCTGCATTGCAGAAGAAATTGCCATGGCAACCGATGAAGAAAGATGCTGTTGAAACCTGAGGTTAAACTGGGAAGAAACAGCTGTTTTTGCAGCCTGCTCGACGGTTTGCTGTAGTGCTCTAATAGGCAGCAATTAGAGGGCTAACCAATGTTTTCAAACCCAGTTTATTATCAGCACCATCAACAGTATCTCTGGTCCCCCTTTCCTTCTGTTGAAAAGCTTTTGATTCTCTGCTTGTATTGAAGATATTTCAAAGACAGAAGAAGCTGTAGGAGGTGTCACTGCTTCCTGGTTCTCAATCCCTTCCTGCTGTCTCGCTGTAATCAGACCATGTGACTGATTGGATACCAGGAAGAACCAGGCTGATTTTGTTTTGATGCACAGAGCTACAGTAAAAAAGAAAAACAAAGAACTAACAGGTCTTCTAATAATAGTAAAACGGAATACATTCAGAAGAATTCCATTTTAGAACCTTGGTGAGCACTCCTTTATGTCTTTCTCAGTTCTTTCTTTGTGGCGTGGGGCAGACATAATATGAACAGTACTGGAAAGGCCTGGCCAGATGCAGGTTTCGGGAAGGGGTCCCTGGCAGCCCTAGGCAGGGATTTCTACAATCCATGTTGCATTGTTAGCACATTAGAAAACCTTGAATCTGATATCATACATTTCAGATATTAAATGGAAAGAAGCTTCAAATGACATCCCTTATTCTTTAATGTCCCCTTCTTCTTCTATGAGGTTGTCATTCTCATAGTGGTCTTAGAATCACTGCAACACGGTGTGCTTTGACTACAAGGCTGTGTTTTAAGATGCTCTGCCTACAAGTTCAAGAGCCATGTAACCCAGGCTTGATAAAGAGTCTTTAGAGAAGAGCCGTTTTGACTGGGGAAAACAAAGGTGCTTGTATAGCACGCAATGTTTAGTTTTGCTTATACTCTGCGTATAGTTTTGTATACTTTTACTTCATGAGATGTATGTTCGAAATAAAAGGCTACACCCCCAATGCCCCCCAGGCTACACCCTCACCCACGGGCGTTGGCCCCCCTACTTTTAGAAAGGTTCCGGCACCGTTGATCTCAACCCAGACTGTGTTTAATTATTGGCAGATATTCTGGGAAGCGCTGCGCTGTGAGTGGAATTTTAATAACGGAGATATTTCTGGAGACGAGAGCTGAAAGGCACACAGAGAGAGAGAGAGGGAAAGAGAGAGATAGAAAGAGACTGAGAGAGAGAGATCTGATCTTTTATATGATCTGTGTTTTTATATGTTTGGGAGCATTTATATAACTGTTTACATTTTTTATTGATTGTACAAAAATTTCAGGACTTTTCAGACAAAAGCCCTTCTTCAGCTGAAACGTCCTGAAATAAAGAATAAGATGGGGCACTTTGTAAGCTCTGTTTCTCCGGTGGTTGGAGACACAGCAGACCAGTAAAACCCAACCCCTCTAGTGTGTCATTGCTTATATATATTCCACAATTGTGTCTTTGATTGGGTAGTGTCTGTAAGTCGCCTTGGATAAAGGCGTTTGCTAAATAAACAAATAATAATAAACAGTATACAAGAGTTGCATGTTGCACAAGCAATATTGGTGTAATGAATCCAGATTTTGAAAAGCAATTCAGTCTACCACCACCACTCTGCAGCACCAAGCTACCAGCCGTGCTTAACATGTCTAAGAATGACGTTCCCTTTCCCCGGTATGTAAGAACCAGTTTCTCTAGAAGCAGTAATGTGATGGATTTGTAACTGTGCTTGTTAGCTTGTTAGCATTCTAAGAGGCTGCGTTCCGTTTCCGTGATCAAAGCTCCTATTAATAACGTGCTTGTAACGCAGTCCAGTGCATTGCCATGACAATGTACTGATAGAGCTGCCAGAAAGACACACGTAAACAAAGGTGGAGGGAGGGTGGGTGGATGAAGATCTATTTATAAAGTCTGCAGCTGAGAATATCGTGAGTTAGTCACAGAGCTACTCGGGAACGTCTTGACCAGGGTTACATAAACGATGCGAAGTCTAGCGAACGAAAGTGCTGAATAATTCACAGGTACACAACGAGTCATGGGGTGCAGAGTGTGTTTTTAGTCGAGCATTCTGGGTTTGAGCTCATTTTCATTCTGCTAGTGTTCCCTTGAATTTTTGGTGTAAATTGGGGGGCTGTACAAGTAATGAAGGGGTTATGCATTTACTTATGCCTATACATCTATCTGGAGAGCTGTGTTCTCAAAAACAAACGTGGTTTCGCATGGCTGCAGAATGCAACAGCAGAGTCAGAGTGAACCGGTGACTGCTGATGGACTGACATCTGCGTACTCTTGAATATTTCATCAAAACAGTTGGAACCGGGATTCAAAGGTATATTTAACATTTTTAATGGAAGAGACTGATTTAAAAAAGACCCAGCCGTGATCTAAGGGCTCGGAGAGTTGTTTTCCTTCCACTGTCACTCCTGAGCGGCCGATCATTTGAAAGAGCAATTAGGAAGAGGTGTTGGGGTTGGGGGAAGGGGCATTAGGAATGTGCGGTCACTTTCCACCGCTCCAGGATTTACCTCACTAGGAGACGTGAGTTTGGAGGTCTCAAATTACAAAGAAATTTTATATATATATATATATATATATATATATATATATATATATATATATATATATATATATATATATATTTCTATTCAGGTGTCCTAGTATTGTTTCAAGAAATTTCACGGCTCAGGCCTCAAACAACTCAACGGGCCCCTATTCACAAACGTGTCCCTTGTCCGCTGCTGTGAAAATAAAACCCTCTCTCCATCACTTCTGTTGTTGATATGTACTACCCCAGGGGTCTCCAGCCCTGCTCCTGGAGAGCTACAGGGTCTTCTGGTTTTCGTTTCAGCCGAGCTCTCAATTACTTAATTGAACCAATTATTGGTTTAATTAGTCAAGATTAACATGAGATCCAGGTCTTTAGCCATTGATGATGTAAAGACACCTATACAAGCTGCAGGACTGGGGCTGTCCATGACCAGGGTTGGAGACCCCTGTACTACAATGACATGCACAAGAAGTTGTGTACCATTTTGAAATCCATTATTTCGAATACGAAAACTAAAGTGCAGAAGTTGACATGCCAAACTCAACGGGGTGGAATCAACGCTTCTATGCGCTCGTCAATCCGTTTGAAGCCCCAGCCCGACTCCAGCTCCAAACTGGATTACTGTGCATGTAGAGTTTAGAGAGGGTTTGGGATTCCTGAAACAGGAAGCGTGGATCCCATTAGATCGGGCGTGTGAACAGGGCAGCGGTCGAGAATACCTCTTTCAAAGGGGTTATAGACATTGATGCGATGTGCTGATGAAGGAATGGGTAAGTGGTGCCTGATCAGACCCTGTGGTGGTATTGACCCCCTGCTCTCCCCGTACAGACGGAGGCACAAAAAAGCTCCGCAGCAACATCCGCAGGAGCACGGAGACCGGCATCGCCGTGGAGATGAGGAGCCGAGTCACCCGGCAAGGCAGCAGGGAGTCGACCGACGGCAGCACCAACAGCAACAGCTCGGAGGGCACGTGAGTGCTCGCTGACTCTCAATGCTCTTCATTGCAGTCTGGAGCCGGTCTGCAACCTGATTTGAATACTGAGAAAGGTTGCATGAGCGACCAGAACATCCCGTTCATCATTTATCTATCTATAAATGTATATGTTTTCTGCAATCAAATAATGAGTAGATCTTGGCTCCGACTCCTTATCTGTTAGTGTGCATGTCCATGAGAGCAGGGAATTAAGTTTCCCGGAGAGCAGGATGTAATGAAATCACCCGAACCTCTGCACGGAATGTCAGATTTTTATTAGATTTTTTTATTGGTAAGGATATACCTCAGCATAGCATCTTGAGATCATGAGAAAAGTCCTGGTGACCCACTTTTCATCTGTCCTCTGATGATTAGGCTTGATCTTCAGACCGTTTTCCCTGAATTTGATGAACACTACAATTACATTATTTTAGGTTGTTAGTACACGTACTGTAAATTTGCAATAAACAACGTCTATGCACTTTTTAAAAGCTACAATAAAGTGTTATTAATACCCCTTTGGTTTAGCATTTGACCGCTAGCGGTGTGGATGTTTTGCTTTGTAAACCTGTGATGCTTGTACATATAGAACTATCCATAGCTGGTAGTCCTGACTCACTGTGTGTCTCTGGGTGCCTCCCAGGTTTATATTCCCTACAACACGCCTGGGAGCGGAGAGCCAGTTCAGTGACTTCCTGGACGGTCTCGGCCCTGCCCAGATCGTCGGCCGACAGACGTTAGCCACGTATCCAATGGGTGAGTTGTGACACTTTTTTAGTGCTGCAGATTTACTTGTTTTGTTGTTTGGTTAATTAAATCTGATACAAAAAAAAAAAGCTTGAAACTGTTGAAACACCCTTTGTGAGAATCTCATTTTTGCTGTGCATTGCCCCTGGATTTGTACGGTATATGCTGTGAGCTGCACTTGGTTGTAAGAATTATGCATTTAGCTTGCTGCTTATTGCTGGTGTCCTTCAGTACACCTCCATATGTTTACTGGAAACAGCATTGCAACGCTAGGGAATGGAAATTTTGATCTAAAACAGATCAAATCAGATTTATGCTTTGCAGTTCAATGTATTTGTTTTACATTGTTTGGTACTGTCAGTCTGGTTAGTTTCTCCCTCTCTCTTTTAGCATTATTTGAATAAAATGTAGTAGTATCTAGCGCCCTCTGCTGTTTCATATCAAGCTTGCATCGTCCAAATGTGTTTTACAAGCTAGGAAATATATATCGCAAAGTAAATGGATGCCATCCTGCCTGTAAGCTAACAGTTCAAGAGATTCACATGCCTTTCAATTACAGTGTTTTAAAAGCAATGACTGTACACAGTAGTTAAAATGCAAGCTGGGCTATATTGCAGCATGAGCCAGTAGCTTCAGGAATTGTTCATCACTAGACTGCGATACAAATTTTAAAAAGTGTGATGGTTGTCCTGTCTCTAGGCGATGTCCATGTTGGGATGGTGGACAGGAATGGACAGCTGGAGGTGGAGGTCATTCAGGCCCGCGGTCTCACCCCGAAACCAGGGTCCAAATCAATCCCAGGTGAGCCGCCACTGCCTGCTGTTTGTATAGCCTTTAAAAACGATTTAGAGTCGGCTGTAAATCTGCGTTTAATAGATTAAACACTGTGCAAATAGTCGTTTGCTGTTTAAACCATCATACATATCTGAAATAAAAAATAGACTTGATATAGTATACATAATAAAAAAGTAGACTATCTAAGAATTTAGTTTGTGAATGCATTTAATTTGGTTTATTTTGTATAAGGACATTATGATTAACTGTAACCTAGCAACTGGCAACTGGTTCTCATTCATGGTTCCCATTCATTCATGGGTGGGAGCTGGGGAAGAAAGTTACATGGAAGGAGCCTCAGAAGAAGAAGGAGGCATTCGAATCAAAGTTTTTCTTTCTAGTGTAAACAGGAAAAACAATAGCATTAAAATAATTATCATGTCGAGCTCGTCAGTGTTTTAATGCTGCGGTCCTCGTTCTCTGTTATTAATAAGTTATCAAGCAGCATGAGATCTATAGAAGATAAGCGTCTACATTAAAGAAGGCAGATTGTCAGAATGTTTCTCTACTGCACTGAGACTTCGTTTATTACCTTCTGCTACAGATGCAGCAACAGGCAAACAAAGAATGGCTTTTCCAATTGAGATAGAACTTTAGCTCCAGTTATTCAGAGTGTCCGTATCTGTGAATACCAGGAGATGACATACTGACCCATATTGAACTGCTGTCTCGTCTCGTCTCCCAGCTGCCTATGTCAAGGTGTATGTGCTGGAGAACGGAGCCTGTCTGGCGAAGAAGAAAACCAAGCTGGCCAAGAAAACCCTGGACCCCGTCTACCAGCAGACTCTTCAGTTTGACGAGAGTCCTCAAGGAAAAGTGTTACAGGTGAGCTCCATTTACCTGTTTTCCATCAGAATAAAAAATTGCAAGTGTACAGGCTTTATATATATATACAGTATATATGTATTGGTTTGAAAGGACATATAACTATAGTGTACACAAAAGGTTTAAATTTATTTCAAGACATTTCATACAAAAACCCTTTATATATATATATATATATATATATATATGAATCTTCTTTGTTACTGCTAAAACGCTTTTTTTTTTCTTCAATTCCTCTCCCTCTCCCTCTCCCTCTCCCTCTCCCTCCCCGTCCTGCCCAGGTGATTGTGTGGGGGGATTACGGCCGGATGGATCACAAGTGCTTCATGGGGATGGCTCAGATCCTGCTGGAAGAGCTGGACCTGCACAGCATGGTGAGCGGCTGGTACAAGCTGTTCCCCACCTCCTCCCTGGCTGACTCCACCATCGGGCCCCTGACCCGCCGCCTGTCCCAGTCCTCCCTGGAGAGCTCCACCAGCCCCTCCTGCACCTAGAGACTCCCGCGGGGGGGCCGAATCGGGGGGGGCTACTGTGCAGACCACCTCCTCCAGGGGAGAAAGGATCTCTGCTCAACCAACGCCAACCACAACAGAAACAGTGTGTCTGACTGTATGTGGCTCTTTTCTCTATGTTTGTGTCCATGTATATATAAAGCACAATGGGTCTCATATCAATCTGAAGCGCAGAACCCAAGGCAACAGATGCTTTATATATACTGCATATATATATATATATATATATATATATATATATATATATATATATATATATATATATAATTTACAGTATGCATATACATATACATATCTATTTTTGTATATAATGTTTATTCAGTATATAAATCTATATATATATGTGTTCTCTATATATAGTTTTTTCTATACTGTATATGGTAAATATGTATATGAGCTATATGCATGTATATGTAAAAAAAAAACATTGGAAAAGAAGTACATGGATTTACACCAAAGCAGAAGTATAGCTGGTTTTTACAAAGGCGGCTTGACAATGGTTTTGAAGTTGCCCATGCTAATGTTTAAAAGAGGACCAGGGATGGAGGGGTAATTTAACAGTTTGAGGTGGGGTGGGATGGGGTGGGGTGGAGTGGGGTGGGATGGGGTAGAGTGGGGGTGACTTATGCTTTGGTGTAAATATAAACTGAATCCAACAAATCCCAATCGCGCTGAACAAAAAGAGCAGATGGAATAATTATCTGTGTCCTGTTAGCTGTACATACAGATTACAAAAAGCCTAAAAACAAGCTGAAGAAAAGACACAGACTATAAATATCGTTTCCATGGTTACGTTCTGTATGAACTGATTAAGCGCTGGTGAGTGTTTTCACTCCTTCTGAGAAATGTAGCATTCCTTTTTATTGCCAGCCTCCCTCTGCACAACCCTCTCCGCTAGCAGGAAGTCCATGATCACTGGCTTCCTGTTGCACATCTATCCATATTAATCCCCCGAGGGGAAACGCAAGCATCGACAACATAGTTCCTACTTAACTTTCATTTCAGACCCTGGACTGATTACCCTGCATGCCAAACCTTGAACAAACAAACAAACAAAAATGTTATTTTTTTAAAAACCAAAGCAATTATTATTAAATGAAATATGTAGCAGAGAGTCAAAGGCAGAAGATGTCATTGACTACAATGGAAATGCAAAAAAAAAAAAAATGAATTAAAAAGAAAAAACAAAACGAACAAACACCAGAACAAAAATGTCTGGAAATCAAATGGATGTCTACCGATTGCGTGTATTGCAAATACGATTTACTTTTAACAGTGTGTTATTTAATATGAGCATGCTGAAGCACCCACGAGATGTTTAGCCTGCCTCCAGTACAGTTCCTATTTTATTATTTTGAGCCGTGTCTTTCTGTAATGAAAAAAGCAACGGCAGTCTGGTGGTTTTGTACCCCATAGAATAGACAAAAAAGCTCCCCCATCACCTTTCTTGGTTGTTGTTTTAAGATTCAATTCTGGTGCCAGAGCCTTATCTTCAAGACTCTTAAGAGCTACAGCTGGACATGCAGTCTGACTCAAAATCAATGCTGTAAAGGTCTCCAGCTTCACGCCGGATATCTTTGTGGGTGTCCTACCGCCTGGTCCCCCCCCTCCGCCAAGCACGGACACCACGCTCCGAGCTCAGCTCAAAGGAGTCCCAACCTCTCTTCATTCGATTCCTTCAAAACGGAGGCACGAAAAGCAAGCAAAAAAAAAAAGAAGAAACCAGGACTGATTCTAAGGATTTGAAATACCCACTGCGTCAGCTTTGAAAATATACTCATGAGATGGTGCCTATATACGACAGTATGGTAGCCGCAGAGTTTCATGCAACTCGAACCTTCTGAAATCGTGGAGTAATGTTCAGCAGGCATCAACATGGAGGGATTGCTTCTTGAACCTTCTAATACAAGCTAGGAACATCCACGGCACAAATAGAAAACTACAAACTTAGTTCAAACTTGTTTGAGAGACTTACTATGACACATTTTTGTGCATAGGTTGTGTTCCTAGAAACCCAGTTTATGGAACCATCATCGAAAAGGTGATACACTTTTAAGCTGTAATAAATCAATGCTTTTTAGCTGAGACTTCCTACTGTTTCTTGTTCCTGATCAAATATTGTATTGTACTTAGATGCTTTTCCAAGCTGGAACAAAAAAAACTAAAACAAACATACCTTGCTGAGCCACGCTCCATTTAGTAAAAACAAAACCTGTTAATATATATATATATATATATATATATATATATATTAATATGCACAGATTTCTGTTTGGCAACCAGTAAGTAAACTATATCATCAACTCTGATCTGGGGTTGCAAGCACAAGGCAAGCAATGCAAGTCAACATTCTGCATGCATGCATGAATCTGAACTCTGAACACTGCCACACGCAGCCCACTCTGGATGCTGCAATAAACAAATGAATATCTTCTCCTATAGAAGTGAGCTGGAGCTGCAGAAGGTGCGGGCCCGTTGCAACGAGGAGTTCTGCTCAGTTACAGTGGGTGTTGATGATCAGGGGCCCATCACTACAGCTAAACCGCCACATGGTTTGATATCAACATGTGTATTCAGTAACTTGTGAACAGATGTTATAAAGACATTCATCTGAGTTCAGCAGGGTCCAATGTAAGAGTCTGAAGAAGCCATTCTCGTCATTCAGCGTTGAAATGTCCCAGGACTGCCAAAATGTTCACGATTGCATGTCATTCTGGTGTCATTTGTTTGACATTACTTTTAATCAATGTTAAAAAAAGAACACATCCGGATGCAGCATTACACTTGGGGCAGGGGGTGGAGGTGAGAAACAGTCAAGTCAACAAAACAAAAATAGATCTAACAGAATGAAACAGCCTGTGACACATGAAGGAGCTACAGGTCACAATAGCATGCACCCCACTGCATGTTCCCTACCTGATCATCAATATCACCCTGAACCTTGACTGCCTGCAAGAGTCTCGCCAGTGGATCGTGGGATACAGGAGGAGCTGTTGTTTCTCCTGAACTTGGGAACCTCCCTATGTGTGTGACACTGACAGAAGCAGCCTGCAATGCAAAGGCCAGAGTTAACACTGGAGCCTTGAGCGATGTACAGTCATGTGGTCCACAGGAAAGGATCAGCACATGGTCTTCAGTAAATCATCTGTAGTTGAGTCTAGTTACCATCAGAGTAAAAGGACTGAGGGGAGGGATGAGACAACATTGACTATCTCTGGTCCACCACAGGGTTTTAAATGACAAGCCGAGGAGTTTAAAAAGATAAAAATAAAAAAAAACATGAAAAAATGTATCCAATCACAGCACTCCCTCAGTATCTGGAGCTGCACTGGACACGGAAACACAGTACGAAAAATGTATGTGCCAGCAAAGCATGTCAACTACCTACCATCACTCAACCATTAACTGCTCTTCAAATAGAAGCTTGATTTGCATCGTAGACTGCGCACAATGATATGTTTTTTATGCATGAGATTACTGCATCAATTGAAGGTGTTTATTATTATTATTATTATTATTATTATTATTATTATTATTATTATTATTATTATTGTTTTTTTGTAATCTTGATGAGAAACTGACTGGCCAGTTTTGTACAACGGGATCTTTTTATTTGTATTATTGCTATTAATAATTTTGTTTGTGGAGTTTGTAATTTTTGTATTGGAAGAATCATTGTTACCTGAAAGGGCAGCTATTGTAAATAACGTGTCTCAGATGCTTTAGGAAAGCTGATATCGCTAACGTGGGTTTGGCACAGTGGTCCTGATGCACAAGCACATTGGGAAGGCAAAGGGAACCACAGTGCTGCTGTGTGCGCAGAGCCAATTAGTTGTCAAGTACGACTTCAGTCAAAACCCAGCAGTAATGTATTTGTGTTATTCATTTCAATTTTATTTAGCCAGGAGAGACTCCTGTGCATTTTCCAAAAGCACAACAGTTTTCAAGACACTTAAAACAGGTGTAGTGTGCAATCCACAGCTCCAGCCAGGCCTCAAGTATAAAAAGCGGATTGGTTTTTTTTTTTTTTAAAGATAAAAGGCGTATGGGATGGGACCGAGCGGTCCTGCATCCCTGTTGTGCTGTTCCTCAAGCACAATGCTTTTAACCACAGCGTGTGTTCCACAATGTAGTGGAGGTTTGGAGTGCTGGGAGGTCTGTCTGGAAACCGCAGTGTGCAGCTGCACGCATCCCACGAAATGTTTTTAAAAGCACGGGCAAACGTTAGCTCCAAGGTAGCAGCTGTTGGCCGGTAAAAGCATTTAAGCTCAGTAACGTGAGATTTCATCATATTTCCTGAAGCGTTCAATGTATGTATGGCAGGAGAGTGGATTTTCATACTGCTGGAAAAACAGGCATCCACGGTAATGCTTGTTTTTCGAATAACTACATTTAGAGGTTGGTATGTATTAGGCTTGCCCTACCAGTTGTATTGGATTCCTATTAACCTAATAGTTTTCATATACTGTACACATACATTTCTTATATACTTTTCGTATAGTGCACAGTACCACTGGGCGGCCAATATATTAGGACATAATTCATCCAAATATACGATTTACAAAATATATATATATACTTTATTGATTGTTTGACACTTTCCCTCTTACCTTGTGCTAAACAGTTATCGTCAGCCCTGCCACAGAATGGGGAGAATGCCGGAGTCATTCCTTATCCTCGGATCACACTTTGCAAGCAGCTGTCTTTTCCTGTAGAATACAGTACGGGCAGTCTTGATAAACATTGGTACAGTATGTTGTAATTAATGGTGACCTGGCTTGCACTTGTATGCACAGCAGCAGGGGTTGCATTGCAAGTGAACTTTGTGTCTTATATAAACTGCTGGGGATGAGAATGCTTGTAGCACTGAGAAGTTTAAGGGCGCACCTACCCAGATGAGGTGACTCCTAACGATCAAATTATTATTATTATTATTTATTTCTTAGCAGACGCCCTTATCCAGGGCGACTTACAATCGTAAGCAAATCCATTTCAAGTATCACAGTACAAGTAATAATACAATTAAGAGCAAGATAAATACAATGACTTTGGTTCAAGCAAGTACAAGTGTGACAAAATACAATTCAATAACACAGCAGATAACAGTGTCAGTGATAGTTACATCAGGATATGATTAAATACAAAATACTACAGATTAAACACTTGGCAGATTACAGTACTCTGAAGTACAGCATTAAATGCAGTAAAATAGGGGGCAGATAAGAGCAAGTAAAGCGCATTTAAGGAAGGGTGATAAGTGTCCCAGGGGAAGAACAGAGTTCTACAGGTGCTTTCTGAAGAGATGAGTTTTGAGGAGGCGCTGTTTATTGGGACAAATGAGCTGTTTATTGGGACTCTCCGGGGCCAAAAGCTGTAGCTGTGCGTTTATTTTTTAAAGGGAATTCTTGATTTCTCTTGAACGGAAAGTGGAATGTGGATTTCCTGCACAGTTATTCAGGACATTGACCACTGCGGTTTGGGAGTTGGACCAGGCTGGCTCTGAAAGCCAAAGTTTACACTGAAAGCGAGCCAAAAATAAGTGATCAAAAGTATGTGTGTGTGTGTGTGTGTGTTTATTTTTTATTAAAATATGACTTTTGTAGTTCACTTGATCTCCTCAGAAGTAATCCCATTGTGTATAGTTCCAGCATGCCGTGCTGTATACATTTGCCTTGTGTACACAAACAGTGTGCTGCTATAGAGACTGACACTCCGATCCCTCTTTGGAAAATTCCAAAGGGAACAGACTGTAAATCAACAGGTGATGATCTCCAGGGAGGGAGAGCACATTCCCCTGGGCCCATGAGCTCACAGATAAATCAGGACAAAACCTGAGCAATCGTTGCTGTCTTAGAACAGGCCTCTCGTCACCACGAAACGCTGGATCTTTGCTGAGTTTTTCTCTCTGACAGCATGCAAAGAAGTTGAATTTATGGAAGAATGTATTTAAATAGACACTGATTGCATTACTGTAGAGTGAAAGTGAACCGGATTGAATTACTATAAAACCCAATAAAGATCGAGCCACGAGCCACAGCGTTGATGAGTCGGGTGGAAGGGTGATCTGTTGCAATGTCTGTTATCTGTGCCCAAGCTGACTTGGCCCTTGAGTTAGAGCTACTGTATCAGAAAATGAAAGTGGGCTTTTGTCTTTGTCTTACTGCTGCGCCAGCTCCATTGACAGCTGTTGTAAAGCAGGCAGCACTTCATGTCTGATTGTCATCGATGGATGATTAGCTCAAACCCTTTGTATAGTTAGACACACTCTTCCTGCCACACAAGTTCACTTCAGCGTATTCAACATTTTTATCCTCTTTGTAAGACAAGAGAATTTAACGCCACCTTCGTGGCCATTGATTGAAATGTTTATTTATGAATAGCAGATCTTTAATTTGTAAAATGAATACATAAATAAAATAAGAGATACATTATTTATTAAAGCAAACATTTTAATATAAAGTATATACATATACACATATTTAAGCAAAATCCCTATACTCAGTTGAATGTCATTGCTGTTATTACTTGGTATATATTATACAATGAATGTTAGTTATGAATATTTTTAAATGTGACTTTAATATAACGAACTTCAGAGTGTTAACATGTGTTCAATATGCTGTATTGCAATGAGAAAGACTACAACTATATCAGTTATTTATATATATATATATATATATATATATATATATATATATATATATATATATATATATATATATATATATAAATCCCTTTGCAATTGAAGCAGATTTTGAGTGACTGCGTAAAATTGTCTTAATAGAGCACTAGTCCTAATTATCTTCATATATCTGGTCCTAGTGGATCTGAATTGGGACTGACAAGAGTGGTCTTAATATTGACCCTGGTTGTTACAAGGGGACTGCTAGTAACATTTGTGGCTATTTAAAAAAAAAAAATTCAGTCGAACTTAAACGTTTTTTTTTTTTTTTAAGTGTAGTATCATTTTAGCAATGCAAAATTTATAAGGAACTAAGTCAGCTAGTGCCAGGCTAGTGTCTTCTTCAATGAGGACTCTAGTCGAAATGTTTGTCTACTGGACTATTTGATGGACTTTTTTTTTCTTTCAGTAATGCAAATGCACAAAGAGACAAATGTGATCCCACACAATCTAATTCAGTGTCGTGAATCACACATTTTAAGAAGGTATGAGGGCTTGTTTCAGTATCAATGCAGATGCCTTATTGCATTTGAAAGAAGAGTTTCTAATTAATTGTGACTTGTTTTATGTAATCTTTCAATTTTTTTTTTTTAGAAACACAGTGGCACATTTGTATTTAAAAAAACAAAAACACACACACACACACGTTAGATTGAATAAGCTTTTTGTCCGGCACCGAGTTTGAATCAGGTTAATGTTACAGAACTCCAGAAAAGCAGCTTCAATGTGTGTAACAATCTGTAAATGAACATTGCGGCCTGTTTATTTCTTGCCTGTAAACATGACCTTTTGTTTATTTCTCTCTTGAAGACAGATATCAAGCTTTGTAAATGTAACCGTAATGTGTTTAAAGAATTGGTGGAGGGTTTATTAAACTGTGAATCTCGCGAAGCAACAGTGTATTGCATCTGGTTTAAAAACATAGATTATGAGCACATAGAAAGAGCACAACGTGAATTCCATGGCTAAAGTCACTTCCCCTTTAACTGTGTGGTGTGGAGTCAAAGGCTGCCATTCATGAAGCTTTTTGTTTTGCGTTGACTTTAAAACCTATTAATAAAAAAAAAAAGATTTATTATAATCAGGCCTCTTCTAGAAAACCAGGGGATTTCGTTTTTTAAGAGCTTTATGAACAGTTGTTAGCTTTATTCTATTTTATATACCTTTAGAGTTTTACCTTTGCCTCCGAACCACATGATCCAAATGGGATTTGTACCAATTGCAATGCTCCAGTATCACTGCCTGTATTGTGCATGCTGAGGATTTTATTTTTCCACATTCCTTTTTTAAATGTCCCTCTACTGCACATGTGCTCCCATAAAGCTTGGAAAGAGTGCCAGAAACAATCAGTTCTCAGTCTGCTTGTTACAATTCTTAACATTCAGATTTATTATTTTTTATTTGCCCCTCATAGCCAAGGCCTGGCCTGTGAGATGAATCTTCTTTGGAGTAGGAGAAGATGAATATTTTTATATCCCCATCCTTGCCCATGTTGTATCCCCCGCTTAAATAAGAGAAACCACGGTTGTAACGACTGTATCATTTTTCAAAGATGGCTATGTTTATTAATGGAGCTGTACTTTTATACCTGTGCTATGTAAATGTTTTCTATGTGCGGTATTTGATAATGTAACCCTCTTGTATTTTTGTGGTTTATATGCAGCAGGGTCGACGACTTTAGGATGAACGCAGTTTTGTAAAATACACTTGCCAATTTTCATGTCTCTGCATGCCCTTGGATAGCCAATCAGGACAATTAAAATCTATTTGAAATTGAAACACTTTCCAGGACTTGTTCGTTTTTGAAGGGTAATTAACATACAGCATTGTCTCCTTGCCAGTGCATTGGGTGGGCAAGAGGTGCAGCAATACAGTCTGCACATGCTACTGCAATGTATGCCAAGGTCATTATAAACTTCATTAAAAAAAACACCCTTTTCTGAAAATATGAGTATCAGCACACTGTAAAGGATTTCATAGACAGCACAGCATGCATATTTTAAATAATACAATTATACATGCAGTGACTGAAGGGGATATGCAACTGAAACTGTTTTAAGTATTTTTTTTTTTTTTTTTTTTAGCTTCAGATTGATTTTATCAGAGCAGTTTACAGCAAAGGTGAATCAGTTTAAAAAAAGAAACAATGGTAACAGAAACACTACTGCACTAGCTTCCATAAAACAATCTTTTATTTGCAGATTTACCACACCTGTAAGCCTTTTCGATAACATCTCATCATACATTATATTGCACATTAAAAGAAAATGAGATTGAAAGCAACAAACAGGTACACACTGAAACTCATCCACAAATAAATTATACAGCAATGTACAGTAACCTTATAGAAGATAGTTAAAAAATATATGTATTTTAGTAAACAGAACAAGTTATATTTAAAATCTCATTCAATCAATTCTAGCGCTTGGTTATAGGGTAAGAGTGAAAAACAAGAATAACTGCTGTTTAAAATAAACCAGGGTGTCGTGGTTACGAAAACCAGCATCCTTCAAGCCACGCGGGTCTCTTTATAGCAATACAGCAGTGTGCAAATGTATTGAAAACAAACCGCTGCTACTGAAAATCCTGGAACATTTTCAAAACAGGCAAATTAGTGATCGTCTAATTTAATGTATTACTTTATTAGGCCAAACATGCAATTCATTAAAAAAAAAACACTAAGAGAAAAGAAACCACAAATGGTAAAATGCAGGAGACTTTTTAGAAATTGTTTAAGATGCCTAATTAAAGGACAAAGTGGTTTTCCATTTTCACACGAGTGCCTATAGTTTCTATATCACCGATTACTGACTGAAAATTGAAATGCTCACTTCCTGAGGTTTTCATGTAGCTAGGTATATGAAGGATTTAAATGACAAATCTTGAGGCATTCTAATAACTTAGCACACTACTGAACATTCTGAAAAATCACGCCTAATGCCAAGGAGAGACCCAAATTAATGATTTAAAACAAACCCAATATTATTTTCTGGTGATGCGGGTCTGGCAAATTGAATCTATCGTAATTAAATTTGTAGACGTATTGGTGCTTGCAGTCAGACCGATATCAATGATCCACTCACATAATTTTATGGCAGCGCTATAACATGGCTTGAATGTGGTCTATATTAAGAGTGTGTCTATTGCCTCTTGATCTTCAATTATATATTCCTTTGTACATTCCATTGGCTGTTTTTTTTTTTCAAAATAATAATATTTACACATTTCTCAACATGCAATGCTTGATACACTTTTCAATTTCCCATTTTAACTCAAACATTGGCTTTAAAAACCGCTGACGTTAGCCCTGGGTGTAGCGCCCACAACTCTTTGCATTGTTTATATACAGGAGGTTTACTGTGGTACATTCTGCAAGAAATTCACAAGCACTAAACTAAGTTTGAAAAATAAAAAAACACTGCACTTTGACAGCTAATAAAAATGTGCTGGCTGGATTTGGAAACAGTGATTTGGAAAACATTCTTGCTTCGTTCTCCTTGTTTCAACTCTCCTATAATGGGTCAGATTTGTAAAGCATTTTGCTCAGTTTCTAAAAGGAGAACACCACCTGGTTAATGTTACAAAGCTAGAAATGAGCTCTAGAGGGTGATTTAAGGGATCTTAAGTGCACTTAAGTTCTTTCTTACTACTTTTTTTTTGTTAACAGTTTGTGTTTTCCTTATAGTAAAATCAGAGCAAAATGTATACTGAAAAAAAAAACCCTTTATAAAAACAGTCCTGTATTCTTTAGGTCCCAACAATCCACAGTACATGCACCTATCCAGCAGGTGAAGTCATAGCATGTTATTTATGAAAATGAGCAAGGCGAGAACAAACTCACATCTAAGCTTAGCTTTTAGCTTTAGAAAAAAAAAAGTTATATTGTACACATATACATTCATACCAAAAGCATGGAACTGAACCTGCAAAGTTAAAATCCTTCCCCAATGGGTAAGTATACAGATTAGAACACCACCAGCTGTTACACATAACCTGAACGCCTTCGTCTGAGCTTTAAATGTGATCCCACCTAAACAACGCTCGATCAAGAGAAAGTAGGAAAGTATTCAGTATCCCAAGCACGCACGTCGGTATTCTTGGGAGGATGGTATATTCTTGGTATCTAGGCCCTTCCACTCAATTTGCCTTCTTAGTCCCTCTGGTACAGCATCTGAACTGCCTGGATAGAGCTTCTCCAGTCTATGAAAAAGCTTTAAAAAAAAACACTGTTCTGCAACCTCTCAGCTTCTATACACATTTATAAACAGCTAGATCAAGCAGAGTTTGTTAGCTACCCAGACACAGTACCAAGACATACTGTAAGAGTATAGTTACATGGGGTTTATTCACCACTAAACAGTGCTGAGACTTAAACCTCACAGACATGAAATCAGCAGGACTAGAGAAGAAAGAATCAGTATCCCATTTGAGCATCCGTTTAGTTCTGTTATTTAATGCCTTGCACAGCACAGAAATGTTATTTACCAGTCGCCTTTACATTTGTCGTCATGGTAGACTGTCAAGCTAGTGAGAGCCGACTCCTGAATTCAGCCCTTGTTTTAGAGACCAGCAGCAGATAATCTCGAATCTATAAGCTAAAATCAAGAAAAAAAAACTACAATCAAGCAAATACTAAAATCACACACTGAAGTGAAAAAATGTCATATTCAAACTTTTTTTTTTTTTTTTTGTGACCCAGAATTTCTTTTTCCTGAAACGATGGGTCTGAGAATGACTTTGGTTAAGATGATAAAAGACCTCATTAAGAAGAACCTATTTTTTTGTGCACAATCAGACCGGAGATGCCTGCAAGGCTAAGCTACAAGTCTATGGTATAATTATTTGCTAATACTACAAATACGACAGGACACCTATTGTGACTTACGGCTCCTTCATATTATATTTTAGATTAGGCAGCGCAATATGCAAAATATGGATTTGTGTTGATAACTCCCTAAAGCTCTAGGGCAAGGATAGGCAACATTCTAGTCCAGGTCTTTGTTCCAAACCATCGAACCAATTAAACCTGCAGGAATGGAGTTACATAACTTTACTCTAGAATCCCAGATCCGCATTGGGCAGTACCAACAGATCAACTAAAAGATTATCAGAGCGAAGCAATTTACGAGAAATTCGAACACAGTGATCCTTCGTAGCAGTGCCTTTTCATCAAAGGAGCCCCATACATTTGTTGTATTTATAAGGCTGCTGAAAGTCTTTGGTTTCCTATTATTATTGATATTATTATATACATCTTTTTTTTTTTATTTGACATATGAGAGCTTGTCTCTTCTAAAGTACTGAATGATGAAGTTCACATGCGTCTAAACTCGCAGTAAAGACTGAAACTGCCATGCAAATGCGTCTTATTCCCATTCCTGTGCAGTGCATGCCAGTGAACACTAACTACACCTAAACCTAAAGCAAGACGTTGTTTTTTATAGAAGTTAACAATATCAAATATTATGTTACAGCTACTGCTGCTAATTATATTCCCTACATTAGTAACCCTTTATTAATGTGTCTCCCAAAACCATACTGTAATACCATATTTAATGTACATTTTTACTTTTAATCTGGGATATGTGGTTAAATATCAATTAAACAATGAGCAATAGCAACATAGTTGTTCTACTGGCAGATGAAAAAAAGTAAAAAAAAATAAAATACAATTCGAACAATCTGTACTTTGGAGTCAACACAATTAAGAAGTGCTGTATTAGCTATATCCTGCCCTTGATTTGTAATCGCATTGTACTGAAAGCAAAGCGAATTTCAACTATTCTAAATAAAACAAACCATAATGACTCCGCTCTAATGCCCGTTTGATTTAGTGGTCTGAGCTTGTGATACTTCCACTATAAAAAGCATCATATTTCCGGCATGTTGGGGTGTGTGGGCTTGGCAGGCTCCAGTTCCTCTTAAAGAGGTTCTTCTTAAAGAGGTTCTCACTGTGGATCGACACGATCTCGAAAGGCAAGAATGGATTCTGTTGTATGAAAAAGTGGCTGAGCTCCACCCGCCACCCCCCTCCCTTTCCGCTCCCCTCCCCGGATTATCTGACGAAGCGTGAGAAATAAAGATTTGCACCCCTCCCTCTCTCTTGCGTCTGTTGCGGGCGGGGTCTTGTGTGTTCATCATTTCCACACGTGCGTGCCGAGAGACTGGCTGCTCCCCTGCGCTGTCCCTCCGCCCATGGGCTGCCCGTATCCCATCATCCCGTTGGTGCCGTAAAAGTTAACTCCCGCCATATGCTGTGTCATCTTAAAAAGAAAAAATGGGGGGGAGAGAGGGGAACTTTATTAAACCTGAGGACAGAACAGAATTAAAAAAAGAAGCCTTTCATCCGTTATCTACAACAATTTAAACTCCCAGTTAAATCTATATTTGTATTTTAATTCATAAATGAGATTACACTGCAGCAGTGCTTGCTTTACTTTGGGAATGATTTGCCCGTGGCTCTGCTGTGTAGAACTATTCCCTTGGTAACCCAACCCTCCTACTTGATTTCGTCACATAAAAAAAAAAAAAAAACTTGTCATGTGAAACCCTTATTAAAAATATAGTACCCCATAGTCTTTAAATCGCAACCCTTTACTGTTGAGGGCATGTTCCCATGCTTATTTAATGCCAAATTTATCAATGTCAAATATATTGGATACTGGGCAGCAAAGGGTTAAAATCCCACATAGGAAATATCAGTTCTCTATTTTTAAATAAACTTACATTTTGAAAATAAATCCTCTTTCAAAAGAGATCCTTTACACACAACTGCTGCTGGAAGTAGTTGTGATCGCTACATATACAGAGGCAGGCAAGCTTATTGTCCTCCTACTTCTAAAACATCCCTTCGGTGAACGCAAACAAGCTTGACTATAAAGGTCTGCTTTCTTTCTGATGAAGCAGCTCATTTCGGTGTACTAGGACCTCCCTGTTTGCTGTGCCCACCTGCGTGATGTTCCACTGGAGCTGCTGTGCCTGCTGTACCCCGTAGACAGGCTGTGGAACGGCCGCCAGTCCTCCCACCATGGCGTGCTGCTGTCCCATCATACCGCTGGGGACGCCCATGACGGCGGCCTGCATGCCGCCCATGAACCCGCCTCCTGGCATCCCCATCTGTGCCACCATGCCCGGAGCAGCCGGCTGCCCCATCATGCCCACCGGCGGTGCCATCATCCCCCCAATCATGGTGGCTGCCGCGGGCAGGGCGGGGTACTGGGGGTATCCCGCATGGTAGCCCAACTGAGCCGGGGTCATGTACATGCCACCTGGGGAGACACAAGGCAGAGCAGACCGCTAACCACCGCGAAGCAGGACGAGGAGTCTGGAAGCGTTTGTAACAGATCAGAAAAGTCACGGTATGAAGTCCTCCGTCACGTTTTGTAAGTTACTGCACTGCAACAAATTCCAGAGAAGGAATATTGGAAATGAAATAAATCAGCTTACACTGCACACTTACTGCTGTGTAAACACCTACCATGAAGTAAAGGCAGAGTTCCAGGAGCAGTACAGTTATTTTTAAGTGCCTAAAGGGTTGATCTTAATAGCTCCCAATAACTTGCACATTATTACATTCCGGATAATGACTGTAATAAAATACCTCGTTTCAACACTCTTATGCACAAAGACTGTACCAATTACTAACAACTGCAAGATATTGATATGGGGGGCAGTTTGGCACTGTGGTTAGAGGCATGAGATCCCGGGTGTGCATCCAGTCTCTGACTGTGTCTCTTTAGGGCCAGTCATTTAACCATCCTTGAGCTTAGAAACAGGGCCATCACACTCAGACACAGTCACGGTCACACACAGCTACAGACATGCAAAGCAGTAACACACTGCAATCCAAATGCTCGGTCTGTGAGCCTCGCAGTGAATGGCTGACCTTGAGCTGGGATCTGTTGTATCTGCTGCATCTGCGCAGTCTGGGAGCCATACAGCGACAGGATGGAGTCCTTTGACAGCTGTTTCTTCCCAGAATCCTCTGGTTTAGCCCCCTGCTCAGAGAACAGGTGGAGGTTTTCAGCCACGGAGCTGGCGTTGCTCCTGGAAGGCATGGAACTTGCGGGCGAAGACTAAGACAGGGTTAGAAAGTAGGGTCACTGATGCATCAATTCACACTAAACAAGGTCGGGATAATTATTCACTGTGAGAATTGAGTTAGCACAGTGGCCAAATGTAAAAATCTATAATACTGCTTTTGACTAAGTGTATTTCTGTTAAAATTACATAAAAAACGGCTGCATTTAAAAGATATCTGAGTATAAATCTATCGACATACATATCAATTGAATAGACCCCTCCCCCCTGTCAGCACCCCATAAAACGCCCCAGTGACCCCACTGCATGTGTTCCCAGCTAAGTTTTACAGTGTGGGAGTTCTCTCTGGTCCAGGGTTTTATTTCTCACCCTGCTGCTCTCCAAGCAGGGAGCTGCCATGGATCCAAAGAAGTCCAAGTTATTGCTCAGTTCAGTGCTCGACTTTCCCTTGGGAATGTGACTGGCAGCAGCTGGGGCATCTGAAGGGAGGAAGAGAGGAGTTAATCCGGATAGGAAAAACAAAAACAAAGAGAGACTGAACGAAAACACTCTCTCCATATCACTATAAAACACAGACAGATGAAGAACTTAACCAACACAGAAAAAAAAAAAATCTTAATCAGCACACAGTACAGCATGGACGGCAGTCTCTGTGTGACAGAGAGGTGCAGTGGGGGGGGGGGGTTCAGTTCAGGATAGAGCTATGTGGGGAGGCGGGGGCTCTCAGAATGCCTGACTAATTGTCATTTACCTTTCATTAGCATTAAATTCATTAATAAGATCAAAAAGCAAAGGAAAGGTATCGATAGTTACCCATGCCCAAGAGATCAATGACGGGTTCTGCTGCTTTGGTTGGGCTGGTCTTAAACTGCTGGGATTCATCCCTCTTCTGGAGATGAAAAAGATACATGAAGTCACAGGCACTTGCTGAAATGCTTAATCTAATGTTGAAGGTGTATAATAAGTAACGTCCATTTCCCACACCAGTGATATAAAAGCCCATTAGTGTTGTCTGTAACAGTTCTGAAGCCTTCAGAGCAAAGCGTGTTCCTGTATAGCTGTTTCTGAGACGCCACACTGATGGGGTTGAGGAGGAGGAAAATTACTTTTTAAAACAGGATTGTTTGATGGAAAATAAGCAGTTTTAAGATTAAACAAACTAAACATGTTCAGAGGCAAAAATGACCAGTTATATACGTTACATTTCCCCAAGAGATATAGAGTTCCATTTTCAGCAAATTCTAAAAAAAAATATGGGAATATCAATCTGAATTGTTTAAGATTGGAGAACGTACAGCAAACCCCACGCTCAGCACTAATATCTTGGACACAGAGTGTGTTGATACAAAGGACTCTTTACAAACACGGCCATTAGCTTCCATAGCAACACACCCAGACTTAGACTCCGGCGTTGAAAGAAAACCCACCAGTTTCACTTTCTCGAAAATAATTGGCTCCATCTTCTTCTCTTTGACAGGCTCGCTGCCTTTCTTCCAAGCCTCGTCCTTTTCTCTCTGCAATAACACAACAGCCTCAGAATAGGCACAGCCAGCTACCGTTCAGCTGCTTTCTCTCGAGGGGGGCTTACTGAATAAATGAATAAACTGCTTGCGTGTACCGTCAAACTCACCCGTACTGCAAGCGCCTTCCCAAGAAACAAGAATACATTAACATGACAATGTTTTATACCCATAACATCAAACTACAGCTAGGACGGAAACGTTGTTGTTTGATA
Source organism: Acipenser oxyrinchus oxyrinchus (assembly GCA_030684275.1). Taxonomy (NCBI): domain Eukaryota; kingdom Metazoa; phylum Chordata; class Actinopteri; order Acipenseriformes; family Acipenseridae; genus Acipenser; species Acipenser oxyrinchus. The sequence continues at coordinate 18,307,678 of CM060273.1, read as the reverse complement.
CCTACTGTACAGCTATCTACAGTTGCTACTTACTGTACAGTAGCATACGCTTGCAGTCAGTACATGTCCTGTTTCAAACTTCATTGTGTAACTTAAAACATAAATAATAAACTACAAGGAGGAAGTACAACCAAGGGAAGCTCACCCTGAAGGCAGCGATGTCGATACTCTTATCCATGTATTTCTTTTTTTCGTACTTGTCCCGTATGAAAACCTCCACAGATCTGCACGGCTTTAATTAAGGCTGATTAATTGGTATTGGATACAATACAAACCACTGCTTTGCAATCAGTATGCAATAAGAGGTTCCATTGCTAGAACGCCGAGTTTCTCAGGTTCCATTGCTAGAACGCCGAGTTTCTCAGGTTCCATTGCTAGAACACTGAGTTTCTCAGGTTCCATTGCTAGAACACTGAGTTTCTCAGGTTCCATTGCTAGAACACAGAGTTTCTCAGGTTCCATTGCTAGAACACTGAGTTTCTCAGGTTCCATTGCTAGAACACTGAGTTTCTCAGGTTCCATTGCTAGAGCACAGAGTTTCTCAGGTTCCATTGCTAGAACACTGAGCCTGGAATACTTAAACCTACAAGAATGTGAGCTGGAAAGTGGCACCCACACCCCCAGTGGAACCAGTTTGTGAAGGATACTGGTCTGCCTGCGGCCATCGGAAGTTCTGTGGGATGTAACCCTCGTAAAGCCGCTTCGCTTTGGCGTTGCCCATTTCCTGGATGCACTGCAAAGCAACAAGATCACACACAAAAAAAAGGTATATAATCATTATTTACGTATCATTTTTCTAACCAATGTCACAACAATTGCAACACTCACAGTGAAATCCCCACACAGCGAACCACTCAGGGGACCCAACATAGTGAATATTAAGATATTACCTCCATCAGCTAGTTCAGGTTTTCTATAATTAAATGAAATAAGCTACCACAAATGTTCCGGCCCTTCTCAGTCCCCTTGAGGACTCTTTATTTCTGTTGAACTGTTGCTGCTTCAGTAGACCAGGCAGCGTTGCAGCAGTTTCACCCTGCACACCACACAGCGAGCCACTCAGGGAACCCAACACAACAGTATTAAGCCACCACACCTGTATCTGTTCTTGCGTCCATTGGTCCAGATTGACAGACTTGACTCTGGAGATGTGAACTCCCAGGTTCCGATGGATCCCAGCACAGCGAATGCAGATGAAGATACCAAGGTTCCACGACGCCCATCTTGGACCTACAGATAAAAACAAGCAAACACACCGATGCTGGGATATATAAGCACTGGGAGCTTGTGCTTATATATTATTAGATGCTTTCAGCTGTTGAATTCTTTGTGCTCAAATGCGAAACATGACCATCAACTCAACGCATTGCCTCACCTCTTGAAAAACCTCAGTCTGCAGGATATGCTCTATGACTCAAAGTGACTACAGCACACCGGTCATGACACACAACCGCCATTAGATGGTGCATATCTTGTATTGTCACGGCATTATCGTATTACTTACTGTGCTGTAGCTGATTGTTCACAGTGGCAAACTGGAATGGGTGAAACGGCTATGCAGTAAGAGTCTTGTTGACTTACCTGTATTGCTTCCATATGTCGTAGAGTTACAAATACTGTATCAATGTGAATTATGTGGTGTGGATATATTAGCAATATTCAAATTAGTACAATAGTTGCATATTCAAACAAACCCTGGTTGAAATGTATTTTGTGTTAGTACAGCATTCATTCATAAGACAGAATTTATAACAGAAATCATGCAAAGGACAATTAAAATGTTTGAAATAATATTATAGCGTGAGAGACCTGTGCGCGTCCCAGCACTAATTATATACCCCAAGCTGGGATCTACTTGCAAACCATTCCTGGAACAGATAAAGGAAAAGGCATGCAACGCCAATCCAAGATCACTAAATAAACTCGAACAACCTTCTGCTAAAGGAGTATTAAAGCACTGGCATGAATCTGCACAGTGTAGTCTGTTGTAGCTATTCTTTCTCTCTGTATGCCATGACTGCCAGTTTTCCCAAAGCTATTTCACTTAGTGCTATTCTCCATACAGAGCAATCAATTAACTACTGTGACTCCAAATTACTGCACATTACAATGAGGGAGCAATGCGTACTGTACTGGGAGATCAAACGGTACCATACAGGACTGATGCTTAAACCCAACAGAATCATCTGTTTGCTTTGTCACCCTGTTCGCTTGGAGGCTTTTGAATTATTACCTCCCACTGATGTTAAATTATCACTGGTCTCTGATGATTAAAAATGAATAAATAAATCATAATTCCTGTTGGTATCCTTTACATACCAACAGGAATGCCCTGCAGATCACGGCTGGAAAGATCAGGATATAATCAAGATATAATCACAATATGATACCGTATAATTATGCATAGACTAACCTTCAAATTAATGTTCTTCCAGTACTGATGGGAAATAAGGGCTATATGCTATATGAGCTACTATCCTTAATACTAGGAGTGAATACGTAGCGTATAGGGTGTCTCTGACTGTTTAGGTGTTAATTTCTGTTATAAGAGACACACGACTAATTATTAATAACAAATATGAAGACAGGAGACAGAAGAAAGCAGTCCAAGCTCTGCTAAGCTCCACTAAGGTTACTTGTATAGCCCTTAGAATTTCGGATGATGTGGGCTACCCCATTGTGGAGACTCCAAATATCAAGCATACTGGAGAAGGTTGCGACGACTCCCTGCTGAATCAAATAGAGCAATCGTGCAGTGAAAGAAATATCTGTTTTTGGACAAAGAGATGGGCTGGTTTTTGATGAATTATCCCTTCAGAAAGGAAACAATCGCGAGTGCAAACAATGACTGCCCTCGCTGGGTGACGCCTGGACCAAGCTCAGCTGACAGGAGCCCTGTGGCTGGAGTGAAGCTTTGTAAAAGTGAACTGGCTCTTAATAATCCCATCATGGTCTTAGAGCTTTAAACTAAGCAGAGCTGCAGGGGGCCCACGCTGCGCAGAGGTTGAGGGTACAGGTGGAGAACGTGGCACTTAAAGAGATGCAGTGCTGCATAGATACAGAATATTGGTTCATCTTTGGTTGAATGGGTGGGCGCTTGTTTCCCGTACAGTTAAAGCTACGGTACCTGTAGGGAATGTAAACTTACCAGTCTGCTTGGAGATGCTTTGTAGAATGCACAGCTTAGTATGAGACATTTAGGAATAATACAAAAAATCTGGCATATGGGCAAAGGGTTCATATAGTGTTGTGGTCTTAACCCGTCTAGCACCTCTCAGTTTTGGGGTTGATAGGTCAATGGCTGGGCTCAGGGTTCATACAGTACAGTATGTGGTGCAGAACGACTAGACCCATTCACTCGCTTCTTCACACTGTACAGTACAGAGGTCTGTTTGGATTTCTGTGACTATGAAGAGATGATCTGGCTTTTTGTTGCTCAAGTCTCCTGATTGCAAAACTAACAACTAATCTACAAAGAATACAAACTTCCCTTTCTGGAACACAGTATAGACAAGGCAACACAGCCAAACCAATCTGTCCCCTAACTATCTTAGAACAGGACTCCCCTACAGGCCAATCCGAATGGAATGAAATCGAAATTAAAAAACAGACCGGCATCATTCTTCGGCTACAGTCAGTTGCTGTGGTTTAATAGATATAATTCCTCTTCACCGTACTGTGCTTGCTCCACATAAAGCTGTACTGTAAGGTTTGTGTTCTTTTCTTTTTAATGTGCTTGTAAACAGCGTTTTTTCTGTTACTGGGTTAAGACTTTTACAAGCTTGAGAGCAATACTAATTTAATTTCGCACACAGTGCTGCCACTAAAGCCCACCCCTGGAGTGCAGGCTCACACAAGATAGGACAGCAAGCTTATCAGACCTCAACATGAAGACACTGTACCAACAAGCTCAAACCCATCTGTCTGGAAGAGCCACACATGGTCATCAACCATTCAAACATCAGGCTTTGTTTAAGCAAAGATTACAGTGCTAGCAAACATCTCAACATTGCTTACCATACTCTACAGTAGACTAGTGTTTAGAAGAATCAGTTTCAGAGATGGGAATAGGACTCCCATTGCATAGCCATTTGATCCATTCCTGTTTTAACTAGGAGTTTAATAAGACACGCCTGAGCTTGTTATAGATACACTGTGGCTAATCAAGTACATATTAAAACCTGGAATAGGTGTTACTGCTATGCAGTAAGAATCTTATTTCCAGTCCTGATTTTTTTTTGCACAGCCAGAGCTGCTGCTATGGAAAGTCATTTTATAATTTAGATTTTAGTCCACATGTTGAGGACAACTTTAACATTATTTACTGCCCCCTTCTGAGTGCTTCTTATTGGAAAAAATATTGTTTTAGAAAACTTGGGTCCTAGGTTCTAAAGGTCACAGTTACCTAAACACCCTGAATAGCTTGTGCTATTGGAACCAGGTTCCATTACAACTGGATCGATGGATCTCTATAAATAACTAGAACTGCAATGTGACGCACACACACAGGCCTGAGTAACAAAGGTCTGCCAATAGATTTCAGAGCCTGTGGAATGACAAACACAACTTTCACAATGCAGGTGTGTCCAAACAGGTTCCATCGCAATGAGGAAACAGACAGAGAAGGTCGTCTGAAAACGCTGCCGACAAAAAGGACATTTTACACTGAAAAATCCAGCACCCAGGCATCTTACTACAGTACATTTCCATGTGTGGCCTCGAAAGGTGAACCAACCCTACCTAATCGTGCTCTTTATCTAGCCCCTTTGTTTACCGAAAACAATTTGAATAATGTCACTTGTTATGAGTGTTGTCGCTTTCTGCTGCGTGCACTTTATCACAAAGCAGACATAGTTGGCAATCTGGTTTGTTTACACCCCCCAGATCTGCCCCCCCTCCCCCCAAACCTGCCAGTGGCACTTTATGAGCCTAACAGCCATGCCAATGCAGCTACAGTACTACAGGTTATAAATATTACATAACATGATGTGACAGGCTCTGTTACAGCTTAACAAATTGAGGGGGATTGACTTTTTGCCTAAATGGCATTTCATAAAAAAGAAAAAAAGAACTTTCCAGGGCTTTTGCTGCCTAATTAGCAACACACTCTGACAATAAGTGTGTTTTATTTAATATTAATGAACAGATTATGCAAGTGACTCTTTGCAGCCTCTAGCAGCTGTGAAGCCCGGAGTGTTAATAGTAACACTATACTGTAGTCTGATTTTAATTCCTCAAGCCTTTCAAAAGTAAGATGACATGAGAATATTGCTCTGAAGAGTACAAAGTCAAAAAGAGCAGCTCTGCACCCTCATGCAATGTTTAGTGAGGTCCCACTCCCATTACACTGCAGTTTCATCCATTCCTGGTTTTACTGTGAGTTTAATAAGACTCACCTGAGCTTGTTACAGTACCTATGCACGGTGGCTAATCAAGTTGGTAGTAAAATCTGTAATGGGTGAAACAACTGCTATGCAATAGGAGTCTTATTTCCATCCCTGATTACAGGAGTCACTTAGCTATTAGGAGTCATTCGCCTGTACTGTACTTCACAATGCAATTTGCAAAGAGACATCATTTAGTTTTGTAGAGTACAGATGTAAATTACTGCCTCGGGACAGTTCCCTCCAGACACCTGTCATGCCAAGTACCCTCATTGTTGACTTTATCATTGAATGCAGAACCTGGGATGGGAAAAGGAATACATTTAGCCCATGAATACATGCAACCTCTACAGGTCCAGCACAGAGGTACTGCAGCAAAATCGGCATGCTAACCAGGCTATGAAAACCTACATGATTCCAGTGTGAACACGCACGCAATCTATATTTACTGTAAACTCTGTACTGATAAACATAAACACGAAGTTGGTCGGGTTTAGTTTGAATTACAAGAACCGCGCACTGCAGTCTAGTAGCGCATTACATTGTAGTAGTGGATCCCCTGGCCTCGAGCAGAGACTGGCTTTATCATTCTCTCTGCTTTACACTCAGTGGTGTGTCTGAGTCGATGCCTGAACTTGTCTATGGTTGAAAAGAAAAAACATCTTCTGACACTACATAAAAAAAAAGTGGGTTTAGTAGAGGAACATCGGTGTCCATAAAACAAGCACAGGTATAATAACTGACATAATACAATTTAAACGTTTTTTATGTTCGTTTACTGAAACTGTAATAATACTTATTTAAAAACCATTCTCTAATAAGTTACTTGCAATCGAATTCTAAAACCCATCGTAACAGACTACGATGATTAGCTTTTGCAGCCTTCATTTCAAAGCTCGTCTTTGATGGAAAAAAAAGCAAAAACTACGAGCTGGTCACAGTACAATATATACTATTTGCTCATTTGCAGCAATAGTCCTACCTTTCGCCCGGCAGTCGGCGCAGAATTTATTTGCCTCCTCCTGTAGCAGAGTCATGAGCATCGCCTGGTACCTGTCAACATCCTTCACGGTTTTACCAGTCATTGCTTTTATCAGTAAATGAGCTGGCTGCCAGGCTTTTACCCTTCAAACGTGTTTATTTCGAATTAAACTTCGCCCCCACACAGTCTGAAATGTCTTCCTTCCTCTTTTTTTTTATAACAAATCGCTCCACTCAAGACTAAGATTACCGGTTAAAAGTATGATCTCAATTTCCATATACAGGTCGTGATTACTGGCTTTTAAAGAACATTTTATTTCCAACACGTTTTTGTTTTTAATTTACGGTTATTATTTCTATATCCGCCCGGTTAAGTCTCACTAACCTACTCTCTGCTATCATACTGGTTGCCGAGAGTACGTCTAATCTGAATACAGTACCTCAACCGCTTCTTCCTGTTTCCGTTTAATCCTCTTTCTTCTTCTCAATTTTCAATCGTGCAGCTTCGCCTTCCTTCGCTTTTCGTTGCGTCCTGATAAATAGGTGTTCCTCTAAGGCTTCCGTACTACTTTGTCACTGCGGCGGCCAATCTGAAAGTGGGTTAAATTGGACATGACTGAAGAGCGTGATTTGCAGGGTTGTGAGTTTACGGGTATATTTCTATCTTCGAACAAAACAAATCTTTTTTTGAGGTTATTGTTGGTGTATAAAAAAAATACATCAACTGGGAAAAATAAATGTAGGCTTAATTTAGTACATTATTATTATTTTATTACGACGTATGTACTGTCTATCTGTGTGTTGAATTAACGAGTGTCTCACACCGTGTCTCTGTGAAAAACAGGTTTAATAATAATATGTTAACTTGTGGAAGAAAGAAGGCAAGCGAGGAGGCATTTGTTATATTGTTTTCCAAAGATTACGACGAACAGAGCTCGTTAAATGAATGGACCCCGTTTACTTGTTTATTTATTCAGTGCAACGGTTTTGTTTGAATTCCAAATTTATAATGAAAAATGACCGGCCGGTGGCTCTTAATATTAAGCGTTTAGCTTTATGAGCTCCGATCGGTAACTGTTAATATCAGTTTCTGTGGTTGTGCGTGTGATTTGAAAGATGTTAATAATAGCTGGTACTGTTTGTCGGAGGGTTTTGAATGGCAGTTCTCAAGCATTGTTGCTTCAGTACAGTTTGTCGATGTCGTGGTTTAGGAAGTCCACTGTCCTGTGTGTTCAGTTTCACACACGCATTTTGTGGCTGGATTGTTTATTTTTTAGGGAGTAATTATTATTAATTCGGTGCTATTATTAGTTTATTTAGGAGACACCTTTATCCAAGGCAACTTACAGAGAGATTAGGGTGTGTGAGCTATGCATCAGCTGCAGAGTCACTTACAGCAACGTCTCACCCGAAAGACGGAGCACAAGGAGGTTAAGTGACTTGCTCAGGGTTACACAGTGAGAGTGAGCAGGGATTTGAACCGGGGACCGCCTGGTAACAAGCCATTTTCTTTAACCACCGGACCAGACAGCCCATGTATATAAATATAGTTGTTTATTAACACACTGAAAGTAACAATCAATGCCACTGCACATAAACTACATTATTTTTGTTATTTTTTATTGTGTTTTTAAAATTATTTTTATTCATGATTTCTAATAGATACAGATGTCATACACACACTGGTTCCACATGAAGCACAAGTGTAAATCCCTCATTTAATTTACATTATTGACCTATAAGGTTTAGCTTTGAATCCAGTTCAAGTCACACATGAAACTAAGAAATAACACATGTGGGACAGACCAGTACGACATTATATTAAAGAATACAAAATCACCTATTGAATATTAGAGATGATATTAGAGATGATAAATAAGATTTAGAAGACATCAGATTAAAAAAAAAAAAATAACCTGGGGCATGTGTTTTCCTTTCACGTTCAAAGACTTTGCCCTTTTTGATAGACTCAGTTTTACAAAATGGGGCAAGGTGTTAGTGGACTTCAGCATAAAAATAATAATATACAGAGGCTGATATAAGATCTTATATGCAATGCTACACTCTCACATGGTGCCAAGTGGTGCAGTGTGATAATTCACTAGTATGCTACCCAGTCACTCTTGTGGGACTGGGTTCAAATCCAGGAGTTTTTTCCTTTATTTTCAAAGACTTTGTTCATTTACCTTAAAATCAATACAAAAGCAAGCTCTTGCTTGGAAGTAAGATGGCACAATGGGCTAATTCTCTAGTATGCTGTGTTGTGCTTTTTGCAGGACTGGGTTCAAATCTGGCTGATTCCTTTCTTTATTTTCAAATAATTGGATACTTTAGTATATAGTCAATGATAAACTAGTACTGTACTTCCTTTAGCTGGAGTAATGTTTTAAAAGGCATTGTTTGATCACATCCTGGTGTCATCTCCTTTGAAATGTCTACACAATGTTTGTGGGCAGTGGCGATTGACACATAGTTCAGCTGTGCATGGGAAATTCCTTTGTCATAAACGTATGACACAATGCCAGAACTTCAGAGCAAAAAACTGGTTTTAGAACACAGCACTCATAACACAAAATACAATCTGAATGATCTTTGCAGTGGCTGATCGATATCATGAATACTGCCACGCCAAAATCTATATCATCGTATATTGTCTTTGGTAGTGGCGCTAATACTGAGATTACAAACTTCAAGACTAGGAGAAAACAGCAGCAGGATTAATGTAGAAATAACGGGTTTAGATCATTGAAATAAACCTTACTGGCAGAACTATTCCTCATCGAATGTCATTTTATAACAGAGTTTATTTTTTAGCACAGTTTCTATGCACTTATTTTTCTTTCCTTCTCATTTCCTTTTTACAAGCCCAACACTGTTTAGAGGATGAATGGGATCATCTTGAAAGGACACCAGGGAATAAAGAATATTCTTCAAGACCACGGTGTTGACTACAACCCCCGTGGTCTTCAGACACTAAAGGAGGGACAACTTCTTACTAAGCAGTGTGTTATTTTTGTTGCTTTTTTTTTTTGTTCTTAGGAAACATTTGATATCAGATGTTAATCTATTGAGGCCACCATAGTCATGCAAGAGGAAGTGGTGCAACTGTTTTCTGTCTTGCTTAATCATTGACATCACTTCATAATTTGACACTTAGCAAACCGCTATTCTACAAGCTACATGATAACATGTTAGCCACCTTTCAGTTGCTTATCCTCAGAGGAAGCCTGGGTGGCAAAAGTATTTTTTGTTTGTTTGTATCCCAGTAAACATTTGTAAGGTTTATGAATTAAGGTCAACATGGGAATTAACTACTTTGTTACGCTGTAAGGATGAGACCAGACCATGTTTCAAATTGTAACAGTGTTTACCATTTAATAGTTCCAAATACCCACATTACATTCTTCATTGAAGTCTATTGTTCAGATACAATATGGGCCATTTCTATTCTACACATTAACACGTGCTTAGCTAAATACCAAATGAGCTGGCTGCTATTGCAGTGACTTTGAAAGACATTGGGTGGGAAGAAGATTGCATCTCTACAGCTACCAACTAACAACTGGAGAATGTAAAGAACCTGTATGATTTACCTTCTGATACAGTCTGGCTGAAATAAACTAAAAGAATGCAATAAACTGTAGAATTCACCAATTAGTTTTAATCAGTTAGTCCTTTGGTATTCATGTACTGTAAGTGTTTTAAGAAAGGTTCAATAAAAAAGTATTCATTTTAATTTGACACAAAAGGTGGCAAAGCTGTAGTAAAGTAAAACCATACTTATGCATGATACAGCATGCTGCAAGTACAGCATAAGCAACAATTCAACACAATACAGCACTGTAGTTCACCTGGCCATGCTGTACACTAATGAGAGCCTCTAGGAAAGAATGCAGCTTTGACCAATGGGAGCCCACAGAACCCCTAGGCTCCTGCATATTCATGAGCTACCCTACCTTATCCCAGCCTCCAGTGAGAATCAGTGCGCCAGAGGTCTGTGTGAGTGTTGGATTTGGGGGTCTCGCAGCTCTGTGTGTACTCAGGGGCAGGCTGCTGTTTTCACTGGAATTGCATACTGCTCTCCAGCCAGGCATAGAGGAGTCGCTGGGTGCCTTGCTAGTCAGAAGCCCTTACCATGGCTAGCTCCTTTGGAATCCTCAAGCTCGCGGTGCTCCTGCAAGTGGTCTGTCTATCGCTGGGACAAGTTGTAAGTTCTTCTGTATGTTTATGTATTTGTAATGATGTCCGTATAGCTAAAGAGGCAGGTAAAAACAACTAGGAAAAAAAAGCACATCAAAAACTCAAAGACTGTTTTGTTGCATTGCTAATCTCCAGACACATGGACTACAAACATGTTATTATACTGAATAGTGGTGGTATTGGAATTGGTAGTGGTATTCTGTCTATGATCTGCCTTACTTTTTAAAAGTATATATACACACAATGGTATGCCATTGATCACTACTGTTCTTAATGATTTTTTGTGTGATCAACACACAAATAGCAATTAATATTCGTGCACGTACGCGATGTGTATCAGATTTACTCAACAGTAGAATGCGTATATGTGTATTTATTTGGAATACATTGAGAAAAAATGATTTCACTGGTACTGAAAAAGATTTGATGGGAATTTTTTTAAGTGACTTCTGTGCAGTAACATTGTGCTTCCTTTAAAAGAAAATAAATAAATAAATAATGACAAGAAAGCAGTTACTGAGGACTCTTTAGGGATCAGGTTTAACCTGGGCAGCCTGAAAGAAGAGATATTTGGGAGCAGGCTGTGAAATACAAGGCACTCTATTCACTATTTACTAGAACACCAGCTCTACTTTTCACTGCTCATCTGTGTTAGGAATTCCTTTAGACTGGTTAGCATCACACAGCAGCACAGCATTTTTTAGAGGGCTTTTTAGTGCAGCTTGTTAATTAAGACTGGGTCTACTTAAGGAATTAACAAGTGCTGTTTATGTTCTGCTACCGATTTCCCATACCAGGTGTGTAAATAGATGCTGATGTTTGCACACTCCCAAATGCTAATTTTCCCTTTTCCAAAGCAATACAAAAAGGCTTATACTGTATATGTTATGGCCTGGTTGAATAATCATGTGCCTAGCTCTGTCAATTCCCCAATTAAAAAGTGCACATCCAAAACAACAAGATACTGCGCCCTGTATTCTGTATTAATAACTAAATGATCTTTTTTTTTTCCAAAATAGATCATGAGCTCTTTATTTCTATTCAATTGAATTCTTGTGTGTTTTCCTATTAACAAGAGTGCCCCCAATATGAATGCATTAAGCAGACCCGGGCGCGACCATAGGGCAACCAGAAATATTTCAGCTGGTCTCCTTTTGAGGATGCAGTACACAAATGGAACACCGTTCTGATACATGTGTACAATCCTGTGCATTGAAGGGAATGTTTCTATGCAGATTTGTAATCTGTTCCCTAGCTTACACTACTAATGATTTTGTTAATTGCTCAGTGGCCCGGCTTGTTCGTTGAAATAATTAATCAGCGGCGTGCGCAAAGGGAATTTATTTTTAATAAGCGTTACAGTTTCTAATTTTAACACTAATGCTGAGGTCAAACCTGCTTATCAAGTATGCAGCTCATTTATTAGGCAGAGAAAATTACTCTTATTAAGTGAAAGAATTGACAGAATAGAAGAATTTGAAAACTACAGCTTCTAGATTTAGACATTCAGAGGTCACAAATATTATTTAGCCACCTGTATAATTTTGTACTATTTGAGATTTTTTTTTAATTCATTAAAAAAGGAGGACACATTTTGCACTGAAGCAAAAGGTTGCCAACATTAAAATACTACATGTGTAGTTTTTACTAGTAGTTTTTTATTATAAATATGTAATTGGACGTATTATATAATATAATATTTTGCATCAATTTTCATTCCTTTTTTGTTTAATAAATATTTATTTAATACAGGTTTAGGAATGGATCCAAAAAAAAAAAAAGTATAAAGTACATGGGATCTAACTATTTTCCTTTGGTTCTTTCAGAGTGGTCCGCCGGGTGAACAAGGTCCACAGGGCCCCCCAGGTCCGTCAGGGACCCCAGGATCCGATGGCATTGACGTGAGTATCAGCAGCAGGCAGTTTACTCAGGAATCTGGGAAGTTCTTCTCATTGCTGGACAAAGAGGGGCATTGTCCAAGCAGACTCCTTTCCAGCTCACAGCTGCAAGTTCATCCTGCTACCAGCAGGGGGAGCATCCTGAGAAAACACACCCAAACAAAAAGAGCTCTGTTTGAAGTCCACCGGAGCTGATTTTAACCGTGCGGTTGCTGGAGAGAGTATTCATTTTTGTGTTAGTATTCTTGTAAAAATCGATCATATTTGTTCGTGAAGCATTCAGAATTCCAAGGCCCACAGCATCACAATGTGAATATTTCTCTTCTTCCTGAAACTTATTATTAGATTTAAAGGAGCTAATTTTTCTGCTGTTGGATCATTCACCAAATTCCTATTTTAAGATGACTTTAACTTGGAGACTGCTTGTCTAGCTTTGATTCGACTATCAGGTTTGTATTGAGATACTGTTCTACATCTTGCCTTGTGGATGTTGGTGGCATACTGTTTTTTATGCATCTATAAAATGAACAGGTGTTATGATTAATTATTTATTTCTTAGCTGACGCCCTTATCCAGGGCGACTTACAATTGTTACAAGATATCACATTATTTTTACATACAATTACCCATTTATACAGTTGGGTTTTTACTGGAGCAATCTAGGTAAAGTACCTTGCTCAAGGGTACAGCAGCAGTGTCCCCCACCTGGGATTGAACCCACGACCCTCCGGTCAAGAGTCCAGAGCCCTAACCACTACTCCACACTGCTGCCCACTACTCCACTCTGTTGCCCATAGTATAGTACAGCATATAGTGGCATGAGGTCTGTTCAGTTGATCCAAACAGATCAATGGCAGATCTAAATGTCTTTAAATGATTTACACTGTGTATAGTTCATTTTTAATTTTGGTCATGGGTTTTGGGTTGGTGGATTTCCAAATAGGAAATGAATTGTTCTCACGCCTACCTTTCCTGAGAAATACCATCATGCTCCAGAAAGAGGAAAATTAAAACTATGACCCCGAACTCTCTTCCCCTTTGCTAGTTCCAGTACCATTTTCACTACTGCCCTAATCATTGCTTAGCTCAACTTTTTATTCCAATGCTGCAGAGCAACCCTCTCCTCCCGCTAACTCCCAGAAGGCATTGCAGCTCCTTCTCAGGAACCAATCGCTGCTTTTATTTTCTTATGACACTCCTGCTTTCAGTGTAACTATGTTCCATTATGTGAGCTAATGTGAAATTAAGATGTACCCCAATTTTTCTGTTCACTGTAAGTCCGTTAATGGGTGGGGTTTAGAATTAGAAGGTGTGGCGTCACGCAAGATGTGACATCACAATAACCGAACTGTTAGTTCGAAACATGACGGGCATGGGCAACTGCACCATAAAACATCTAGAATGTCTCAAACATGACAATACCATTAAATCATAACAATACCATTCTAATCATAAACCCGGCTGTTAGTTTTTGAAGTACCTGATTAACATTTTTATCTGAAGGCTGCCCTGCACAGGAATGTAAATCCAAGCCAGCTGGGGCAGGATCATGTTTAAAGAACCCAATTAAGAAGCAGCGGAGGCTTAAAAAAACACACACACACACAAAAGTAGATTAAAAGATTTTTCTATAATCCGCAAGGACACCAGTAGAGTGTGCGAGCCACCATGGTGAACTGTGAGTCTAAAGCAAACATCAAAAATAATTTCTATAATTACCATGAGGCATTTGGATAGGATCACTAATTAAAAAGTAATGAAAGCAAATGCAATTAGCCATGATTGTTAAGAGGGTTGAACTTTGTGGTAGGTTTTGTCTTTTAATTCCAAGAATTTCCATGATGTGTAGAATGTCTTGCAAGTGTGTTTGAGTATCGTAGGTATTGAACTACATTACGCAACGTCACAGTGCTTACTGTATATATCACCTACAGTGGTACACAAAACCCAGCTATAAATATGCTTCATATTACATTAAGAACAGAGAAACTTGATTTCAGCTTCACATTTCACTTCTGTAAAAAAAGTCCTTGTGACGGCAACCTGAATAATAATCCATATTTTTGCGCCTTGTCATGGTGAATAGGGGGGAAACGCTGACCGTGTCACTTCCCATTGGTGTTTGGGATTCTTCTAAGTAATGTAGTGCGGTTCATAGTTCAGTAGGTCACCGACCGTGGGATTAACATGGCTGCCAGATGGAAAGGTGATACTTTGTGATGTCATGATTGGCTGGTGGAAGTGATGTCATGAAAAGAAGCACTTTGGGGGTTCTTAAACCTGATTTTGCATTCTAGTTTAAAATAATATCTTCTATTTCTATACAAAAAAAAAACTTTGAACACTACCACTACTACTATGACTACTCATAATAATAATAATAATAATAATAATAATAATAATAATAATAATAAAATAAGGCAGGTAAAAAAACATCATAAACGGTTGGGATTTGCTTCATTTTTTTTTTGCTCAATTTGATACATATGGTAGTTCATTCCTAAGGAAGACTGACAGTTGACAATTGTAAAATTGTAAAAGTCTTAATCATAACTGTGAGCAACTTTTTCAGTTGAAAATCAATCTTAGTAAGTGTCTTGCTAACGTACATCGAGCTACTGAAAGATGTAATGATTGCTAAAGAAGTAATACTAATTATAAATATGAAATGGCCTATCACACATTGCATTACAATATTATCCAAAACCGCTTCTGTCAAACCTGTGGTCACACTTAGCATTTTGTTGGAAGAGGAGTACCAACGCCAATAACAACAGCAGGGATGGAAATAAGACTTCCATTGCATAGTACTTCGATGCAGTCCTGGTTTTACTACGCCTTTAATAAGACACACCTGAGCTTGTTACCCATACACTGTGGTTAAGCAAGTCTGTAATAAAACCTGGAATGGGTGAAACTGCTGTGCAATGGGAATCTTATTTCCATCCCTCTAAAGGACTGGTTTTACAACTAAAGTATGCAAATGATTGCAATAACCAGCGATAATCTGACTTGACTAAAACAAGCTAGTGAATTGAATATTGTTTTCTGTCTTCACAGGGTGACAAAGGGCCCCCTGGACCGCCAGGCCCAGCTGTAAGTATAAACGCATTTCAAACATTAATATTTTACAGGGACAAAAAAATAGAAACACCTGCCATAACACTGTCAATAGGGTGAAGTAGGGCCACCACCATGGACAGCCAGGACAGAAAGTATTCAACATACTAAACCCACAGGGTTTCTCTGGAGGGGATACATGACCATGTCTAAGTGAGAATGGGGAACAGAGTCTGTGATCAGTGGAGTCTTGGACATAGAAGCACCTGCCAACCAAGCACCTAATATCAGCCCTCTATCAGAATCTGTTAGAACTGCTGTCTTGGCCGTCATGACTGAAACAAACCACTAAGATGCTGTTTATCTAACAAATTAGGCATCCATGTGAAGGACAGCCCTTTGAAACATAGGTTTGTGCTGCATGTCGCTGGTGTTTTCAGTGTTTTTTTTTCTGTCCAACTGCTGTATATTGTTTTGTTATATTAATATTATTATTGTTATTTCAGGGTGCAAAAGGTGAGCCAGGCGAGCCCGGTACAGATGGCACCCCTGGTGAACCAGGAATTGACGTAAGTTCTGGATCTGTCTGTTATAATATATTCGTTATAATATCTAATAATATCTAATATCACAGGGCTTGCAAAACAAAAGCCTCGGCAATCCAGCTCTACTCAATAGGGCCTCTGTTTGCAGAATTAAACTATTAAAAAAAATTAAACTGTTCTTTTCATTACCATCGAGACCAATTTCAGTGCATTGTCAGAATTTAGATCCATATCTACTTTGATGAGGTCCCTCTGTCTGTAATGCTGTCGACCCACACTGACTGCTCTTAGTATCTTGTAATACTGCCTTCTGTGTACTTTAGAGCGATCCCTAGTGGATACCCTTTGCATTTTTCTTCCATAGCAAAAACAAAAAAAATTGCTGTGCAATTTGGGAGCCATAACCTTTTCGCTTTTGACAAGGCACCTCAAGGAGCTGAGGATCAAACACAGAATCGTTAATGAGCTTTCAACAGAGCCCATCAAGTGACACACACCACCTACAAGTGGCAGCTCTCCCATCCTGCAGTGTCTTAGGGGAGAGAAGAGCGTTTCCAGATAAAAAAAAAACAGCACAAGATTGTGCTAAAGAGTGAAACCGTTGCTAGCTTCACTTAGAAGAAAGATATTTTGAATGTTGGTCTTCTCCGGTTCCGCTCCCTACCCACCCCAATCTAATATATATTATCTGTTTATGAGAAATTGATATTGGAACATCATAGGGAATAACCGCTAATTATACTAGAACAGAAAGCAAAAGGTGTGCAGCAGTATGCCTCAGTTTTCTCTTAACCTTACATCTCTCAGCACTAAAGGGTTGATTTCAGCATGCAGTACACCCTGCCGAAAGACTCCAACCAGATTGCATCAATCACTTATTTTTATCCTGGGATATCCACAAAGAGGTAGTTGATGGGGTACAGGGGGATTCCACAGTGCTCAAAGAAAAATCCCAGATGAGGTTCTGGCTGATCAATTCAATCCCTAAATAACTAAGCAACAAGACCAGTCTACTAAAAACAATTGCACTGTTTCAGTGTCTGGAACTATATACGTACACCCAAGACGCCAACAGCCTGCCATTTTGGTTTCAGTTTTGTTTTCTTCTGTGGTGCTGAAAGAGTCAACAGCGGATCGTCTCGTTCTTATTTAACTTTGGGAAATGGAAACAAAACAACCCAGAGAACATTTTTTTGGAGAATACGCTGAATTAAAAAAAAAAATGGAAATGTGTCTTCATTCATGAAGTGGAGATTTCCAGTAACACGCAACTGACTGTTGATCCCTGAAGCGAAGTGTTTTCTTCTGTACTAACCGATTCTCTGCTTGTCTCTTCCAGGGTCTGATCGGAGCGAAAGGAGACAGGGGTCCTATAGGGAATCCGGGACCAAAGGTAAACCCACCAGTCTCTGCAACAGGGCATTGGTACACATTGTGCAGCTCACAGCTGGTCTACAGTGTGGGCTAAAAGACCATACACACTGATCACAAAACAAGTCACACCTTTTCTTTAAATAGGGTTAGTTTAAAACCAAACAGTTCACTGGTAGCAAACACATTAAAAAAGATAAGGTATTTCCTGGCTACACAAATACACTGCTTCTGTATTTGTATAGCTGAACATGTTAGTTTTGGTGCGTTTTGACTGTACCTTTTATCAAAGACTGCCAGCCGTAAATGAGATCCCTCACTTCTAAATCAAAATAGTCATAATCTGGAGTTCAAGAGACTCAAATACAGTTCAAGAGCCATCTCTTGCATGACCTTGATATAGGCAACAAAGAGGTGTATTAAAATAAAGGTTACAAGCCAAAGTTTTCATACAGAACGCACATGCTATTCGTCTGTCTGAGTGACACACACAGTAAAACGTGGGCAGCGAGTTACTGAAGACCTGTGTATTACATAAACATTTACTGTCAGCATGGCCTGACCATGGATGAATTGGAGAACTGTGAAATAATTCTCTGTTTCATATCTTCGCCTTTAGGGACAACCTGGCCCTATTGGTAAATCCGGACCCACTGTAAGTATTTATTTTACCTTCCGTTACAGTACGTGATAAAACCTGGTATAAACATTCCCGGACCCACGTTACTTAGGTAAAGAGATTCAACGGGTCACAGAGACTTACCTTTTCATGGTGCTGATGTAACGAGCAGTGTTGTGTGATACACTGCCATTATGGGTTCTGCCCCCTGTCGAGGAGCTGAGAGGAGGTTAAAAGCTCTAAAAGCACGAATGCATAGCGGTTGAGACGCTCCCTTGGAGCACATGAGGTTGCTGGTTCGCATCCTGCCTGCGACCTGATACGCTGACCCTTGATTGGCTGAGTGATTCGCCTATATTTTAGGCAAATTGCACCCTCCATAGTAATTGTATTTTAGTACATGGGCAATTTGCCCGCAGTGCAAAATCAGGCCCTGGAAACAGGCTCTTGGGGAGGTCTAGCTTTGGGCATTAGTTATGCGCTACTGCAGTACATGCTGTGAAGATTGCAGGGCTGATGACCTGCCTTAGCATGGTGTGTTATTAATATCAATGCTGGGAGGCAGATGCTATTGATAGCATGGGGTTTTATTAATATAATTGCTGGGAGGCAGATGCTATTGATAAACCTTGTTTATATGCCGTTTCTGTTTCTTCTTTAGGGACCTGGTCTGCCTGGACTTGCTGTAAGTATAGCAACGGCTCTGCAGGTTTCTCTATTCGCTAGAAGACCGATGGGTATACTGGACACATCCTTTAGTCGTGTATCTTAGCAAATACATGAACAAATATCTGACTGAATGCACATGGGAGGGAGGCGTCATTCAGCGTCCCAAGTTTGTTATAGCCTTCCACATGGTTATTTTTCATCTACCCTCTCAAACTCCTGTTCCAGGTCCCCTACATGTAGTCCTTTTTCACAAAACCTTTAAAGACTGCGGGTTATGCCTTGTTAAATCAGGCTTAATATTAACACTTTTCTCTTTGGGCAAAGAGTTTGTAGTCTGTTACAGGGATGCAAGTAAGACTCCTGTTGCATAGCAGTTTAATCCATTTCAGGTTTTAATACGAGCTTGATCAGCCACAGTGTATCGGCGTAACAAGCTCATGTGTGTATTATTAAACTCATAGTAAAACCAGGAATGGATCAGACTGCTATTCAATGGGAGTCTTGTTTCTATACATGCTGTTCTCAAACATTAGAGAAAGTTTAAAAAGACACAAACATTTTTAAATAAACGTACAATGCACAGTTTGAATAGGACCTAACTTTCTTTTAGATTTATATAATGCATCTATATATTTCCCTCATATAAGCCCCAGCCTGTTTCACATGCCCTGAGTGTGTTAAACTTGTTATTGGGGATGACCCAGAGAAATCACTGATCTGTAAAGTCTGGAAGAGGATTAAGGCAAATGTTAGCTGTGGCATGTAGGTGGTTATTATTATTTTAAAGAAACTTTCTTCACAGTGTAGGAATTACATTTAAAACAGTACTATTCACGGATAACACATTTAAACAAAGCTGTGATCATTTTTGTCATAACCCGGCACCATCTGCAATTGTGAAGTTGGAACGAAATCGCAAGCCATTGTTTTCACTTGATTTAGCAAATATGCTAGGCTTATGAATGCTTCATTTATGAATGCTTCATTTTATAATTTGTGACAGGGGTGATAATTCATTTGTTCTTTTTGCTTTTAAAGGGCCCACCTGGTCCAATAGGATTACCAGGTGAAATTGGGCCCCAAGGAATAAAGGTGAGAATTTGTTTTATTTTTATTTATTTATGTATTTATTTAATACATTGTTTATAAGTATCCAAATACATGCACGCATTCTCTGCATAGAATTTAGCAAACTTCCAAACTGGAGATTATTGATCTGATATAAACGCAATATACAGTACTGCAAATAACATTCGCCATACTCCTTCAGTACATTCTGAGTGTGTGTTAACTGTAGAAGCTAATCAACACTGCCTCTAGTGTCCACCAGGTGAACAACAGGCATTTCGAGCAGCTATTGGTAACATCTTTGGCACAGCGTGCTCATCCTGTATTCCTCCCTACCAAAACACACCATGTTTATAATAATGCATATCATGTATGTAAGATAGAATACTAAATAATACTGCACACCTTGTGTATGAAATTCTGCCCCTATACAATGCACAGAAAGTTTCCATATGAATACATGCCATACTCAATTATGGTATTGTCTGCATTGCACTGATGGTTCTTATTCGTCTTCCAGGGTATGATCGGACCATCGGGGCCACCGGGATTGCCAGGACCACCAGGGAAGCCTGTGAGTTTGTAATCTTTTTATTATCTCCCCACAGGGGATGATAACCTTTGATGGCACCCGTGCGTCTGGACGTATGTCGCCCTTCAATTTTTAGATACACCTTGCTTATTCAATTGAGGAAAAATGGTATGGGTGTAACGGAGAGTGCTGTATGATGCACTGATGATTCTAACTCCTGTCAGTTAGATGGGGTTACAAGCTCCTCACCTGCCAGAGGAGCCTGACTCTTTTGCATAGTGATTAAGACGCTCGCTTGCAGTGTGCGTGGTTGTCGGCTTTCTGCAGTGTGCCAGTGTGATGCTGTAGTATTAAAGTCACCATGGTTCTATATTCCTATGTTCTAGAATGTTCGTGTTGATTGCTCATTGGGTTTCCTTTGATCCATAGGGACCTCCTGGCAAATTCACAGGAGAGGAAGGCAGCGCCGATTTCCAGGTCAGAGGACACATTCCCTATTTTAACTTTTAACTTTAAAAACGTACATCGGACTAGATTAGAAAAGCAGAAACAGCTGACAGCATTTACAAAGAAGCATTTTGATTATCTTTAGAACTGTTCTGGTAGCAGCGCACTTACAATATATGGTCATCGGGTGGCACTGCATGCTTTGAAACCGATAAAGAATAACGGTAACTATTCTATTTAAAATAGAGAATACAAAGAGCAAGTGGAGTCGACAAAGCTTAAAAGATGTTCACAGCACGGGGCTTTTTGGAATTACTTTACTGGAAACCGGCCATTAAAGCTGATAGCAACTATTATATAAAACACTTTTGCTTGACCATCCAGTGAATGAACTTTACCCTTTGTCCTTTCTTTTTCTCTATAGTGTCCCTCCAATTGTGCAGGTGGTCCAAAGGGCCCACAGGGACTGCAGGGGTTAAAGGTGAACTAGTTTTGCTGTACCACAGATTATACAAAAAATAAAAATGAGGAGATTTGTTAAGTGAGGGTTAATGTTCTTTAACAAGACTGCTGCAGTAAAATCTTATTTTTTACTTACTCAAAGAACAAATCACGGACCAGAAGGAACGTGGGCAGTTGCATTAAAAAAAAAAAAAATCCCTTCAGTGTCCCTTGAGTTTAAGAGTGTTGCCAAAAGCAGACACACTGATTTAAGCCAATACCTTAGATAAGGGAGTATGTGTGCTTTATGTAATGGACCACTGGTCTGTACGGTGTTAACCTTGCAAGTTCAGAATGGCAAAGCCTCTGTTAAAAGCCTTTATCATCTTCTTTTCTTCCCCACAGGGACACAAGGGGCGCTCAGGAGTCCTCGGTGACCCGGGCAGTTTAGGAAAGCTGGTAAGTAGAGTCATCGAGACACCTGAGCTGCATTCCACGATGCCAGCCCATCAGAGCGCCAGCTTCATGTTCTGTATGCCAAAAAACAATCTCGGCACATGACATCAACCTGTGACGTATGTTAGTTTCTGTCGTCATCCGTTCTCGATATTGATACGGCCACCTGCTTTAAAAATCATTATTGAGGCTTCTGTCGGAATGGCAAAAAGTGATATTTATATTTATTTGTTACACTCCTAGAACTAAATGGATTTCTCTTCAAAACATAAACACAGTGTACTTAATCCAAGTTATGTTAAGAAACACTTGTTTGAGTTTGTAAATTACTGTACATGTTAATAGTAAAGCAGTATGCGACAGTTATAGGACGGTGAATGTCTGTATACGGACAGTCGCGACCTCACTCACTGCTCATTCCTTCATACACAGATGTTGTCCATCCTAGAGGATCCAGTAACCATATCTGTATATAGTAATCGTATATTAGAACATGGCTGATACAGTCTAGTCCCAGTATGTTTCCAGTTCCTTTGGTAATTGTTTCTAATGACATGTTGGTATAAAAGGACTGAAATGAATGAATCCCCCTAGTGGAGTGAGTGGCAGTAATCTGTATGTGATCTGTCAGTCTCAGCTGGGAGCCAGCGCAATCGCAGGAAGGGACTGAGTTCAGGAAGCCAGCAGGACTCTGACTCATGCTTCTGCACTAAACCTCTTCAGAGGGTAATCAGGTCAAATCAGAATGAAGGGAACTGGAGCATGGGGACGTGTTCAAACTGAAACATCGTTTTAATGGATGCTGCTACTGTTTTATAGAACTTAAGCCAGCCTCTTTTAGTTTATTTCTGTCTGTAACAATACAAAGGTTCATGTATTATTATTTTGATAGGTATTTAGACCTGCTGTTGAATAATTGAATATACCCCCAAGGTCTAAAATTAATAAGTAGTGGAACGGGTCAAATAAATAATAATAATAATAATAATAATAATAATAATAATAATAAATCATGCAATTAATAAATTAAGTGAAACAGCTTCACATTAAAGAAATTATGTTTCTACACATTTTAAATAGTGTAAATAACTGTTTAATGTGTAAACAGTTCGCAATGTAAATCTAATGCACTTGGCTCACCCGGGCTTCATTCGACTCAACCAGATCTCACCAACCTTTCTGACTGAAAGAGGAGCCACATTGATAATCAGACCAGCTCTTAAAAGAACCAGTCAGAAAAAACAACACAAACAAAGTTAAATGTTAAACTGGACTCTATTAAGAAGCTTGTTAAACTGGTCCCATGTTTAAACTCTTACACATCATTTGTTTTTGCACTCTGACTTTCTTCTACCAAGCGAGTCCAGCCTTCACCTCTAAATCAGGGCCGCAGTACTGGGGAGCACCCCCAGCCGTCCTACGCAGGGCAGCCCTGTTCTTAACTGGGGTCTCTTGTCTGTTTGCAGGGGATCAAGGGAGACGTTGGCATTTCCGGAGAGCAAGGAATCCCAGGCCCTCCAGTAACGTATTTATTTATTTATTTATTTATAATCAGCTTGTGTCCTTTAGCTTAAAACGCATTTGAGTTGGTTAAGATGTGTTTAAAGCTGACCCACAAGCTTTGGAAGCGTTCAAGACTGTGTTTAAAATGTACTGTGTTTAAAACTGTGGTTAAAGTGTATTAAATTCTGATTAGTTCATAAATGTGTTGTTTTACTTTAGGTAACAGTAAAACAACACAGTTTATAACAAATTACATCATGAAACAAATACTTTTAAATGTGTCGTTTAGTAGTTTTACTTTGTTGTCAGTGATTTGGATTTCGTTCATTTATGTTGTTTTTTTATGTATTTGTTTATTAACTTATTTTTCCATTCATTCTGTCGTTCTCTAGGGTCCACAAGGTCTGAGAGGCTATCCTGGAATGACGGGACCAAAAGGAGAAGCTGTGAGTCACGCTAAATAAAATAACATATTTATAGAAAGTGTACAGCTTTTTACACAGCTGCCACAGAACAAACACTAAAGGGGTTCTCCTATCAGATATGTCTGATGAAAAGTTGAAATGGTTCGAATCAATGCATGCTCTCTCAGTGTCTTAGTCACTGCTAGTTAGTGTGTATGGTGGCGCAGTGTGTGGGTGGGCACAGTGTAGTGTTTTATTGTTAACTCTATTCATGTTTTTCAGGGTCCGCGTGGATACAAAGGGATGCCAGGGCCCGCTGGCATTGCAGGCCTCCCAGTAAGTACCAGCTATCACCTGTACATGCTCTCTTCTGTGTGCGCTGCTTATTCCATCCTAATGCACAGCGGGAGGTCTTGTACTGCTTGAGCGGTTCCACATTCAAAGACAGTAAGGTGCAATAAACAGTGACAGACAATCCATGGAGTTTTGTTGAGCTGCAAGGGGTCTATTTTAATGATCTAAATAGTTGGGGATTTAAATATCGCTGCTCTTTAGCTGTGGTTTTCCCCACCAGGAGTGATTATTTATTGACCCACTTGTTAACATTCCTCCATACAATACAAATACAGTGAAAATACAGAACATACATTGTGTTTCAGGGTGGCAGTATTAAGATCTGCCACTGTTTAGAAAAGCCGGTAGCTCTTTGACATCTGCTCTCGAGTTCCTAATTGGGCATTCTAAATAAAAAGAAAGAAAGAAATTACAATAGACCTCAAGAGTTCAAGAATATTTCATCAAGAGTGAAAGGTTGGAGGGGTTGTGAGCAGGAGGCAGGGTGTTTGTGGCCACCATTTTGTATCAACTGCCAGCTTGTGATAAGAACCATTTATACAGAAGATGGTGGTCAAAAAAAAAAAAAAAAAGAAGAATTTTCAGGGTGAGGTTTCCTGACCTCTCTTTTAAGCAAAAGGAGATTTTTAGGATGTGGTTTCTTTGACAAATGAATAACTTGAAATACTAGATCATTTTTTTTTTTTTAAATAAAAGAAATACCTACAAAAAACAAAACATATTGAAACTGATTTCTTTAAAGTTTTCAGTTTTGTAGATGCTAGAATTACTCAGTGTGTTTAAGAAAAGTGTCCTTGAAATTGCTATAGCCTGATTCCCCCCACATAAACAGGTGACCTTAGAATGTTTACAGGCATCTGGGAAATGTAGTCCCCCATTGTTTTTATTTTCTCACAGATGATTGTCTCGGAGGTCCTCCAGTTTTTGTATAGGCCATCTGTAGCTTGTGTAAAATTTCAAAATCAGATGTCCTGTGTCTTTTTAGTCCAGTGTGAATCAACGTTCATTCTCGTCCATTGATGACAGTGCTGTATTTCTAGTTGTTCATGTATTCATTTTTGTGCTTGCTGTTCCTGTAGGGCGCAGAAGGACCTCAGGGCCCTCCTGGTGATGCTGGTGAAAAAGGAGACTTCGTAAGTTAATAATCTGATTTGGTATTCATATCTGAAAATTCAGTTTGGAGTTTTCTTTTAAAAACACAGGCCTGTCTTCTGTCAGTCTAAAGCAGAGACTCTCCTCCACTTTCTTACTCCCTCAATCAGAATTTGCAAGAACACATTTGTGGACGGGGCATGGCAGCAACAGCCTATGACGTACAGGTCATTTGTTAAGCAGTACTATGGGACAGCGCTACTGAAAATGGACGTCAACTGTTATTGCCACAACATTGTGCCCCGTCTCAAAAATACATCTTCAGTCTAAGATTTTAGCACCAAACCGCTATGAATTTTTTGTTTTGGAATTTTTATATGTGTACTTTTATCCCAGTACATTAACAAAGATGAATAAATAAATGATTTAAACCAGGGTTGGAGGGCCATTCTGCTCCAGGTTTAACAGGTAACATGATAAAATGAACTACTTCAGGGTCTGGATGGAGGCTTAATTGGTTCCATTTATTGAACCATTTAGAACAGGGCATCTGCTAAGAAATAAATAATAATAATAATAATAATAATAATAATAATAATAATAATAATAATAGTAACAAACCAGGAGGAACAAACAACTTTGGCCACCCCTGATCTAAATAAACAAAATACATATTTTAATATGCTTTGTGGCATGTCGGAGTCACCTTTGTCTTGTTCATGTTCATTGACACAGAGCGTTATCCAGTATTGATGATAGTAAGTCTATTCTCCTCTCTTAGGGTTCTCGTGGTATCAAAGGACCACAGGGTGGAACTGGACCTAAAGGACAAAATGTAAGTTTTCTTTTTTTTAAATATACTATATTTGAGTGCCAGACACAGAGTTCTTGCTTCACGTGCAACAACTAACATAATGAAGGCTTGTTATAAATCTTTGATGATCTCAATCCTATCCATCGCTCCTGGCTTACATGTGTTATTGTTGCTTCATTGCCCAGAGCAATATGGGGTGCTTGCGCTATTAATAATTTGTATTACGATAAATAAATGCATGAAAAAATGTGTATGCAGTCGAATTTCTTTAGATTACCAAGATTAAAACAAAACAAAACACCACTAAGAAACTGTAAGATGAGTTGCTGTCGATTAGTAAGAAGGAACACCAGTTTTAACATCTTTACAGTGTAAAGTCATGTTATTAAATAATACATATATTACAGTGTGTTCATTTTAAAGATGCAACATTGCCACAGTGGAGCCTGGAAGCTGTATCTCTATGATGTTATTTATTTCTGCCTCCTGTTTTAGGGTCTGCCTGGAATTGATGGGAAAGACGGCAATCCTGGTATTCCGGGCATGAAGGTTAGTGCTGGAAATGATCCCGGTTTTCCGTTAAACTTTTCTGCATTGATCAGATTTTAGCCTAAAGGACTGCTTCTGACTGATCAGTTTGCTCTTTCTCCAAAACCTCCTTCAAAGCCGCACAGATTTTGAACAAAGGGGTCACCATAAAGGTGGAGATTTTATTCAAACCCACCTCAATCCTTGCCTCCCCTTTGTACACATGCTTTACGCAGCAACTGGCCCCCAGCTGTACTGTACGCTCATTATGACAAGCGACTGATCGTTAAAATCACAAAAAGGTGTGGCGCTCATCACCATTTAACAAGGTAGCGTAGTGGGGAAAAAAAAGAAAAGTGATATTCACAAAATAAAGGTTCATTGCACTCTCTCAGACAAAGTCCAGATTTCTTGTTTGATAATTTTAGCTTTAGAAAACAATGACGTTTTGGCCGTCTCAAGAAGCGGGTTTAAGTTATTTAATTACGTACCAGTAAACAGTGAAACAACGTCATCTGTAGAAGGTTGTCTGATTTGAGGTTTAGTGATTCACAGGTAGATTGCCCTAGTAGGCCTGGATAACTGAATTGAATTAGTGCCAGGGTAACGTCACGGTCAAGCTGTTACCAGCAGGAAGAGAGACTCCGAGGCAAGATAGCTGCAGTGAAACGCTATCGAGGTATAATAAATACCATCACCAAACAAAACACATTAACAAATAAAAACAAAACAAACAGACAAAAACAATCCTACACCGTGGTTTTAGACTGAGCCGCCGCTTCCATGGAAACACGGCTTCACAACACCAATGATAATTTTCCATATATCACCGCAAAACACACACCAACCCAAACACTAACCTTCACCAACAATAATTCTAACATCACCATTTTTATACACCTGTGACTGCAGCCTAATCGATCATCATTTATTCAATGTACGGCTCCAGCCACAATCTCACGTGATTTCTGACAGGGAGGAATTTAACCCCCTTCCCCACACAGACACACACACACACACACACACACACCCACACACACACACATTACCCCGACAGGGCTTTCACCCGGCCACTTATTGAACTGTGTTAACTGCAATTCTGTGTCTGTCCACAGGGGGCTCCAGGCCAGTCTGGGATGCCAGGACCTCCAGGACACCAGGGTACAGCAGTGAGTATTTAACCCACACCTCAAGCTGACTCCAGGAAATGACTAAATCAGTATCACATGTTTTTAATCCTCAAAGCATGCACGTGTAAGGTCCAGTAAAGGATATGCAAGACCATGGGCATTACGATTTAGTCTTTGATCTATGAGACCTCTACAGTATATATCATACCTCTAGGAACAGAACCTGTGTGTGTGTGACAAAAAATACATCATCTTTTTTTCAGGGTTTGCCAGGAAGTCCAGGTGTCAAGGGTGGACCCGGAGGCAAGGTAATCATTTGTTTTCGCTGTTTAGTTGGCAGCATTTTTTTTTGGTTGTAAAAAAAACAAAACCCAAAAGCAATAGAATGAAAAGCCTTGCTGTTTGAAGTGCAGGGGTGGCTGAGCTTGGTTTTGGGTCCCACTCACACCAAGTTGGGACCCCCAGGGAGTGCTGCATTGGCCTTTGCACTCCAGCAGGGTTCAGGAGGAAAATCAGCTGCAGACAGTTTGCTTCATCGCACATCAGCGGCTCCTGATGGTCAATCTTTCCAAGTGGGTCAAAAGAGGCAATTGGCTTGACATCGAGAACCAAGGTCGCCTGTTGATATTGAAGTATATTTAAGTGGGTTGAAGCGATATTCAAAACTGGCCTTTTTAATTAAAACTGATAAATCTATCAAAACAAAACATTTAAAACAAAGCGTTAGCAAGCCCTTGTCTAGCGGCTAGCCCGTTCCCCTACCGCACCATGTCTGTTTAAATGCTGTGTGTCTTTCTCCTCGCAGGGCGAGCCTGGCCCTCGTGGCTTCCAGGGCTCTATGGGGGCTCCCGGACCGCAGGTACGTGTACCAGCAGCGCAAGTGAAATCCACTTCACTACGTCAAGCAGATTCCCCACAAACACCTCCAAACTCACAAATCACTTGGGTCAACACAAGCCAATGTGGTGGACATTAGGCAGGGTTCCTCGGAGACTCATACATGCAACCAGTTTGAAAATATTAGGAGTGACTTAATAATGCTAACAGAAGTCATCTGATGAAAGGTAACACTAGAAGTCTATCTTAACATCACAAATTACATGTTTTTTTTTCTATCTAAATGTCTATCTAAATGTTTTCAATTGAAGACATTGACAAAAGACTTCTAGTTTAAGTGTTTGTCAAAAAAAAAAAAAAAGTTTCAGCATTATTAGCGTTACCGTAACTTGGTCTGTACCACAGCATTATTTTCTCAGAGCTGTGGGTTGTTGTTGTTTAAAAGAAAAGCTTGCTGAAGGCTGTATATGTCCCCTGCAGCGCTGTTCAGAAGCTGTGAGGGGAGGGGAGGGCAGGGGAGGGGGATGGTGCTGCGGGTGCGTGCTCATTGTGAACTGTTTGATATCTGCAGGGTGAACCAGGACCTCCCGGAGAGGCAGGGATGGAGGGTGTTCCTGGGCCCAAGGTAAGAAACACACAAAGCTTCCCGAGTGCTTGTCCTGATTCTTCTGCTATTTCAGGTCAATTCAGTGCAAACTAGATATTAAGCTGCTGCTGCGCTGGGAACTCAACACGTTACACCTGCCTTGTATATCTGTCCTAACCACATGATGACCACAACACACTACACCTCAATTCTACAGCATGTCAGCTGATTTACCACTGGAGTTACATACTCTTACTTTGAGTTTACTGTAAGTTCTATGTGGACTGTCTATATACATTTCTGTGCTTTCTGATTGGCTAGCAGAAAAAAACACCAGGAACCCTTCTATACAGATCTATATACAAAGTTTTAAAATAGCTAAGTATTTAAATAAATCTGCCTTTTAGAGATGTTATTTAATTGCTCCGTTGCTACAACTAAATTAACTGTCGAGCGAGAGGCAATTGTGGTTGGCAGATTTTCAAACCTCACCCTGTCATTTGAGAATACAAGATTCTCCACCGGGTCTGTTGCTGAGTCACTGCCCTGTTCCCTCAGCGTTCCCCCTTCCCAGTTTTATCAGAGCAGTAACATCGAGATCAGCTATTTTACACGACCAATTTAACCGCCTGAGTTTGATTCTTTATTTCACCAGAGCTTTTTGGTCCCTGCACAGTAGTTGCTGCGTCTGTTTATTTAAACAGGCAGTTGTAGTGGGCAACTGCAAAATCCCGAATAGCTTTTTCTGTAATACTAAAACTCATCACTGATGACGATAGCAGACAGCGGAGCCAAAATAATTCCAAAGCCACGCCAGAATATAATTCGATATTGGCCTGTTTTTGAAAAGGTCACGCTATCAAAATGAAGTACAGATTACAGTGATTGTTTTTACCCCAAGCGAACCTCCCCCCTCCCCCCCTCGTCTGAAACATTAATAGCACTGGGATGAGTGTTGCAAGTGTAATGAGAAGGAGTAAGGGGGTCCTTTAGGGCTCGGCCAGTGCATTATTAAAGCGCACGGCATCAGCGAGGACAGAATCTTAAACTTTAATGACTTGCTGAGAGGAGAGGAGCTGCACTTGAGAGCATTTAAAAAAAAAAAATCACACAAACAGAGAGGCTTTATAATCTCTTAATAATAACACAGTCCATGAAAAGTTGAAAGAGCTGTTTATCTGGTTATAGCCGAACACAAGCCGAAACCCTGATAGGAGGCCAGTGTTGCAGGGTAGTGTTGAAGTTTGAGGTAATTGTTGACCATGTAGATGTGAACGACTGATGGACGGACGGACAGACTGACACGACCGAAGCATAAAAAAACACATAGCGTTAATACCTGTACATGATCAAAGTTTCTAAAGAAACGCATAGCATTATGAAATATAAAAAGTAATGTCTACTTTACTACACAACACACCGCTAGTAGCATGCACTCAAGGAACGGTTATACTAAAACGCTTGGGAGCAATGTGTGTGTTTATAAATACATGTCTTTGTATAAAGAGAACGAGTTCAGAACAAATAGTATCATTTAAAAAAAACAACAAAAAAACACAGCTTTAAATTTTGTCCCAGGCCATTTACATTTCTATAAATATGCAGTGTATTCTGGTAGAGCAGCGGTATTTGGAAAAGAAGAAAAAAATGTGCTGCATGCTGACTGACCCCACATTATCCTACACACCAGCTGCACTGCCTAGCACAGACAACGATCTGCAATCTGCTGTGTAAGAAATTGGACTATGTTATCAAGATTAACGAGGCACCAATTAAAGCAATTACTGTACACAATGTTCTGATTATGTTTATAACTGATAAAAAAAAAAAAAAAAAAAAGGATCAGCTTCAGTGTGGCTTTCATTGATAATCGCTCTCTGAGAATGAAAAACACTACCTATAGGTTTGGTTAAATTGGGGTCCGAGGGGTCCCTGAGTGGTTCACCTGGTAGAGGTGCAGCCGCATGGTGCGCAGGGCGAGTCATACACCTCAAAGGGAGCGTCGCATTGGCTCTGGCGCTCCCGTGGGTTAGGGAGTCAAAACCGGCAGGGACTGCTTCTCCTCATCGCGCTGCAGCTAACCCTGCTGGCCAGACTCCCAGTGAGCTCCAAAGCGGAACTCTGCCGGGCTGACCTTTGTCCTCCAGAGGCCGGTAGTTCGGCGACATCCACTCTCAAGTTCCTGGTTGTAAAAGAGGAAGCTGGCTTGGTCGTGGGATCGGAGGACGCCTGCTGAACCTGTGTGGAGAAAAAATAATTGGACATTCCAAATTCCAAAGCAGTTACTGCCCTGATACAGTATTATTATTTAAAAACTTACAAAAAAAGACTGACTGGAGCAAAGCAGACTCCTATAAACCTGAAAGTTCAGTTCACACCTCTCGGGTCTAGCATGTCAATCTGGGCTACTGAACAACCCCTACAACTAATACAGACGCTTATTACAGTCTAACCTAAATCTCATCTGCAGGAGAACATCTTGCATTCATTCCAATCCAACGACACCACAATGACTGGGGCTGAACCGCACTGCTCCAGATTACACCATTGCATTGCTTAAACCAGAGGTGGAGCTGTTTAATTTAGGTTAAACACGCTTTCTTTTCCATACATTGTACTTGTGTGTGATGAACAGGATACTCCATGAACGTACTGCACTCGTGAGGATAGCTGTGAACAACCTGTCACCAGGGACAAGTTTTTAGGTTAATTTACTTGTCAGTGTCAAATGAGTAAGTCTGCTTTCTTCTTTGCATTTCATCTTCAATGCACAGTAAGTTGTGTTTTTATATGTAGAGGATGCTTAAAATACAACTGTCCCTTTTTAGCGCTAGGTGAAGTGCGCTCGAGTTTTGACAATCCCCCCCTTTCCCCGTACAGACCCGCACAGGCGAGATGTCAGCAGTGTCCTGACTCCTGTGTTTCTGTGTTTTCAGGGTGACAGAGGGCAGCGCGGTCCAGAGGGTCCTCCCGGTCTCCCAGGGGTAGCTGTAAGTATACATTCATTGAAATACACAAGATCTATTCGGATTACTAATGGATCCGCCCCAAAGAGATCTGCATTGTTGTGTGAAGAGTGTTTCATGTTCTTACCATTTTATGGTGTTTGTAATCATTCTGGCTGGTTATAATGGCAATTTTTCAAATGCTGTTCTTTACATTTTTTAAAGTTCATGAGTTCATGCTCTTCAGTTCTAGCTGTCTGCCACATGCATGTGCAACACAGGCTAGATCGTCCAGTGTCTTCATAGAGGTAAGAGCCAGCACCAACTAGTGATCTTCCTTTGGCTTTGCTGGCAATACACTGCTGTGCACTAGATGGCGCTGGTGCTTGCGAATATAAAGACCCTTTGGCTGATCTACATTATGTATGTCTATGGCAGGCAACTGAAACCGAAGAGAAGCTCCTAAACTCCTAGTGGAAAGCACTTCAACACAGATAAAAAAAAAAAATACACTTATAGGAGTAATTGGAATAAGAATTACAAAGACTGCAATCATCTGATTGCAAGCATCATAAATATAAAGGGAATGCTAACAAATAAGAATACTAATAATAAAGCTACATACTCTTTCAGTGTATGTTTGCTGTTCTGTGTCGGGGAGCTCTGAGAGAAAGGCATCAGTGTGTTTCACAGAGCTGTCAGTGTTTATACAGAACCTTTACTTTCCTCCATCCTGGCCCCTTAGCGTAGACAGGAATTCCAAACATTCCCCAGCTCAGTACAAGGGTGAACCACCTCCAACAGAAAGAATCACCACAGGCTTCTTCAATGCAACCACCGATTTAAAAGGGAGAGATTTCCCACTGGAATGATAAGACAACCTTTATTCGATTTGCCACTGAAACCGTAGGTTGGGATAATAATGTCGTAGAAAATGTTTCATACAGTAATAATCATGTTATTTCCCAAAAGACCGACACATTTTGTTTTCTCGGATCTCCTCATACATTGGGCTCTGTAGTTATCGCCTAATTTAATTGAGATTTACTGATGGAAAGAAAGACCCAAAACTCAATGAATGGCAATGAATAAGGGACTTGGTTCCCCAGCTCCCAGTCCCCTGCAGAGTTACGAGCCCCTGGTTTTTCTTTTCCTCTTGTAGGGATCGAAAGGTGAGCGCGGCCCCACTGGAATCCCAGGCCCTCAGGGAATATCAGGAGTAAAAGGTGATAAGGTGAGTTTTATTGGGTGTATCTAGATCTATGTAACATGCTGTGTATGGTTGGGGTACTGCACTTTTAATCATTGGCATGGTGCGACGATGTGTGTCTGGCACCCTCTGGTGGCCCTGGGTGATTTTCAAAGATTTTTATAAACCCATTAACCACAAACTAGTTTGTTCTGGTACCTGTCAACAACCCTGAGGTTAAAAGTCGTACAAAGTGGAATGTAAATGCCGTCAGCAGGGTCTGATTTCCTATTTTCTATTGGTCTACAGGGATTCCAAGGAAAAGTTGGCAGCAAGGGTGACTTTGTAAGTATCAGTATCCTAGAAAGTTTACAGGATTTTATATTAAAACATTTAGATACTTGATTATGTATGGCAGGTCCAGTTTGAAACTTTATTCTGAAGCCATTATAAGTATTGAAATGACCTACCCATCTCTAAATCTATACTTCTTATTATTGCAGAGCAACATGTGTGTTTTGTTTCAGTCACTGCAGAGTCATTACTAACAGTCGCCCCGTTGATGAATTTTAGTATTTTAAATGATTCAAGTCAGATCGTTTTTTGAAGTTCAGGGATGTACTGGATCGTTTAAGATTCTGCAGCTGTAACTGATCGTCTTGTGCAAACTTCCTGTGGAGTCTTTTTTTTTTCTTCCCCCCACTACAGTGCTTAATGGGTAATTCGATTAGCTGCTTGCACAAGTTTAACACTAGGTGGAGTTTATACAAAAAATGCTTAGCCCACAAATAGCTGAATGAGACCATGCAATTGTCTGATTTTGTAAAGGGAGTGTAATTAACAGCGAGCGACTCCTTTGCAGGGTGACCCCGGTGTAGAAGGTCTGGCTGGAGAGAAAGGCGAAAAGGTAACACTGTGGTTTCAACACTTTAAGGGTGTTATTATTTACCTTACATTTTAACCGGCTTTAAGAGAGTACTAAAAAAAAAGTGAAGGATACCTTAAATTGCTACTTCATCATTGTTTGAAGAAGTAGAAATTAAATAAACAATGATATAAAAATAGGTCAATGAAGTATAATAATCATACTAATATGTAAAAAGCATTTTATTAAAATAATATTTACATTGGTTTGTAGATATTATATAACTAATCTGGGAATGAGCTAATCAGGGGAACCAGGACTGCAGTATATTAATTTTATAATCGCACAAACACTCAGAGGCCAATATGTTTCTTTTCTTTTCTAGGGCTTGTCTGGTGAACCAGGACCTAAAGGCCAGGTAAGATCTCATCTGAACACTTTTAAAGGCATTGCATCTATATGTGTGTTTATTTTCTGAACAGGATGGTGTACCATGCAAATGTTTCACCCGTTTCAACGGGCAAATCACAGCTAAGCACTACAGTGGACCACAGAGCGGGTTCTTGCAGTGCGTGTTCTGAGCAGCTCTGCAGAATTCGTGCAGCCCATTTGCTTGTGCTCAGGAACCAGCAAATCGGATGCTTGCACTGCACAGAGCTGAATTAGAACATGCTCTGCAATTTTTGAGAAATACAGAGCATGATCTTTCCGAATTGGGTTGACTGTGCGCGAGGTTTGAATGCTTTTTTTCTTGGTCTTTGACTTGGTTGCTTTCTTCTTGCCTTGCAGCAAGGTGTTCGTGGAGACCCAGGGTACAATGGCCCCACAGGGGATCCTGGCAAGCCAGGGGAACAGGGCCCGTCGGGTCTGCCAGGCCCTAGAGGACTGTACGGGGAGAGGGGCGTGCCAGGGATGCCAGGGCGACCGGGCATGGCTGTAAGTACACCACCATGAGATACAAGGGTAGGAAACTTGGGCTCTTCCAGTCCATTCCATTGGAAGACTTCCATTGCAAGTTCCAGAATTTCAATAAAGTCCTGCAATGGAATGGATTGGAAGACCCGAGGTTGCCTACACTACACCAACAATCACTTTATAAACAGCCAGACCGTCCAGTCAAACAGATACAAAACAAATCGACTTCTCCAGACCCCTTTTCAATAGGCAGTTTACACCTTGTAGATTTCTACATGTCCTATGATCTGCCTTTGCTCACCTGTTTCTTCTCCTTGTTTTAGGGCAGGGACACCAGTGACCAGCACATCATCGAAGTGGTGCTAAAGATGCTGCAGGGTGAGAGAAAGGAGGACTTTCACATTGATTATTGCACGTTGATGATTTCTACAACTGGACCACTGCGGCCGCATGTTTTTGTGCTTTCCCAGTATTGTTTTATAAATACAGATGAATGACCCTCCTCTATTTCCGACAGTTCACTCACCTGTGCCCTAATCACCAACGTTCATTCCTCTATGAGGACGAACATTTCCCTGGCAAACCTGAGAACCGCTCAAGAGACTTTCAAGGCATCCTGTACATGATATGCAGCCCTGAGAGCCAGCTATTCTGAAGTCACGTTCTGTTCCTTTGTCTTGAGTGCTATTAACTGTGCTGGTTGTGTGTCCCATTGCAGAGCGGCTGGCAGCAGTGGCAGTGAGCGCTAAGCGGGCTGTCTTGGGGGGTGCAGGTGTTATGGGGGCCCCAGGACCCCCCGGCCCCCCAGGGTCACCTGGCGCACAGGGACCTCACGGGCACGTAGGACCCAGGGGGATACCCGGGATAACGGGCTCCTCAGGCCAGATCGGTAACACCGGGCACAAAGGTAGGAGCACACGTTTTGAAACACTTTGCATGCATGGGCTGTTTGCAAGGAGTTTTGAACACTCTTTTAAAGCCCCTGGAAAACAGAAGAAGTTGTTGTTGTTGGTAGAGAAGACCTGCCTTCTTTTTCTTTGTGCGGTTTCTGACCACTCTCATACTGTGTCGCTCTCGCTCTCTTTCCAGGCAAGAGAGGACCAAAGGGCAACATCGGTGACCCCGGTCGTGCACACCCGGGTAAGCCTGGACCCCCAGGAATCCCAGGTGAGAGCCAACCCCAGCAACCTCCAAAACTGTGAATACAATAAAGTGTAATGCATTGAGAATGTACCGCCAGCATGGGCTCACAGTGAATTAACACAATTTATGAATTATCGAATTGTGAAATACCTAAGTTTGCCTCAGAACGTTAATTTAACTGACATACACTGCGCTTTGGTTAGGGGGGCTCCAATCTCTTCCGTGTTTTAATGAGCGGTCTGTTCTCTTCACAGGGCCGCCTGGCATGGACGGGTACGGTCGAGATGGGAAGCACGGAGAGACAGGGCCGCAGGGCACGGCCGGGGAAGGAGGACGTCCGGGGGCCGTTGGACCTGCAGGCCTCCCTGGATTCTGTGAAGCCGCGGCCTGTCTGGCAGCCTCAGCGTACGCACCAGCGCGCATGACCGAGGCCGGAGCCATCAAGGGACCCTCCAAATAAGCCGGACAAACCAGGGGGTCACCACCAGCGACAGAGCACGCGTGAGAGAGGGAGGAAACACGCTGGCAACGCACGCAAAAAACACCATCGCAAAGACGGGGCAAGAACTGGAGACGAACACGAATACAAATAAAAACAATTAAAACAATTAAAGAGAGTGACAAACAATTAAGAGAGAGACTGTAGCAACTATCGTGGTCAATGATGCTCGTTTTTTTTTTTCCTTCTTCTAAAACAAAATGGATTTTTAAAATTTTTACCAAAGAAACACGCTCGGGATCCTTTCACAAGCCGCCCCTCCTCCACCCCGCTAGTTAAAAGCATGTGTATAAAAAATAAATAAAGTGCAAGCAGATATCATGTTGGTGTTCTGTAAGATGTGTTAATAATTACCTCATGTAAAATGCTGCCTTTCTTCTTGTTCTTTGGCTCCCCTGCGCTGTCTGTATGTTACCAGCCCTGTCCTTGTTTTCTTCATTAATATTCCTGCTAAGTCAGGCCACTTGAAACTAAAATGTCCCACTCGCCAATCACCATCCAAGGATTCTGTGCTGTAAATCTTTGTAAATGTATGCTTATTTTAATATTATTAAAAAAAAAAAAAAAAGTTTTCAATAAAAAGGAGACAAGGACCTAATGTTAATGAACTTAATCAGCATTGTGTTTTATTAATAACAGATTAACCAACAACAGTATGATGTGACTGCTGTCCACTACAGAATTGAAAGCCACTGTAATATTAATAAAGAAAATGAGTTTTGGTTTTGCAAGGATCATCGATACTGATTAGCTTCATTAACAGAAGTTATTTATTGTGTAAGTTTCTTTTTTTTTTTGTTCAAAATCAATAAAGAG
The DNA here is from genome assembly GCA_030684275.1 of Acipenser oxyrinchus oxyrinchus. Classification (NCBI taxonomy): domain Eukaryota; kingdom Metazoa; phylum Chordata; class Actinopteri; order Acipenseriformes; family Acipenseridae; genus Acipenser; species Acipenser oxyrinchus. The sequence goes on along the minus strand of CM060273.1, from coordinate 18,270,387 downwards.
GACACTTTTGTAAACGGTAACGTTCTTCTCTATGAACCAGGCACTGATTGAAGCTGCTGTACATGTAACTGTTGAGGCTGGTGACAGTGTTACTTAACCATCTTAGGGATGTACTAAAACACAGCATGATGGGTTCCCCGAGAGACTCACCTGGCAAAGGCACGGCCGCATGGTGTGCAGGGTGAGTCATACAGTCAGGGGAGCGCTACAGCCGACACTACCGGCCAGGGGTCAAGTGTGCTCGGGCAGACAACTGCAGGGCTGCCCTTTGACCTCCAGAGACCGGTAGCTCGTTGACATCCTCTCTCGAGTTCTTGGGTGTAAAAGAGGAAGCTGGCTCGCTCGTGGGATCGAAGGACGCCTGCTGAACCTTCAGCAGTCCTGAGCTGTGTGGGGAATTGTTGCGTTGAGGGGAAAATTATTGGGCAGTAAATTATATAGACAAAAACAGATCCTGGTTCCAGTATTTCCACACAGTGACACTGATAACCAATGGTGTCTATATATTTATGGTGTCAGGCTTTATATATATATATATATATATGTGTGTGTTTGTGTTAAGTGAATAAAAAGCAGCTTCATCAATACATTTGAATCTAAAACTTATATGGCTGGTTTCACAGACCCAGAGTAGCACAAATCTTGAACTACTTTACCTAATGTAATTCGTCGCTAATCGTGGTTTGTGAAACCAGCCTTCAAGGAACTCATCTAGACAAAAGTTTCGTGCCATCATCAGTGAAAACAAAACAAAACTTGACAAATAGAAATGATGGATTTATTTAAATAAACCTTGGTGCATTTTATAAAAAGATGACACTGGATCCCAGATTCATATATACAGAGATGCAAGAACAACACAGACTACCCGAACAGGGGTACATTAAAACAAAACAAAAAAGAAAACAATGGAAAAAAAAAAAAGGTAACGAAGCTTATGTAAAGAGACAGCCTAACGCCTATACACAGAGCAGGTGCTCACCGTAGTAAGCAGTGGTTTTAAAAAACAGGCGTCATCACTTAGTGTCTTCTCTCAGCTGTGCAGTGCCATTATTGAAGAATAACAGCACGGCTTAACTCCAGCTGGGTGAGCAAGGGTCGTTGTAAATTAGAAGAGAACACGTTTCTGTACAGTTACACATTTGTGCCACAGTGACCTTCCCAAAGCCCATCGCCCAAAGTGTGCCAGGACAACGACAACAACTTACCAACACCCAGCAGTCTTATCCATCTCTGCTATCTGCACGACGACATGGGGGCAAGGGCGGATTTCAAATGGGTCTCAAACTGGGCTTTAAAAGACAGGGCACATGACAGGACAGAATCAGATATGCGCTCTGCATTGGGTAGAGTTGATAGGCGTCTCCATTATTTTACTGTGAAACAGGACTGAAGAGATCCAAGGTACTGGTGGTGGCGGTGGTTAAATTTGGAGCCAGGGAGCAAAACGAATGAAACAGCAAAAGTTTCAAGTACAACGCAAGCATTTTTGAAGAGTGGTTTATTAGAAAACGAAATGTAAACTATTCAAAAATGATACATTTATATTCTAGCAGAGTCCTGACCTACTGTTCCAGAATTATGTCAGGCCCAAGATAAACGGATATATATAACGGCTATCTTCGTTTTACATTTTAGTTGACATAAAAAAATACGTTCAGGCTAAAGCATTCAAGAAATAACACTGCAGCATGACATGCTCAAGAAATACCGGCTACACTCCTTAAAAACGTTTGTAAATGGGTCACGATATAAAAATATGTACAGCGGATACTCTCACATAAAGCACTGCTTGACTGAGGCACTCATTTAAAAGGTCGGGGACTTCAAATAAAAAATAAAGCGCATTCATTTCCCTGTTAAATTACGTCATTCAATGTCATTTTCCAATGGTGTATGTACTGCATGTTAGTACACATTTTTGATCATGCGGTTGCATTATTAGTATTTCAGTTTTGATCATTCTGAAAGCAACTTGAATGTATGAATGAATGAATGAATGAATGAATGAATGAACGAATGGGGATTAAGATGCTGCAATAACATTCAGGTACAGGCTGCCCCCCTCCTCCCTCAATGCAAACCACCAACACCACACACCTGAGCCTATTGGAAATGGTGTGAAATACCGATTGCATAGAAACAAAAAAAATGCACCAGGCTGCAGATGAGGTTGATTTCAGCTTGTTAACAGAGGTGCATATGCGGGGTTAGAATAGTAGAAACAGCAGCCACAGTTCTGTCAATAGGGTGTAGGGTCACAATGCACTGATTTGAAGGGGACGTGACCATTTTCAAATGCAAATCAAACAGAGAAATTAAAACTACATAACGCCCAGGATTTATTATGCATTACACAGACCGTTTTACACCAAAAGAGTGCACTGAGCATTGCAGGCGTTTCCAATTTTTTGTCCAAACATGATCGCTGTACAAAAAGTGAATGATGGCTTTAACAGGATCTTAGGAATATTTCCAAAAAAAAAACAAAAATAAAAAACAGGTCCATTGTTTTGCGTTCCTGTTCAGCGTCTCTCTGTCTCTCTCTATCTGTCTCTCTGTCTCTCTCTCTCTCTAGTACATTGGTCCCTTCATGCTCTTGGAATCGTATTGATCCACACCCATCATACTGAAGCAGTCTGAAGGGTTGCAGCGACCCTCTTTCCCTGACGATCCTGGCTGACCCGCTGGACCCGGTACTCCAGGGTTACCCTGTTGACCCACTGGACCTGGCGGACCTGTCTTGCCATAGCCCGGGGGCCCATGGGGACCTGGGGAGCAGAACAAAGAGGTGAGATCGAGTGAATGATTGAATGATTCCTCATTCCAGAGATGGAAATAAGACTCCTCTTACATAGGTTTTATTACAGGCTTGATTAGCCACAGCGTATAGGTAACAAGCTCAAGTGTGCCTTATTAAAACTCGCAGTAAAACAAGGAATGGATCACACCTCTACGCAACGGGAGTCTTATTTCCATCCCTGTTATTCAATTTCTACCGATGGAGAGGGACAAAGGTGACTAGCTTCAGAGATCTTTCAAGACTAGACTCCATAACAGACTGACAGCAAACTCTTCATTAGAAATAAATTGAAAAGACTCTTGCCTTGAATGCCAGGCGGCCCACACTCTCCCGTCAATCCAATTCCTTTGTCGCCCTTTTCTCCCTTTTTGCCCGATTCACCTGGAGGGAATGCAATGCAGTTGTTCAGCAATCTCCCACTGCCCTCAGAGCAGGGCTGTTCAAATCAAAAGGCTCTTTGTTTGGGGCTCACCATGGGGCCCGGGGAGACCCTGACGCCCCTCTCTCCCAATCTGTCCCGGGATTCCTGGCATTCCGGGTGGTCCTAATCTTCCAGGTGTCCCATCCTTTCCTGGAGGTCCTGGCCGGCCAGGGGAGGACACCTGCTCCATGGGGAATTGGACCCTGGACATGTAGTATGCAATCCGCTCTGTAACATATCATCATCATCATCATCCTCATCATCATCATCATCTGCTCACACGTATTTCATCACAGTCCGAAGCATCCTGATATAATTTTCTTTTATTTATTTTTTTTATCAATTATTCACATTTTTGTGTACCTACATTATCTTTTTCTTTTGGTTCACAGGAGTTTTCCTTTCCCAAATTTTAAATACTATATATTATATAAGAACGAGAAGTAACCATGTATTTAAAAGACAGTTCGATGGCGATTCCTTATGATTCTATAAAATGTACATGTTATGTTAAAGAACGGTTGAAATAACAGGAAGTGACTTCATGTTAGGCTTTGCTCATCACTCGGTTCAGAAAAAAAGAAGAAGAGAGACAAGTTGCAGTTACCATCGAAGATCCTTAAGACCTCCTGTCGGACGAACCTCTTGATTTCATCAAAGTTAATGGACTCGCCCTGTGGAAATGAGCATTAGAGAGCAAGGATATTGCAGAGCTTCTAAAAATGATAAATCCTCTATGGGGCTTTGTACAGCATAAAAAATATATACAAGACACCGAAAGCTTCAGAAACGCAAAAACAAAATTACTATAGTTAAAAAAAACACACACACCATAAAAGAAAAATATACAGAATTTAATAAACAAATGGCAGTGCTTTACATCAGTATTTTCGCCTCACATTTAGCGTTTCACTTTTTTTGTTTAGTTTCCTGCAGTTCATTAATTCACCCTTGTATTGCAGTAGCCTGACTGGCCGTTCCAGGAGTTCCTATTCATTTCCTTACCCCTGTTCCCGGTATTCCTGGCTGTCCTGGTGCTCCGGCAGGCCCTGGTGTTCCTGGGGAGCCTCTCTCTCCTGGGGGACCCATGGGCCCGATGGGGCTCATCATGCTGCTGCTCTTCGGTAATCCTCCAGGGGGCCCGGGCCGCCCCCTCTCCCCCGCGGACCCCTTCTCACCCGGAGCGCCGCAGTCTCCCTGAGGAAACAGAGAGAGGCGCTCACAACAACCCTCCTGCCCGGTGTGTGCTCTCTGCTGTTCGGCTTTCAGACTTCACCCGTTAAAAACGCTGAAGCGTGAATCCCGAATACGTGCTGAACGCAGTTGAAATTTGCCATCCTTGTGTTCAGAAAGCAAACACAGCGATATAATCCAAACTAGTAAGAAACAGCGCAAACAGGAGCATGTTAATAGTTCTGAGGGTTGTTGCATTTTATTGCATTCACGTCAGAATAAGGCCCATAGCCTCACTCATGGGTACTCGGCTAGCAGACATAGTAACGGCTTCCAGAAGGTGTCTTGATTGTCAAGAGCCACATTGCTGGCTATCCAAAGTGGTGTCTTTACATCCAAAAATAAATACAATTTTTCTTTTTTTTTAAATAGCTTAACCTTTATGTGGAAGGCACTGGCCGGCGATGCACTCTGGTGCTTTGATTTGATTCGCCTGCTGAAACTTTTCCCCTCTGGCTCGTGTTTGTTTTTCTTTGCAAGACAGTGATTGACAGTAAATAGTTTTGCTTTGGAAAAACTACATAATATATATGTATACAATATACAAGAGAAATGTCAGGCGTCTCTTACCTTTTGACCTGACTGTCCCGGTTCTCCAGGTACCCCAGGTGATCCCTACAGTGGGACAAAAGCAGAGCTTCGGACAAACTTCCAATGAATCCAGTGCTATAAAATCTTTACAGAATTACACAAATGTGAGCTTTACTCTTGTGTTTTTTTTTTTTTTTTAACTTCCCCAATCAGGTCCCCTCGATGAGTTTGCAGTGTTATAATACAAAACCAGTCCTATTATTCCCAGTACATTACCAGTGTTATATACGTACATCTTTTCCGACTTTTCCGTCACTGCCTGGTTCCCCCTGGAAAAAAAAATAATTAGGGAAAAAAAGCTTAACATTTTGTCTTTGATGTTTCAACATTCCAATGACGCATGATCGATGATACTGGTATTGTTTTAAAAATTAGATATATTTTGAAAATTGAAAACAGAAACAAACAAACAAAAAAAAAAATATATATATATATATCTTATCTTACCCCATGGGCGTGCAAACACCAAGATATTCAACTCGGCACAAACAGGATTTGAACCACGCTTGCATGACTCACCCTGCCTTCCACACAGAAGTACTTTTAATAGGCAAGCCATTGGCTAACCTTTCACTGAGGTTCTTACAGTTTCCCCTTATAGTGTTTGAAGCTCTGGATGAACAGTAATAAATAAGCCATACTTACAGGCGGCCCAGGGTGGCCAGAAGGCCCTGGAGGTGCGCCCATGCCTGGGGGCCCCCTCTCTCCCACCTGCCCGCGCTCCCCTTTCTCTCCCTGTCGATGGAGAGAGCACAAGAACAGGGCAGGGGATGAAGATCAATCATTAAAATGATGAGCACGACCTTCAGGCTTCGTAACATGAAAAGAATAATTAAAATTGCAGTTCCAGAGAGAGAGAGAGAGACGTGGTATTCAATTAAACTTACAATTCCAGAGGGTCCGGCTGGCCCCGGAGGCCCCACCATTCCTGGCGACCCCTAATGGCGTGAAAAAAAACAAACATTAAAGTTAAAAAAAAAAAAATATTAACTGGAGTGCGATTAACACAACCACAGAACAGGAGGCTGTCCCCCTTGACAACGTGATAAAAAGCAGAGGGTGACTTTAACACGAGTGATATGCCGCGGGCTTGACTGTAGGAACAACAACAAAAACAACAACTCACTATGTGTCCGGGAGGTCCAGGAGGTCCTGGGTGTCCAGGCTGCCCCTGATCTCCCTGGGAATACAAGAGCACGGTCAGCAGGAACCGGAGAAGAGGATACTGACCCCACTGTGACCCAGCATGCAGTCTGCCTCTTAAACCACAAAGCAGTTGGAGCCACAGTGGAGACCCCCTGGGATACAGTTACTGCCACGGACGCATTGCCATCGCTTTTCATTTTCGATTATAACTCTCGTCCCCATTGGAATCTACAGCAGCAGGTGCGCTTACAGTCCCGCTGAGAATGTTTCCAAGTGTCCGGTGGCTCCTCTAATCAAGTTGAGAGGGCAGTTTCTCTTGTGCTTTCGCTTCGCTCGCGGGCCGGACCCAGCAAAGGCGGCGCGAGAATGAAATGCGCTCTTAATTGATTAGAGGCAGCCACCAAACACTTAGGAACATGCATGAAAGTGGACTTCTTTCATTTCCAGACACATGTATTGTATTTAGATTTTCTTCCGTTTTGTCATGTGCATGAAAGGCGCTGTATAAATAAAGTATTGATTGATTGATTGTCAGGCTTACCTCGACTCCGGGTCTTCCTGCACTCCCATGCTGACCAGGAGGTCCAATGTCTCCCTGAAACAGAGACAGGCAGTCAGCCCGAAGGAGACACAGCGGCTGCAATCCGGACCTTCATACAGTAACTGATAGGAAGAGCTCGCAGCTTCTAGAGTAGCATGTCTAAAAGGATTACCTTGCAGAAACTTCTGGTGCACAGAACACAACAGTGTGTGCTATACAGTACAAACCAGTTACCATAAAGGGATGACAAAAATGCTAATCACACACAGAGTGGAGTGTATACATTATTACAGGTATGCAAAGATATATTGTTACATAATAAGAATTGTGGTAGTCTTTAAATTACAGAGATCTTTACTTTAGATACATACATTAGATATAATGAAAGCAAGCAGAGGAAATAATAATAATAATAATAATAATAATAATAATAATAATAATAATAATAAAAAATACAATTACTTTCTGTCCTGGAAAACCTGTATGTCCAGTTTTCCCTTTCAAACCCTGAAAGACAAACATATAAAACATTTTTAGTCTAAAGCTTACCGAAACCAATGCTATGCCTTTAATATATATATATATATATATATATATATATATATATAACAATAAATACTGGAAAATATCAAAAGTTCTGCATCTTGTATCCCCATCTTGGTTCTGTTTAAAAAATATTCAGAAGGGAGGTCGTTACAGCCTCTAATGTAAATTGTACATCTCCTTAACTGTATCCAGCCACATGTAGTTATAGTGCAATGAAGATGGAGTGGCAGTATACACACATCCTAGTTTGGTTTTTTAGCACGACTGGAGATTAATCAGAGTGGTTTTAATAGACAACACACATGCCCCTATTGCATTTGATCATTTCTAGTAAAACATGAGAATGACTGCAGCAACTTACTGGAATCCCCTTGTGTCCTGGTGGGCCAATAGGACCTGGCTCACCCTGAAAGAGAATCAAACCGAGTTCACATTTACAAACTGCAGTTATCCGTATAGCGCTGCATTATTTTACAAAGACAACGCTGCTGTGCAACGCCATGAGATCAGGGGACACAGATCAGGAGAGCGAAGAGACAACACGTTTTTGAATGCAGAACTTCAATCTCATCTGCGTAAAACATGGTAATACAAATAAAGAAAGACTGCTCGCGTGAACCTGGAAATGCTAGGTTAAGTCACATGGCATTCGGTGCTGAAGTAATGAAAGTCCTCTTACCCTTGGACCGGGCTTCCCATCCTTGCCGTCCAAACCTTCCATGCCAGGAACACCCTAGAGGAGAATGGGAGGCATTAGCATCATCTAGGCAGTGTAGCTCCAGCAAGCACCCCCTGTGCCACGCAAAACAACCAAACCAAGCAGGACCTGATCAACCCTCAAAGAACATTCTCACGACAACCTCAGAGGAGCACTGAGAATGCTGACCAGAACCTGTCTCTGGGAGAGTAGAACATTCTCACGCCAACCTCAGAGCAGCACTGAGAATGCTGACCAGAACCTGACTCTGGGAGAGTAGAACATTCTCACGCCAACCTCAGAGGAGCACTGAGAATGCTGACCAGAACCTGACTCTGGGAGAGTAGAACATTCTCACGCCAACCACAGAGGAGCACTGAGAATGCTGACCAGAACCTGACTGGGAGAGTGGAAACCTGGTATAAGGTGGTGACACTGCGACACCATGGAACATGTTCTCATGCGCTGACGGGCAGGACGTCACACACACACACACACACACACACAGACACACACACACACACACACACACACACACACACGTATTGTTGCTCAGCTCTTCATTTCCCTTTGGAGATATAAACACAGACCTGGTCCTCCACCATACAGCTGTGTCACACTGCATCCGATTGCTTATATCACAGTGAGGTCTGGTTAGGACACTTTGGAGGGTCACTGGAAAGTGTGTTAACGGTTATCGACTCTTACCTGTCTGCCAGAGGGTCCGGGTGACCCTGGGGGTCCGCTGGGTCCCTGGGGTCCTTGTGGTCCTTCGCTACCCTGTGGGTACATGTCCCAAATCAATAATCACAGGCTAACCAATTCAATATTCCAATTCAGAAATTCAGTTAACTTGTACAAGTCAATTCCATGTAATTCCACTCTTATTCCACCCATAGTTACCATGTAAAAGCAGATCCAGTTCTTCCCATGTTATTACATAGCGGTGCATTCCCTGTAATCTAAACACCCTTTCACAAGCATTATTCTTTTCAGTAAAGTTAGCAGAGCAAGGGTCAAGGACTAGCTGCTCAAGTAAAGTTCTACGGTACATTGTGAACTCAGATTCAGTGTCTGGATCAGGGGTCCAGTCACGAGCTTACCTGCAGGAGAATGTTGAGGGAGGTGCGCTGTTGTCATGACACTACTTAAGAGAATTGGAATTGTTAGAAGTGCGAGGAAACAAAGGCAGGCAGAAACATGGAGATGAACGTACCTTCTCTCCAGAAGGTCCTGGGGGTCCCGAAGAGCCAGCCTTCCCAGGGAAGCCTGGGGGGCCCTATGGAGACAAACATTCGCATTAAAAAGAGTTCTTCATTCTCTGCGCTCTCCAGAAACAGCGGCCGCTGTATCTCTTGCTTATTCGCTTGTTTTTTCATCATTTCGATCACTGCTGTAGCTGTTTAGTCAAGGTTCAGTATGTTTAGCACACCTCAAAATTATGATTTAGCATTTCATTAAATGCTCTGTAGATTCACTTTTTAAAGTGTCACCCGAATGTCTTTTACAATTTTACAAAATCAACAGAACCACGTATGGGAAGTAATTAACATGCATGCCTTAGCCTTGCAGTAAAGTGTATGGCTTGCTGGCTTGCTGTTTATGAGACATTACGGTAAAGGCTTGTTCCAGTCCGGTTACTTACTGGTTGTCCTGGAAAGCCAGATTGTCCTTGGAAACCCTACAGCAGAACAGAAAGCAGAGGTTTACAATAAAGGACTCAAACACGGCCGAACTTCTGCATCTACGGTAATAACAAATGCATGTTTATGTGCTGAATGTCGTACTATAAACTAGAGGGGCAGTCACCATTATAAGTACAAAGGCAGTCCTCTCTTATTATACAGACAGGAGCATGTCTGTGACAGTTCATAACACCATCTCCGCTCTCACCTGATCTCCTTTCAGTCCTGGGCTCCCAGATTCACCTTTATCCCCTTTGAGCCCCTGTAAGGAAAGTTAGGGAGCGCATTCAGCCGAGCAAAACGCAGTACATTTCCAAAAGCCATCAAGAATCCGCAACCGGATCAGCATTCCATCTCAAGACTGGGGATGCTTTTTACACAGGCTTTCCCTCTTCCAGTGGGTGAACTATTTTACTTACCGCTGGTCCGGCAGGCCCTTGATAGCCAGGTGATCCAGGAGGACCCTGAAAAGACAGCAACATTCACACTGTCTGCCTGGTTCGAATTACAGAGTGGATGCTTGCTTGTAAATGGGAGAACTTGAATAGGAATCTTACCAATTCGCCCTTCTCTCCATTGGATCCAGACTGACCCCGCTCCCCTTTCAGTCCCTGCGGGGGGGAACCAGACCAGTTAGAGATGATTGTGACCAACAGGCAACTGACAGTGGGGGGGCATTTATCAACTAAACAGAGCGCAGAGTGAACCCCACTGCTCCAAATGACACCACAGCAAAGAAGATGCGTGACACGAGGAAAGCAAGTCTCCAAATTCAGCTGTTCAATTGGCTTGAAGGTTTAATCATGCTTTCCATACATTGTACAATTTGATTTAATAACAGAATACTCCGTGAACATACATAAAGTGCTGAGTTTATTTCACTCGCACTTATAAAAGATTACCACTGTATTTTTGCAGTTCTCTCTCATGCTTTTCCCACGGTTATACAGTTTATTAACATACTTTACCATGCCTCGCTATTCTTTACAGTGCTTGTCTATGCTTTACCATGCTTTGTGCTTAATTACATCCTGCTATGCTTTTACTGTGGGAAACTTTTACAAGGGTCACAAGGATTGCTGTAGACCACCCGCTTGCCGATTGGGCAATCCTGATTGTTGGAATAACCACAGCACTCCAGGAACGTTCCTGGAGTATCCTCAGTGTGTCTGGGGAATAATCAGCGGACACTGTGATGCTTTCAGTACTTACTGGCATGCCAGGGGGTCCCATTGATCCCGGATAGCCAGGAGTGCCTGGCGGACCCTGAAAGAACAAGAGATGAAACGTCATTAAAAGGATTTATATAATGCATTATGACACATATATTACATTTGTGTTGTAGGGATCTTGTTACTAGCTGAAGCTTTCATGTAGTTTGGGGAAACAAAATGTTAAGCCAAGTGAATAACAAAAATTTCTGTGCACAGCTTTGCCAATGCTAATAAGAGATGTGGAAACGGTGTTTGACTCACTTGCTCCCCTTTCATTCCTCCAGGACCAGGCATGCCCCTCTCTCCATGCAGTCCCTTTGAAACAGAACACAGTTCAACACACCTTCCTCAGCATGAAGCGACACACACACAATCACAGCCGAAAACCACTAACCACTGGATCACCCCTGTGCTAATCCAAGAATACTATGCAATACACATTATCCATCTTCTCTTGTGCAACAGTCACAATGATGTTTAACGAGCGTCACGTCATGTGTTAACAATTGCAAGTGCAAATATGGAATAATGAGCAAGACAGGGTGACACACAAAGCCCCACAGCCGACACGTGAGATCACAAAACATTGGGATTAATAAACGCTGCTCCGGTCATTACCACTGCTGTAGGGACTGCTGTAGGGACTGCTGTAGGGACTGCTGTAGGGACTGCTGTTTTTAAGTGAAGAAGTTAATTTTTTTTTACTGTGATGATAAAATAGAATTAATTTCTCCAAAAATCAGGACATATCCTTTTGGCCTGGCCTTACACATTTCCTTGAAATAACACAGCAGTTACAATCTATCAGGATCGAATGACTGCAATGACACTGAACGAGGATCGCACTGATCAGCCAGTTTCACCCGGAGAATCAAATTAGGGCTGGTGAAATGCGATCAAAAACAAAGGAAACACACATTAAAAAAAACCCAGAAAAACTAGAACCCAACTACTAAGTAAAAGAACTGAAGATATCTTAAAGCAGTTACAAAAAGAGACTTGGGGGAGGTAAGGCTGTGTAAATCTGGTCCATATCCCAATCTGTGGACCTGAGCACCAGCTATCCCACTGACCTAACCCTCTAAAAACCAACCCTTCCTCACTGTAAGGCGTGTTTTTACCAGAGTGCATGCTTGGCTAATGAGTACGCCCAGGCCCCTGGTTACACTGTAAACACGGTCAGAAACCACTAGAGAGAAAGCAAGAGAAGCAAAGCACACAGATGAGCCCGGCATGGGCTGAGCACAGGAGAGAGCTTACAGGTAATCCAGCAGGACCGGGAGAACCAGGGAAACCTGGAGGGCCCTGGAAGGAGAAACAGGCAGTGAGAGGGCAACACCTTGCAACACTCCAGGGTCCTTCAGCTACAGGGGCACCAGCGTCAGCTACTGGAATGTTTAGGGGTTACCATATGACTCCATGTACACTGAGACAGTGTTGGACAGTTCAGGCTTTTCAACTTACATCGCAATTCATTCTAGTATGTTTTACCTGTCTCAGGAACCTTTCACTGCAGGACTACACTTACCAGAATGCATTGCATTTGTACCAACAGCAGAAGCCCCTCAACATGCTTGCAATGAAGAGAAAGCCAGTAAACATACAGGAATTTTTAAAACCCTAATATTATTTTTAGTTTGGAGTCGTGTTTCTCAATGTGGTTAACCTGGCTGCTTTCATATACAGCTAGGAGAAAAGATGCAGTTATTAGTTAGTGATTCATGTGTTTCCTGACTAGTGGATTAGTGTGCTCTATTCAGTTTTTAGTGCTTTACTTGTTACACGTTAGAGTACTGGGCTACACTCAATTGTTTGTTAGGTGCTCTAGTTAGTAGAGGAGAGCAGCAGAAGTGTGTTTCATTGAGTCACAAGCTATAATGCAGTATCCAGTATCACGTATATCGAGCCAGACGAGTTAACATCAGAGTGTCACTCTGCTATTTGTAAAAAATAAAAGAAAATAAAAGAAAATAAACATACAACTGCTTTATCAAAAAAAAAACAGATGCAGTTCTTGGTCTTTCCACTTGAGGGTGCTATAACCCAAGCCATTGAGACATTGCTGTGAGCTACCAATATTATTAGACAAAGCAATTGGAACCAAATGCTAACTTTTGCTTCAGCACCAGTTGCCACTATAATAATTCTGCAAATCTTGTGTCCTTTAACGTCTAGGAGAGGAGCTGGTCATGTGTCAGTACTGTTACAACACTGCCCTCTTCTGGGCAAACTGAGCATTGCCCTGGAGTCTGAAAGCTTGGGGGAATGGCAGCCAGTCGTAATGCTCCAATACCACAGAACTGTTACATGTGTCTCTTGTTCTTATGCTTACCATACTGCCTGGTGGACCTGGGAATCCTCTTTGTCCCTGAGGTCCCTGCAAGGAGAATAAACACACTCTTTAATGTTCAGTGCTCTTAAAGGATATGACAGACAGACGGACCACATTGCTGCACATTACATGGACTTTACAAATCTAGGGCTGTGCAAAAAAAAAAAAAAAAAATCGCATGAATCTTATACGGCAGATCCTGACTCACTTGCTCGCCTTTGTCTCCCTGCATTCCCGGCATTCCAGGAGTTCCTGACACTCCCGGGCAGCCCGCCCCGTCCTCTCTGTTGTCACTGTCACCCTAGAATGGGAAACATTCAGGGTGTTCATGGAGGCTGGATGCTGCTGTGGCAACCGCCTGGCTGTCGACAGCAGGCCTGATTTAACTGCGCTCTCACAACTCAAATTATAAACTGTCCTTGAAAACACTACGGTGCACCTACCCTTGCCTCTTCTCTCTGGAGTTCAAAGCACTGCAAAACAAAGGAAACAATTCATTTTAAATCACACGCCTAAAAGCGTACCTCACACAGAAGTGGCAGCTGCGAGCTCTGGAAGGCTTCAGGAGCTCTACTGTTGCCAGGCAGCGGCTCGGAGGTTCCGTCTTACCTTCTCACAGCTGTCCTGGTCTCCTGACCCCGGGAGACCCTGCTCCCCCTGCGCCCCTTTCTCCCCTTTGATCCCGATCACTCCAGGAACGCCTGGGCGGCCCTGAGAGCAGCCTCCACAGATCTTCTGAAAAACGAGGCACGGCAGTCAGACTCCTATTGCATAGCAGCTTCACCTGTTCCAGGTTTTATTACATGCTGGATGAGCCCCAATGTATAGGGAACAAGCTCAGGTGTGTCTTATTTAACTCATAGTAAAACCAGGAACGGATCATTATCTAAATTGGTCTTGTCTGCACCAGTGGCGAAACGTCAATCAATATCTCAGTGTTCAAAACAAGCAGGTCAAAATGCTGTGATACACGCTTATGTGAACTGTTTTTATTCTCTAATAAAATGTTGGCAAGAGCTGTCCTGACTGAATGTGGAATCCTGCACCCTCCCCTCGTCTTCTGTGCTTACCTTCAGTTCCTCCATGTTGCTATCAGCTACCATTGACAGGGGGGGCTGTGGACAGGAAAATAAAGAGTGTTAGAGGGGGGGGCAGTGTAGCTTAAGAGGTTAGAGCTGAGGACAGGGAGACTGGACTCATCAGTGCCTCACTGTCCCCCCCAGTCGAGTGCAAACTGGGATCTAGATACTGGAAAATCACAGTTGGGCTACACTGGGAGAATACAAACAATTCTGAAGTTTATAATAGATGGTCGCCATGGGCAACAGGGATACTGAAACCACAGTTACACTGTAATTTCAACTCAAAGAAAGAACAGCTTCTTCAATGTGGCTTATATATGGCTCTATATCCAAGTGTACAACTTTTCCTTGTAATGCAGAGCAGGTAAACGTCATAGAGAAATGAGTTCCATGTTTCTTACGAGGGCTTGGTAGAGAAATCCGGGAGGAGGAGGAGGGGGAGGAAGAGAGGAAGGAGAGGAAAAGATCAACCAGTTGTTGATTGGAGGGGTTGACATTCTTGTTAGGAATCCTTATACGACGGACACATGCAATGGAGCAAAGCACTGTCTAAGAACTGTTAAAATGGATTCCAAATAGACAAAAATACGGGAAAAAAGAGTGGATTAAGTACTTGAGGAAGTGCTTCATTCAGTGGTTAAAATGACAACATCCATTAACTGCATTTGTTTTATGTATACGTTAATACACAAAGCATCTGCTCTTCCCGTTTTGATTGCTATTTTATGTATTTATTAATTCAATTCAATGCATATTCTCTTATAATAAATAACTTGGCATGGGGCAATTGCTTCACTTCAATTAAAAGCAATAAGACCCAACACAGAGAAAAGGGTCAAAGGCTAAATGTGCCGGGCTTTATTGCCATTATATGTCAATGTGGTTTTAGATTATTATTTTTTTAATTTTTTTATTTGGATTATTTATTACTTTTATACATTTTTATTAATGTAACTTATTTTTTTTTAAACATTGTTTAATTTTCATCTACTTTGTTTTGTGTCCTTACGAGGAGAGCTCACGTTCATTAATAACGATTACAGATTTTTCTGTAAATCAAGACTAGACTTAGATTTAGAGTTGTTCGGGCATTGACATATAATTGCTGGTTTCCCTGTCTCACTTTAGTGTTCAGGCTCACTTCAGTGTGCCACGTTAATGGAGGTTCAAACTGAGAAAGTGATACCCCTGCATCGTTTACAAGAAACACACTGCTTTAACTTCGCTGCATCGCAGACGCACGTTCAGCATAATCCAGATCGTTTTGATCGTTTGTATTTACACAGAAAATCAACTGGGGAATCTATTTCTCAGCTGATTTGTGAGCGTTCGCGAGGAGAAAGAGAATGGCTCTTGTGAGGATCGTACTGTACACGCCCTATCCAGATCCCATCGCTGCTGCTCTGACAAACAAACTGCGTGTCGTCATGGGAACAGACAACAAGCACAACGTATCACTTATCAGAGAAATCCCCTTTCTCGAACGTGCCCGAGTATTCCCCAGACGACTCCTGCCCCATGAATATACATCCAGATGATGTTTAAAAACCGTATTTCAGCGCGGGATACAGCAAAGATAAAGTAACATGGTCTCTGTAAACACTGCAGGCTGTCTGTCACACGCCAGCCTCTCTGCCTAACACTGCCCTCCTATTGCATCAGAGAGCAGACTCTCCATCCTCCTCTCCCACTCGTTACTTACTAAATCTCCCGGCGGGCCGGGCAGCCCGGGTAAGCCATCATTTCCAGGAATACCCTGAAAGAAGGAACTGCAGTTCAATACGATTAACTGGATTCCTCAGGATTCTGCTTCAGCCCAATGCCTTCTACTGTACTTCGCTATTTTCCTCTACAGCTATTGTGAGCTCCCTGGTATCAGTGTCCTTATTTCATCACAGTACCAGGTTAGGGAAAAGTAGTGTGTGTGTTTTAGTGTTAAAAGGGCCAGTCAGGTATATTTTGAAGCGGTCTGAGTCCTTCCTTTCGGTTCTGCAGACAGATTTTGCTGCAGGAAGCAGTAATAATGAAACAATGTCAATTGAAATTCACAGGGATGGCTCCAAACAGCTTGAAAAAATACTGGTCGAGCTTCATATTAAGAGACCCTAGCTTACTAACATAAGTAACAAAGACCTGGTTAGTAAATTTACAGTAATATATTTATTTAAATTATATATACATTTGTAATAATAATGGTACTTAATAAGCTAATTGACAATACATAAATGTCCTTAATATAAAGCGAGATTAGATGACCAAAAAATACAACAGACACTAAAAAAGAGCTTTGTGTATTTAAATGAAGTATCCCTTTGCAAAGAAATGAGGAAATGTAGGGAATTTATTCTGATATTAATTGTCGAAAAGACTGCCCAGTTGTCAAACTGAAGAACTCTTTATGGTGCAACAGTGACACGCAGTGGCCAGACTGGCTCACTGCAAGTTATGCCTGATGTCACAATTGATGCAGCAGGAAATGATCCTGAACTGATGGACATCCCCACACAACCTCACTCCTCAGTAATCTAAGAGCAGGTGCGCCTCAGAGAGTTAGTGTAATTTTAAGCAAAGCTAATTAGAATTCAAATGCTCCTTTTAATATTTTAAACCAGCAAGGTATTCTAAATCTCTTTTTCACCATCTCAATTAACACACACGTCATTTTATCACTTTTAATTAGTTTTAAACATAGTTATGTTGTTATTTTTAATATTATTTTAATATACATCTATATATAGAGAGAGAGATTATTGTTTTAAAAATACATTTTTAGTAAGGTTTTTTTTTTTTAAAATACATTTTTGGTTTAGTTAGCCAGTTTTAGTCAGTTTCCATGAAAGCCCAAGCAGTCCCATCAAGAAGCGAAAGAGAAGAGGAAGAAGGTGCCCCAAGTAGAACAAGCGTGTCTCTCACCAGGGTGTGAAGGGTTAAGTTCTTACCTGCCGTCCAGGTTGACCAGTGGACCCCCCAGGGCCAGGGGGGCCTGGGGGTCCAGGGGGTCCAGCAGGCCCCTGAAATACAAATATACCATGTGACTTCAACCAGCTACCAACCGGAGACCCACAAGACTGGTCGGGAACATTACCTACAGTAATTAGAGCACGTAACTCACACTCTTATACCACTGTTAGAAGCACTACACAGTCAAGCCTTTATTTATGACTCAGAAACGATACACATCTTTATAAACAAGCGTACAGTCCATACTTAGACACTAGAGCATATACAGACACAGTTCAGAACCATCCGACTATTCTTTGATTTACTCTCCTGCGAGTTATCCAAGGGGGGGTATATAAATGCCTTTTATATAAAACAAACAATAATTCAAACCTGGGGGCCCGGCTGCCACACGTGGCCAGTGACCAGGGTTCCAGGGGCACCCTGAGGGAAGAGAGAGAGACAGGGTTAGTTTTGCCCCGGTTACTCTTCCTTTAGGAGGGTCCGCTTGCTTTCCTGCCCATGCACAGCCTCAGTTCGGTGTACTCACAGGCTTGCCGATGGAGTTGGGGTCCACTTGAGGTGGGGGCTGGCAGCTGCACACTCCTGGCTCCCCCTGAGAGAAGCACAACTCACTGGGGTTACACTGCGGAACTAAAACAGCAGCGCTTAATTCACTAACCTGGAAACCAGATCAGGGGCAGTCCACCAGCTTACCTTGTCTCCTCTGGTTCCCTTTTCGCCCTAAAAAAAAAAAGGGAAAAATGAAAAGAAGAAAAGTTCAGCTTTTGATTAATACAATGCAAATCCATCTTAAAATTCACCCGGCTTTCAAACAGGGAACACTAAAAACCCGCCCTCTATTTTAACTCGGATATTCCAACCTTTACAAAAATAAAATAAATAATATTTGTCAAAAGAGAGGTATGTGAACCAACAACCTTTGGGACCAGAGTTCAGTCGCTAAACACCAAGCAACAAGGAGAATGAGACGATGGGAGGTCAACCAATCAATCTAGTACCTAGGAAGCTGGATTAGGTTTCGTGTGTAGATAGCCAATAGAAAGAGAGAACACTTACAGGTGTGCCATCCGCTCCTGGAACACCATGCTCTCCAGGAATCCCTGCTTTACCCTGGAATCAAACACAGACACACACACACACACACACACAGCTCAGTCAGTCAGCTGGCAGGGCTCTGGCAATGACAGAAGACATCTAACAAGAACCAGCGGTCAAACTTACCGGGGGACCGGCGACTCCAACTCCTCTAGGCCCCTGAGGGCCAGGTGGTCCTTGCGGCCCGTCATGCCCCTGCAATAAAAAAAAATTCAGCTGCTGTTATACACTCCATGTTACAATACTACCACTCAGTGACAATCATAATAAATGAAGAAGTCACTCTCATCCAATCAAACCGGCAGCATTGCAGTTATTCAGATCTTTCCCTCTTGAACGGTTTAATATTCACCAAGGAAAGTGAACACAGATCAAAATGCTTTGTGTTGCCCACCCAAATCTGTCTAAAACAGACAACATTTACTATACAATACTAACAACAACACCACTACTGACCTTCTCTCCCTTTGATCCGCGAGGCCCTGGCACGCCAGCTACACCCTGGAGCCCCTGCAAGAACCAAGACTCTCGTTTAGCTGTCATTGCAAAGGACCCTGGGATGCATGGAGAACACGATGAAAAAATGAAATTGAAATGGTCTACTAATATTGTTTAGGAGTGATAGACATCCGAGTTGAAAAAAGTAATGAACAATACCTGCGCAACCGTTACTCTTCATTATGAATTCTGTTGTTTTAAAAGCCCATGAAGAACCTGTTTTGCCCCTGCAGATATTACTACCTTTGATTGAAAAGGGGACATCGAGCTATTAAACAAACAGAAAAAACAACACGCAAGGTTGTTTTGTTTGTAAAACTCATAGATGGTGCTCTTACCGGTATTCCAGGAAACCCTCTTTCTCCAGCGTCTCCCTAGAGAATGGAGAGAAGCTCTCTGTTAGTGGAACAGGATTCAGTAAAAGCACGTTGGTGTCTGACTGGTGTGAGTTGACCGGCACGTACCGTTGGTCCAAGCAATCCAACTCCGGGAGACCCTGGCTTGCCCTAAAACAACAACACAGAGTGTTCAATTCATCCATTCATTCATCCAGTGTCGGGATCATGACAGCTTGTTATCACTACGGGGGATGTCAGTGGTTATTGATTATTTGGCCCCCGCCTCTTAAGGGGAGTAGGAAGCCACTGTCCTGTGGACGGCATCGGCAACAGCCAGGCGAGTTTACCTGAGGTTTAACATGATCGAAGGAGGGAGCATGCATCATAATCCCTCTCCTGAATCTCAGCCTGGGCTTCTAAAAGAGTATGACGATTCAAACAGGCGCGCTCCCTTGTGGATACGATTCTGCTACAGATGCACGATTCTGAAGAGCATTTCTCTCATGTGCTACAGACGCACGATTCTGAAGAGCATTCCTCTCATGTGCTACAGACACACGATTCTGAAGAGCATTCCTCTTATCTGCTACAGACACACGATTCTGAAGAGCTTTCCCCTCATCTGCTACAGACAGTTCTTTTCCATTTTACTGGATTCTGAATGGAACTTACCTGACTGCCCTTTGGTCCGGCCGGGCCTTGAACGCCAGGAAGTCCTGGATTGCCCTGAGGGAAAAAAAAACAACTGTTACAGAGCAGAGATGAAACTACAGTACAGTAAGACTCCTGTTGCAGAGCACTTTCACCCATTCCAGGTTTTAATATGAGCTTGATTAGCCACAGTGTATAGGTAACAAGCGCAGGTGTGTCTTACAGTGAAACCAGGATTGGATCAAACTGCTATAGCGGGAGTCTTATTTTCATCCCTGTTGAGTCGTTTTCTTTTTAAAAAGCTGATATAAAAAGGATAGCAGCACTTTCAGATTTAATCGCGGGGACGTCTCTTTGGAAACGGATGTGTGAACGCGGGTTTTAAAAAGACCAGTTCAAGCGTGACCCCCGAATAGAAGAAGGGGACTCACGTGTTTGCCAGGAATGCCCACTCCTGGGGGTCCCGCCCCCCCCCTCTCTCCCTTCTTTCCCGGGATCCCGATCGTGTCCGTCAGTCCTTCAGGAAGGGAGGGGCACATCTCACAGGCATCTCCCTGACAACAAGAACAATGAGCAATGCTAACATCCCCTGGTCAAAGTGTCACTCACAGCATCCGCCTGTCAAAACCTCTGTCTACTCTCCTGCAGTATTGCTGTGCTCATGAAACAGGTTCCCATGATAAACAATCACACAACGCTTTGATTTGCTTCTACTATAAAATACAGACTGCCCAGCCCTCACCTCAAATCAAGAACCACATTGTGAAGCTCTTAATGAGCTGGACAGCCCCTGCTGTCTTAGACACACCAATAGCAGAGCAGCAGCTAGTTGTTCAAAGCCCTCAAACTCACCTTCTCCCCCTTCGGCCCGGGGAAGCCCTGTGTCCCTGTCTCGCCCGACAGGCCCGGCATGCCTGTCTGTCCCGGAGTCCCTGGGTCTCCCTGGAAACCCTGCTCACCCTGAAGGGGGCACACAGACAGAACACTGAAATAACACCCCTTCTGATAATGGGACAAGATTGGGGGTGGGTGAGTCTTTGGGACAAACAGGGAAAAGTTCATTCAATAGAGAGAATACTTACTTAATGCTGACTTTTAAGTTGCAAGGCTTTTTTAAAAAGAAAAAAAAATGTATTCAATTGGACTTACCTTGTCTCCCTTGAACCCAGGAGTACCAGGCTTACCCTGCAGAACAGAAAACAGAGAATTGTCTTTGGTTTGTCTGGAGATCTACAAGTAAGCATGACAAACACAGCACTGGAAAACAGCCAGACTCCAAAACTGGTAAAACATTTTTTTACAAAGTAACTCGTACCATTTGCTGGCTCAGTGCACTCACCGGTTTGCCCGGCTCACCCACGCCTGGCACCCCCTGGTCCCCCCTCTCTCCTGGCAGTCCTGGCAGTTTGATCACTGTCTGAGCGCCGCCCACCTCCGCGGGAAGAATGGGGCACAGACCACACGCCTCTCCCTGCCGTGGACACAAAGAGGCGGTGAGATAACACTGAAGATGGCATGAAATGCCTGCTTGGCATATCCTCTTATAGTTTTTTACCTCGACAGTTTTGAAGTTGTTGATGACAAACCTATTAACCCTTTCATGCACGGCAATCTCATATGTCTTTATATGTGGGCATACAGACACAAATACATGAATCAATATAAATCACTGAACATTTACCTTTTCACCTTTTAATCCCGACCAGCCTTGAAGTCCTTGGTCCCCAGTGTTGCCCTGAAACAAAACGGACCACGTCTCTGAATGTACCCCACATTACATCAACCCCAGGGATAGTGCTGGAGAAAACAACAACAGTAGTAAAAAGCATATTGAGCAACGCAATAGTTTTACTCGCCTTTTCTCCTTTAAGACCCTCAAGGCCAGGTAGTCCTCGCTGTCCCGACTTGCCCTGAAAATGAATCATAGTCTTTTCATACAAAGGTAATCAAATTACGTGTTTTAAAAACATTTAGTTCTACGATGGCGCTCGTTAACTGTGAATCACTGTGCGTTTTTCTTTCTTTATTGTAATTTCATATTTTTCGCAAAGCATTGAAAAAACAAAACCGGAAGAATCCACAGGGATCGTTGCTCACAGCGGAATATTAAAGCGCTAGTTCCACTCACCGCTTTCCCGTCATTTCCCTTCTCCCCTGCGTTTCCCTAAAAGAAAAGAAAAGAAAACAGGAATTGCTTTAGTCATCACGGGCTGAATGCAAATCGTCACTCTGCCCCAAAATAAATATAAAGTTGATTTGTCTGTTATCATCACCTTCTCCCCTCTCTGTCCTGACAGACCTATAGCTCCTGGTTCACCCTGAAAACAAACAAACAATCAAGCAATTAAAAACCTTATCCGAAACACCAAATCAATACAAACTAAATGGGTTTGTCGTTCCAATTCCACCATATCGGTTGCAGTAATTACTTCTAGCCACTAGAGAGAACCCAGGATACTCACCGGCAGTCCTCTCTCTCCCTGCCCCGCCTCTCCCTTCTCTCCTTTGGGTCCTGGTTTCCCTGACGACAGCAGATTGGCAGGTAACACGTCGATGGTGGGACACCCCTCGCAGGCCTCTCCCTACAGAAGCCAAAAACAAATAACAAACAAGATCTGATATTTAAAACCGAATCAGGAAAGGTACATCACCAGCTAAAGAATCTGCTTGAAAATACAACACAGGGATCCATCTAAGAAGCGTCACAGTGGTCATGAAAGAGAGTAAGCCCTATGCAGGTCTTCAGGACTGGTATGTATTTTGAGTTCATATTTGAACAATATAGGGGTATGCTATTTTTTCATGGTGCTACGACATCCACCCCTTATAAATATACCCCAAAAATAAAAAAGCATTGTTTTTACCTTTTCACCTTTAAGACCTGCTGTTCCTGAATCCCCCTAAAAAAGAGAAGAAACATTCAGCTTTAGTGCTGGAACTGAAGACCCCCTCCACCCCAAATTCTGTTTCGATGGTCTATCCAGCTGGTTGACAGAGCTGCCACGTCCAGCTGAAGGACAGCTTGTATACAGTCTCGGCACCTGAAGAAGTCAACCAAATATCTCCTAAATCATGGTAAACCCATTTCGGTATGGTTCGGGTTTCATTTTCCGGCTTCGTGCACACATACATCTACACCTACGTTGGGAATTAAATATATGCAGAAGTACCTTATCACCCTTTTTTCCATTAAGGCCAGCCGGTCCCTAAAAAGACAAAAGAAACATATAATTGCTAAACAATGTTTATTTTTTTTTTATTTCATTTTGATAAATTAAAAATTGGCCATTTACCAAAAACACTTTGGTCAGAAGTTAAATTTCACTTTTCAAACCCCTGTCTGACCTAAGAGAATATTTCTAAACAGTTCTTAAAAAAAAAAAAGAGGTTCTTTCAATTTTAATGAACTGGAACCGTGGTCTACAGTGTGCTGTGCTGAAGAGCCAGGCTCCACTCGCGAAGCAGACTGACACACGCTGCTCTTACTCAGCTCAGTCAGTGCAGAGAGTTCACTATCAGGACATCCCTGTGAAAGCTCACCGGTAAACCAGGCTCTCCTCTCCCTGGAGCTCCAGGCTCTCCTTTGGGCCCGCTCTTCCCCTGCAGAGCGATCATGTCCTGGAACCCTTTGGGAATGCTGGGGCACACCTCACACGGCTCCCCCTGGTGGAATGGAGGAGTAAGATCCGTCAGGGGAGGGAGAGAAGAACCATGGCCATGGTCAATCAAATCATACAAATACTCGTTTTTATACTTGAATAAATAAAACAATTAGATGAATATGACTAACAAAAAGAAGTACATTTACTTATGTGACTACAGTAATATAAAATAAATAAAGCTAGCATTGCACAGCAGTTTGGGTCATTTCAGGTTTATTGCAAGTTTAAAAACACGCTTGAGCTTGTTATCTACACACGAAGGCTAAACAGCAGAACGGATCAGCCAGCTATGTGGGAACTTTTTTCCATCCATTTGAGCGTTTTAATGTTTTTACGTTACATTGGAAGTTACTAACAAAAATACCAAATCATAAAATCACACTTTCAACAGCTCACCTTGGTTCCTTTCGAACCCCCTGGGCCACGAGGTCCCTGTATTAAAACAAAATAATACAATAACAGATAGATATAGTGATGAGATCGGACACAGCCCATTGGAAATACAAAGTGCAATCTAAAACAACCCCATCCAAATAATGAGATCCTGAATCCACATGCAAGATAGCGGACACCAGTTTTCAGTTCAGTGCTTTTGACTGGACTCGATAACATACGGTATAATGTGATGGGTTAAGCACATATACACACAGACCAGGCATGTACAGAAACTAGGACCAGAGGACACAGTTGGAAATGAAGTGGACTCAGGACAGAGGGAAGGAGACACTTCTTCACAGAGAGTGACGAGGGGATGGAATGAGCTACCCAACTTGGCAAAAGTTCTGAGATCAATCGGCTACTAGGAACCGGATGAGCGTCGATGGGCCGAATGGCCTCCTCTCTGATGTTCTAAGTGATATGATGAGAGATAGTAATGTCTGCTTGTCTGTGCCCTACTCACAGGATCTCCATGGTTACCATCCCGGCCTGGCACTCCAGAATCACCCTGCAATGAGACTCCAGGTCAGCTTCCAGGCAGGATAGCAGAGAGACATCATCTTACAAAATAATGAACAATCTTGAAATATAACTCACCTTGTTTCCTTTCAGCCCTGGCAGACCCCCTGGACTCCCCTAAATAAATAGATAAATAAATAAAAAAAAATTCACTGCTTAACTATTAGATTTTTTTTATTTTCCAGGACTGTAAGTAATTGGGATCTTGTGATTTACAACGTACAATAAAAGTTAGCCTAGTGTGGTGTTTAACAAGAATTCATTTTAAAGAGCGCTTTGAATGACCTAAAATGTCTTTATAGCTACTTGAATTAATTAACATGTGTTGTTCAAGTAACTGACATTAATTAATATATACAAAAAAAAAACAACAACTTGCTTTTATATATTAAAAAAAGGAACATTTATATGGTCATTAAATAAGATACTGCCGTCTTTTTTCTTCTTAGTAATTTAAATCATTATTTCAACGTATCCTGTAACAGCATACAAATGGAAGGTTAGCTTGCGAGGAACGCAGAATTCTATACAGGGGGGCTGGAAGTGCATTTCACACAGCAAGCACTACTCACCGGAGGTCCAGGCTCTCCCATTCCTGGGGGTCCTGGGGGCCCGGGGGGTCCCGACTCTCCTGCTAACCCCTCTGGTCCGACCAGCCCCGGCTGACCCTGCAGAATCAAGAGCAGCGTTCAGTGGGGCCCACTAGGGCCGTGCTATGTGCCTTCAGTGCATGTGAGGTCAGCTTGCTTGGGGTATATCGCCACCTAGTGGAATTTTCCCTCAATTGCAAAAGTTTGTTTGTGGAACACAAGGAACTGAGCGGTTGTTCAAACGGTTTCTTCTTAAAATACATTTGAGAGTATCACGAGGAAGAAACTCACAATTTGGACGATCAGATCCTGTCAGTAAACTTTAAACCCTGTTTTGTGCACCTCGCTGAATAAAAATAAGACAGTTAGAATCATTTTTATATGTGTGAGGCACCTTGTATCTTAAAGGATTAGATTTTACATTGCATTTTAAGGATCTGCAGCCATGTACAGCAGACACAGTGGTCTTACCTTCTGACCTTTGGGGCCGACAACACAGATCTCTCCCGGGCGACCCTGCTCAGAGAAAAGACAGCATTGTTAAATCTAGCCGATAAAAACTGGCAAGACATGTTTGACATGTTTATTTATTGAAAATGATGGTCCATTCCTAAATTCACACACACATTACAGATATCAGATTTATGGCAATCCCAATATTGATCTGCCCTAATATACAGTTTGATCATCAATAAAAAGTCTCTGGCTTGCCAGTGGTCTGACATTGATGACTTTATCATTTGAACAGACTGTTTAATGGAATGACCCTGTGTTCATAGTGTCTCTTTAACTACATACAGCACAACAAACCCTGCAAACCCCTGGGATCCATTGATACAGTGTAAACAGCAACAGATCCGAACCTGCCCGTAAAGCCTGTACAATAAGGGAACCAACACATCTCTAGGGGATGCACGGGAATATCAATACATTGTAAAGTGATACCTACCTGTAGTGCCATCTTAATACATTCACAATATGTGTGCTTTGCATGGCTGGACAGTTCTCAATTGTTTTTGTTTCAATTTGTTTTTGCCAGGCTTATTAACCAGCTTGCTTCTGAAAAGACTCCTAGACACTTACATCGTTCCCCGATTGTCCTGCTGGTCCCTGTATACCAGGGTCCCCCTTGTCTCCTTTATCACCCTGAATATGAGAAAGAGAGAGAGAGAGAGAGAAGGCAGGTTAAACATCATGCTGCTACATTGTTACATGATGCATTGAGAACTACGCCTTTCATTTTTGTAATTACCGTGGATCCCTTTGATCCAGTAGACCCCAGTCCCATTGGGCCCTGCAATTACCAAAACAGAGTCACTGCATTGTACTTGAAAGGAGGGAAGTGTCTGCAGGTTTTACAATCCGCATCGATTTAACAATGGGTCAGTAACGGTGTAGTTAAATACAACTCTATTTTCAAGTGTAACCATTATTATTATTAGTAGTATTTTTTTTTAAATAGAAACTTATTTTATATTCGAGAGGGGTTGACCCTTCTGAAAGTGCCCCCTGCAGAAAACTAAAACCCAACGATGAGTGTTGAACATACCATGTCCCCCTTGGCTCCCTTTTCACCCTTCGGTCCCTTCGAACACTGAAACAGAGGCACAGTTACTGTTCCGAACACTGAAACAGAGGCACAGTTACTGTTCCGAACACTGAAACAGAGGCACAGTTACTGTTCCGAACACTGAAACAGAGACACAGTTACTGTTCCGAACACTGAAACAGAGGCACAGTTACTGTTCCGAACACTGAAACAGAGGCACAGTTACTGTTCCGAACACTGAAACAGAGGCACAGTTACTGTTCCGAACACTGAAACAGAGGCACAGTTACTGTTCCGAACACTGAAACAGAGGCACAGTTACTGTTCCGAACACTGAAACAGAGGCACAGTTACTGTTCCGAACACTGAAACAGAGGCACAGTTACTGTTCCGAACACTGAAACAGAGGCACAGTTACTGTTCCGAACACTGAAACAGAGGCACAGTTACTGTAACACACTTCACTAGCTTCCATTTGATCTGTATTATTTACTGCTTCCGAGCAAAGGAAACCAGGCAGCTTAGCATGCAAAGACTCCCGTTTTAATTAAACCTCCAGCAAACGGATGGCTGAGGTACCTCAACATAGGAAACGTTATTTGCAACAATAAAACGTTCTGGTACGGGGGAGGTATCGGTGTGTGCGATCAGTCTCGTCCTTTTTAAATCATCATCATCATGATCAACCTCAATGCTTCCATCTCCAGCTAGAAGAGAAAGCTTTTCCACTGCCACTAAAATGTAATGTGATGTATACTGCTCCACCCACATACACGACCAGAAGAGAACTGATCACAGCACGAACCGCTTTCTTCATGGTAACTGCATTACTTACAGAGCCCGTGGTGCCTTCGGAGGTGCCGACACAGTCCGAGCCCTAATGAAACAAACACAAGAAAATACGATGAGACATTCAGAGAGCAGCAAGCTCTATTAATCTCAATGCTCATGAGATATGTTTTCGCTTACTGGTGAAGCTTCCACGCTTTTATAGATAGGTTTGCAAAGGGACAGTATTAGAATCATACATAATTCAGAGGCCCTGCCGAGCTAAATTCAAACCCTGTATAGGTGATGCACCTTGGTACTTTAGCTAAATGTGCCAGCACTAAATAACAAACTGAAAAAGAGTCTAGAAGGATTTCAAAAGCCATCAATATAAACAGACTGATGGGTTTTTAAGGACCTGTATTCTACTGCAAGGGGGATTCAACCTATATTCATAAACAGCAACAGTGCAGGAATGTGCTTGAAGACTTTTTATTTTCATTGTTCTTACCTGGTCTCCTTTCTCCCCTTTCATTCCATGCATCCCAGGTACCCCGCGATCCCCCTTCTCAGCCTGAAACAAAACACACACCGGTGTTGCTATAGCCTGCCCGGATCTCAATCACTGAAACATTTGACAGTGCCTGTAGAAACTGTGCCTGTGGATAATGGACTCACCTTCACAATGTGCTGGGCATTTTCATTCTGAAATACAGCAAAAACAACATCTTCCATTCAGTACAGCCAAGCAGATACACACATACACATACTGCAAGTGAAATCATTTCAAACCAGCACCAAATTGAAAAAATGCACGCTGACCATTCAATAATGTTAAGGCAAATTTAAAGCAAAGACTATTGAACGATGATGGAAGGATTTCATGCAAAATGCTAAAAGGGGTTCTGCGTGGGATCTGTGAATCACACAAGGAATTTGCAAGAAAGTTTTGTGCCTAGGATTCTTCCTTAACCTTACACATTTCTTGCTTTAAATTGCATGTTATAAGCCTGCGTGTCTTGCTTACAGTATATGCATATCTTATTTGAATTTGCTCTTATTTACCACTGACTTTATTGTATTTCATAACTGCTCTTATCTGTAATGTGATATTTTGTAGGTGCCATTTTGTAACAGCTATAAGTCACCCTGGATAAAGGCGTCTGCTAAGAAATAAATAATAATAATAATAATAATACTCTTCAGTATTACAAGAGGACTAGCTAGAACATTGCTCATGCTAAAGGGAGTTTGGAAAATAGGGTTAAAAAAGCCTTGGTCTGCATCTCTCTTTTAATTAGCACTATAAACTGTGAAAGGTTATGCAAAACATTAAGCAGGAAACTGAAAGTATGTTTTGGCAATGTATATCGCGTTGCTCTTTCGGCTATTTGCTTACTTTGTTTGGTAGAGGAGCAGATAATTAACTCCGCTGGGATGCCCAGAACTTTTAAAAGCAGTTTTCCCTCTGATTTATAGATATTTAGTTAAAAGCTTCTCTCCTCTCTCCTCCTCTCGTTACATTTCTATAAATTTGCTGAGCCCTGATATTTATCGTGACACTATAATTGCTAGTTGGTCTGCTTTAATGATCCAGCCAAATGATATCTGACTGTGCCCCCAGACATCTACTACTGGAAAGGACTCCACTGCTGCAGAATGAGCACATTCCAGCTATCCGGATTCTTTTTCTGAGCTTGAAAGCACTACATCTTCTACCTTACATGCTTGCTCTTTAATTAGGAAAGCAACGCTCATGAGTCTAACTTTTACCATACAATGTGAGTTCAGTAACCTTGTGCTTTAATTGCACACCACAAAAGTTTAGGTGCGTTTGACTGTATCAATAGTTTTTTTTATTTTTATAACAACACTATTTAGGCGTTCTGGTAACAGCCAGTCCTGGGTTTTAAAAATGACCTTTTCATTATATTTGCAATCGTTCTCAGTGGAGTCGACGCACAAACCCTGAGTTTTACAGTTTTTACTTGTATAACCTTGGAAAGTGCTTTCAACTTGACTTCTAAATTATTCTGCATGTCTTCAATCTGCTAACTATTTCCATGGCAACCCAGAGCCTTTACTTTGATCTCTCCGATCAAAAACAAAGCCCCCTGTGTTTATGTAATCTAATTTACCATCCAGTCCGCCTTGAAGGGTCAGATATGGGAATAACAGAATCTAATAATCAAAACCTTCAGATATGCCTTTCACTGATCTAGAGAAATCACCTGCGATGTGAACAATGCCATTCTGTTACAAGCTTAAACATTTATATTTCATCACTGTGATAAAAACGATGTATGATAATGTGTAGGGTTACCATATGAGTCCGTTTACACTAGGACAGTTCAGGCTTTTCAACTCGCATCGCAATGCATTGTGGTACGTT
The DNA here is from genome assembly GCA_030684275.1 of Acipenser oxyrinchus oxyrinchus. Taxonomy (NCBI): domain Eukaryota; kingdom Metazoa; phylum Chordata; class Actinopteri; order Acipenseriformes; family Acipenseridae; genus Acipenser; species Acipenser oxyrinchus. The sequence continues at coordinate 18,240,632 of CM060273.1, read as the reverse complement.
TTCTTTACCTGTCTCAGGTACCTTTCACAGCAGGACTACACTTACCAGAATGCATTGGGGTGCGAGTTGAAAAGCCTGAACTGTCCGGGACTGTACACTGAGTCCTACAGTAACCCTAACAACATGCAATTATTCCATTACTTGGTAAGAACAGCACCCCTCTGTGGTAAAGCAGAAAACTGGACCACTGGTCAACTCTTCAGCCCGGAGTATCCAGCTCTGAGCACCATGAGTGTTGTTTCTCAATCATGTTCAATTGTCCATCAACAACCCAATTAGTAGCATCTCAAATATTGCTGCCCAACAGAGCAAGAAAAACCACCACAATGTACAGCCAGATCCACAAAAAACAAATGCATTAGTAATGTCAAATATCAAAATGACTTGAAAGGTCTAGTAATTTGGTTTGAAATTACTATTTCCTATCCTTCATTAGCTTCCACGACCTCACTTGATTTTTTTCTATCTAATCTACAATTCTCTGGCATGTCTGTGAAGGTAGTGTAGTACAAAGATGTTCTAATGCATGACAAGAGCCTTTTATTTCAGGGAAGCTGAATAGCATTGCATGTGTTCTGACTGCAGGAACTCTCTCTGTGCAGCAGTGAAAGTGTTGGGGAATCTAATTGGTGAGGACCAACATTGGCCTTTGAGAGAGAGGGGGCAATTATTCAGGTGGCACCAGTGCATAGCTCTGACTAAACCCACATTTGAGTAATAAATTGGATACGGAAATGGAAACACAGGACATTTATTAGGAGTGCATCAATTAACAGTGCTGTATTCACGTCTCAGTCTCAGACCAGCAGCAGCAGACGTCACTGCTAACTGTTATCAGCGTGAAAGATGAGCCCGCAGGTCAGGCATTCCTCCAGCATCAGCTCACAGGCTGATTAGTGAGAGTGCAGTGAGGTGGGCAGGTTCCCTACCCTGGGGGTCGGTCACTGCGGTGCCAAAGAGACAGCCCCCCCTGTAAATCACACAGGTGGGAGGACAAGCACTGAACACCAAGGCAGAAAGAGAGAGTCGGAAAACACCATTTAAAAAAAAGGGGGCGGGGGGAGGGCGGACCACATCATGAGGCGACAATAACAAATGGTACCAAAACTTTACCCAAAACCAGACCAAATTAAACTGCAAGTAACAGAGACAGACAGACAGACAGGCAGGTAGGCAGACAGACAGACAGACAGACAGGCAGGCAGGCAGGCAGGCAGGCAGGCAGGCAGGCAGGCAGACAGGCAGGCAGGCAGGCAGGCAGGCAGACAGGCAGGCAGGCAGGCAGACAGGCAGGCAGGCAGGCAGACAGACAGACAGGCAGGCAGGCAGGCAGACAGGCAGGCAGGCAGGCAGGCAGGCAGGCAGGCAGGCAGACAGGCAGGCAGGCAGGCAGGCAGGCAGACAGGCAGACAGGCTTCATACTCACATTTTGTTCTTTTATTCCTTGAGCACAGCCGGCACACTGCAAACCAACAATAACATTTCATTTCACTCAATGTAGTACACAATACCTTCACACAATTTATCAAGTATTTCTCCAAAAGTTCTCATCTGGTGCATAGATTCAGATGTTCCGTTTCCAGAACACCTGGAACAGCTATTTAAAATGATCAGTTAAGGCTATTTAACCTCTCTTCTAGTCTTTATATGGGGACATACAGAAGATGAAAATGCATGATAGCCTCATATGAGGCGAATCCCCCCCCCCCTCCCCGCACACCATATATATCAATAGAAAAAAAAATAATTCAAGGAAAAATATTTGTTTTTTGTCCCAAACTACTTAATTTTTTTCTCTGTTTTCAATATTTAATGCACGAAAAAGTTAAAAAAAAACAAACAAAACATTTAGCTCTCAATCCAAATTGCACTCCCACATCCTAATTAAACGTTTATACAGCTTCTCTCCAAAACTGGGGAGCTCAGCCCTGCGCAGACAGCTTCAAACTTACTGCAGAACACCTAACATCTCACCCTCACTTCCCTGAACGAGGTTTCAGATACTAACGCTGGACAGCTTTGCCGTGGGCACCAGTGGTCAACTGGATATTATTTTTACACGGCAGGCGGTTGCAGCTACAATATAATAATAATTGTACCACATCCCGATTGGAGAGGCTCAACTTGTAATGACACGTCCCCCCCTTTAACACGCAAACACTGAGGAATACCAGAGAGACGGCAGATGCAGACATGCCAGAAAACACCTGCGTCAGAAAAGACTCTGCATAGAAACACACCAACCTCTTTTAAAAGAATCGAGTTTTCAAATGCCGCAGTCAGCCAACTTTAGACCAACAACAGTTAACAGAAGACTTAATGGAAAACTCATTGTGTATTGTAGACCGTTTCTACTGTCGTTTACTCAAAGAACTGGCAAGCTCGCTGCTTGGGACCAGTTTCTAACAGAATTTCCTAAAGAAGCCTATAATTAGAAATATCTGAGTAATACCATTCCCCGCTCGCAAGAATGCCAGCTGTGTTTTATTTCATGCCATTTCTTTCAATTGAAAGCTTGCAAAAGACAGTTATCAATGGCTGTGTGCTTTAGATACATGCAAGCTCTGTACTTCACTTCCATTCTCTCTGATTGCACAGCAGTTAAGGGATATATTTTATGCTTAAATATATTTTGCCCTTCCAGACCATGGAACGTTTTTTTTCATTTTTTGGTGAAAAGGTCTAGTTTACTTATTCTTAGATTTTTAAAGGCATTCAAAAATACCTTTCAATAATTATTAGATATTTTGCCCAGCTCCAGCTAAACCATTCATACTTGGCTGAGGGAGAAAGCTGTTCAGTCTCCATGCATCAACCCTGCCCTGGACTGGAGGGCACACATTTGTACCCACTGTGCCACTAAGTACCTTTATTCAACTTATTCCATGATCTGGATTTTGCCATTCCAGTTCCTCACAAGGATTCTGTTTCAGTGCTGAACGTGTCTGTTTTTTCTCTCTCTCTCTCTCTCTCTCTCTCTCTCTCTCTCTCTCTCTCAGCGCTCTCCTGGCCCTCTGCCAACCAGATGAAAGTACTGTCTCCATAGCAACGTGCTCCATTAAAACACTAGATACTGTATCTGCGGTTCATTTCAGCTAAGCTCTTCAATAATCTCCACTGATAAGTCAGAAATACATCCATGTAATTTCAGATGGGAAATAAGTATGGCAGCTTCAGGGAGGTGGAGCTTTTCAAGCTTTAGGGGGTGCTGTCCACTTAACTTTCACAGTAGGTCAAAATGCCCTGGACACCCCAAAAAACAAACACAAAAAAACAGCGAGGCGGTTATTTCAATTGATTTAAAACAATTTGTTAATGTGACCAGTAGTGGGCAACAGAGGCATCAAAATCTGAGAAGCTATCAGCTGTGGGATTTACTAAATGTATGATTGTATTATAGAATGAATATATTGTGACACTGTGATGGGTGATGATACAGAATCTACAAGCATGCCTCTGCTGTGTTTGAAAGGCACACAGCTCTGCTCAGATTGTAGCTGAGATCAGCCTCTCAGAACAGCCAGGTGTGCTGACAGCCCAGCAATGCTAATATGCTTTCAGAAGATTTTGTAATGTATTTATTTTTTAAAGAATGTATACCAGTATCTTTAACTAACAAAGGAGGGATGAACTATAATAAAAAAACACACACACACACACACACACACACACACACACGGTAAGCAGATTAGCCGAGTCATTTGAAACAAAGCTATTTTAAACATTTAAAATTAAAAACAGAACTAAAAAACACACTTTATTTGAAAGCATAGAATAGAAAGGCTAAATGTTATTTCTCCTGCTTTTCTGCTCGTACTGCTGACGTGTACTAATGTCTCCTTGGGTTTATCTTAATTATCTGTGGTCAGATTTTGGCAGGGATCCCAAACTTGCCCTGCATCGTCTATGTGAACATGAAGACCGAATCTAGCATTCGCTCTGAGGTGAAACGCTACGTGAAAAAACTTACTCTTCAAAATGCCATGGAAACTATGCCACTGTATATTCAGAGCTGGATGACAAATTAGATACAGGATAGTTTAAATAAGGACAACACTCGTCACAGCAGCTTACTTTATTTGAGATTAAATCCCTCTTAAAAGGCACATCTTTCTAAACTAAATACAGGATGAGCAATTACTGTTGGCAGCTGTATCCAGCACAAACATGGAATAAATCTGTTTGTAGGTTATGTATCTTGAACCCGTGTATTGTCCATTAAAAGTAATAATCCCTTTTTAGTTCCTTGTCTGCAGATTTGAGAGGCTGAACAAAAAAAAAGATACTGTGGGGCATATCTTCATGTACTCCAGTGTTTAGTAATATCAATGAAGGTCTCTCAGGTTGTTTGTTTCTCATATGTCATCAACATTAAGGCAGAATTTTATCCTTTCAAAAACTAGGAGCTAAAAGACAAAATCATGATTATAATTTGTATACGAATGCTACTACTACTACGACTATTAAAAGCCCAGCTGAGCATGAAATGAAACAGCAGGAGTATCTGACCCCACTGCCATCTCTCTCTCTCTCTCTCTCTCTCTCTCTCTCTCTCTCTCTCTCTCTCTCTCTCTCTCAGTAGTTTCATCAGCATGGTCCCTGGCAGTCAGCCAGTCACCCAGATCACAGTGGCAGTGCTAATGAAGCTGTAGTTCCATTGCTGGCTAAAGCTGATATTGTGTGACACTTCTCATCTGCTGTATCACTCACACACTCCACAGCACACACTGCAGCCTCTTTACTGGAGTGTTAAAGATTCTCAATCTGCAAGTCTCGCTCACGCATTCACGCACGAAATAAAAAAATAGAAAAATCGCTCACATGGTTGTCTGAATGGGTCGCTGCTCCCTCAAGCAGTAAATTTTTTCCCCTTACCCAGTAAGGAAAGAATCGAGACTCGACTTTGATCATGTAATCTGTACAACCCAGTCTGTCTGTCCGCCTGTCTTTTACATGTTCACTAACTTGTGTCCCCTGAATATTAGAATATTAGCCAGGTTAAAGGTCAAGCCTGCCATTGCGTATAGTTGGTATAGTATTGAATTGCCCTCCTGATCATCTCAAAAATACCCACTTCTCCCTCACCTGGCTCCTGATCTCGCTCTCCTGTAGACAGAAGCAGCGGGTGTACACTTTGCCCTCTGGTTGGGGGGCGATCTCGATCAGGTTAGATTTGGGGCTCACCTCAGCTTCCCGACGGCTTTTGGAGACATCAGGGGGACACTGCCGGAGAAGAGAACATGTCAGCAGATCATCATCAAACAAGGTACATGAACTGAATTGTACTGCAATTGCTACACCCACTGCAAAAAGATCAATCCATGCCGTACGGTAAGGCTGGCATTGCATTTTTCAACATTAACAAGCAGTCGGCCACACCTTAGCTGTACTAGACATACTGATCTGTCTCTGATCTGTTTTGTCCTCTGCAATGAGAGCAGTGTGCTTACCCTCGCCCCTGGGATCTCACAGCACGCTTCCTGGATGGCCAGGGCAGGGTCACAGTAGATGGTGATCTGCTGAATATCAAACTGAGCAGGGGGATAAGAAACGAGAGAGCAATTAACAAACAACGTTTAACAATTACTGCAGCGTTCCAGTGAGCAACAAGACAAAGAGGAGTTACAAACGGAACATAGCCAAAGTGATTAGTCACAGACTCCAATAAAGCACTCCAATAAACTTGGAAAACTTTATCCAAGGAAGTCCAAGATTAGTATTGAATCGGGCTCTGTGGAATCTAACATACACTGCCTGAGTAAATAGATTTTGCATGTAGGGCGATATTAATATTAATTAATGAAGTTTAAAATGCTATAATTAGCAAATAAAACTCGCTTAGGGGTTGGTTTGAGCAGCCGACTGCATACACTGTTGGATAGGCCAGCTGTGATCAAATCAACCCTTAACAAGATACTAAGAAAATGTTAAAATAAATCTAGTATAAAGCCGTGATTAAAAAAACGTTGCGCTGCACCTACTTCCACGGGCGTGCCATCCTCTGTGCGTAGCCCAATCAGGGTGTGTCCCTCAGGCTCCACCCCCTGCCTCTCGCCCAATGGCTTGGTCTCGATGGAGCTGCAGTCCACGTGCACCGCCGCCACACCCTTCTGCACGCTCAGCGTGATCTTGTGCCACTTGAGGTCGAAGAGGGAGGCAACGCCATCGCCACTGAACACACAATCCACATATTCCTCGTGCGCGCCGCGGGCTCGCAGCTCCAGGCTGCGCTCAGGACCATTGATGCCAAGCGAGATCTGGAGAGAGAGAGAGAGACAGAGAGGGTCTATGAAAGCAAACGCGAGTGTAAAACGGGTAGAAGCCTTTTAATGAGATGGCAACGGCAGTGTCCAGTTATCTGTCCTCACCTGCGGGTATCCCTGCGCGTCGGAGATCTGGAAGACATACAGGTTCTCCTTCACTGTCTTCTTCTTCAGCAGCAGCGTGGTGACCAGAGTGAACTCAGCAGGCAGGCCGTGGGGGAACACCTGGCTGAGACAGGCACGGAGAGAGAAACCGGTGAAGGGTCTCACTGAGATACAGGCCTGGCATGCCACCCTTGTGAACGACTCCCGTAGTAAAAGCATAGCAAAGTGTAATAAAGCATAGAGTAACCATGGCAAAGCAGAGATATGCACACTAAAGAAGTACAGCCAAGCATATTAATAAACATGGCAAACCAGGATAAACTATGGTAAATGCATAGCATAACCATGGGACAACTGCAAAAATACAGAGCAACAATACCGTGGTGTGTTTTTCTACGAGCAGCACCATTTACACAAGGTAAACGGTTTGTAAAACCTAAAAACGCAATGCAATATCTTCACAAAACAGTATACTTTTTTAAACTCTTAGTAAATTTACTGCGGCCTCAAGGAATTTTATTTTCGTTTGTCTTTTAAAAGGCAGAACCTTTTCCGGTCCTAATTATCAGCAATAGGAACCAATAAATTCAATGACAGACGAAGACGTCTAGTCGATATGCTTGTCATTGAATTTGTGTCGTTTATTTTAGCAAATGTTATGCATTTGGCATTATCGAGTGTTTAATAGTTATGGATGAGAGTAATAAACTAAACAGAGCTAACGGCCTTAGGCTGAGAGCACTCTAGAAATGAAATCGAAATGATTTAACAACAGCCTCCAGTGTTTGGATAAAGAGTTAATCATAATGAGGACTTATAGGATCCTGTCACTACATGCCTTTTAACAAAAGTGAGTATTCAGCTTCAACAATAAAACGACTGGATGCCCAATAGGAAGCTCTTTGCTGCGGTGCCATTCAGTTTAAATTGGTCTTGTTTTACAGAACACCTTTTTGAAATTCTTTCCATCGCAAGCTCCAACAAGCTCCCGTTTGAGGAAGAAAACTGACTTCAAAATTTGAATGCGATTACCCAGTTCTCCTAGGCTGTCATGTTTCATTCTCTGCCTCTGATTCACTGCAATAAATCTCCAAGACATGTTACAACACAATGAAGGACGGTGCCCAACGCAGCCGTGTTCTACAGGAGCAGGAACGTGGATTAGGAGAGTTGTCTCAGCTGAGATTGTTGCAGATTTAACTAACCCAGGTTCTTCATAAACAGATAAAACCTTCATTCACGATTAAGTGAATGTTTTTTCTGTCCCTGCTGCAGCCAACCTAATTTGTTCACCTCTCCCAATCAGAACCACCCCCTCCCCCACTCTCAGCCCCTCAGGTGAGATTGCCCCCGATGCAAAGGTTCAGCGAGAAGCCGTCTGGGCGCCTGGGTTCACTTCCTGGAATTTCTCTGACTGGCTCAGACACATATCCCACAGCTGAGGTCAATAGGGCAGCCCTTTATCATCCAGAAATCTACTGGAAGAACAGAAGCATAGTGTTCTAGAACTCTCCGGCTGAGAGACAAAGGGTTAAAATCCAGGCGGCTAAGTGAGGCGGGGGTCATGCTCCACCCAAGGAAGATAACTTGTGTAGAAAAGTTACATTCTGGAGAGAAAAAAAAAAAAATAGCAAACACAGTATGCTAGCGCTAAACTGAAGTGAGCTGTAACCCACGTCCTGCTATCACAATGAAATGCATGCGGATAGGAGCTTCAGAAACGTCCATATCGTTATTCTGTAAATGAATGCAGCCTGTCATGTCATGGTTTTGCCACAGGAAATGGCTTTCCTACTTCACTTGGCAGGTAAAGGTGGCCAGTGGAAACCAACGTTCCGTTTGCTTGGTTGATTTTGGAACAGCCTTTCTTACTCACTTACAGAAGAACAAAAAAATAAATAAACACTCTGCTAAAAATGGACTGCTAGAAAAAAAAAGGGATTTGGACACGTGAAATATAAGGTCCAGAGCCACCAAAGAGTCTCCTGCAATGCCACGACTCCGCAGCTCAAACATCCCAGCGGTTTGGGTATCACTGTATCATGCTCTGTTCAGTGGTTTATCAGCTTTTCATTTTCCACACCAGCGCTACACCCTTGGGGCTCTTTATACAGTCGGCGGTATTAATAATTGAACACTTGTATTCTACAGCAGTGTTATAGAGTTAAGCTGCACACATGCTTAACACTAACTGGAACTGGAAATGCAAGAACATAACTGGAGGAAAGCCGAGTCATTTTAATGGGATCCAGTGCTTTCACCCCTCTCCCCCGAACCCTTGAAGCCCCTTCCACTTAGACTCACGCAGTGGGCTTGATGAGCGGCAGTCTCCCAAGCCGTAAGATCAGCGGCCCCCCAGGGTTGCGGATCTTCTTTATCTCGGGGGTCTTCAACAGAGAGAATCTTCTGACGATGTTAAATCCTGCAGGAGGGAGCAAAAAACAAACAAAATAATGAAATCCCTTCATTCACAAAATACTACTGAATACTAAAAGAACATTGAGTATGAGGACAGGGCACTAGTAAGTTAGCTGGAAAGACAAAATCAGAGCATCAGTAACCCTAACCACCAGGATTCACCTTGAATGCACATTTGAAAGTGATATACAGACTCCTGGACAGATTCCTCCACAGACCACAAGAGTATGCAATACATTGTGCTTATGATTGGTTTGAAATTGGTTCTCTAGATATATGTATGATGTATGGAGATACAGCTGCTTCCTCTCTTTCCCTGTCACTGGTGACATGTTTTCCTAGTGGGAGAGGATATACCTGGTACATAGGCATTTAAACTTTCCAATCAAAAGCAAAAGTTAAAAAGTCTTTTACCTGTGGTGTTTACATGTGGTTCATTGCTTCGTGAGAACTTCCATCCTTCTACCTGCAAGCTGGGACACTGAACACCTGCAAAGGAACAGAAGAGATTGTCTATTATTTATTTATTTGTTTATTTAGCAGACGCCTTTATCCAAGGCGACTTACAGAGACTAGGGTGTGTGAACTACGCATCAGCTGCAAAGTCACTTACAATTACGTCTCACCCGAAAGATGGAGCACAAGAAGGTTAAGTGACTTACTCAGGGTCACACAATGAGTCAGTGGCTGAGGTGGGATTTGAACGGGGGACCTCCTGGTTACAAGCCCCTTTCTTTAACCACTGGACCACACCGCCTCCTATATAGCTATATAGTCTATATAGCTGGACCAAGAAAGACTTCAAAACGCTGGTGTCCAACCCTCCACAGCACTACAGATTAACTTGCTGTATTTATTTTTAAGTGGTAAAAAAGAATATTTACACTATTCTTTCAGAAATGGGAATTTTAACAGGGAACTACATATTACACGGCAATGGGTACATTTCAGGGAAATCAGGAAATACAGCCATAACCGTAAAACATCTCACTGCAATAGAAAGTGTTTGCAAATACCAATTTGACAAAAACATTTTAACCTAGGTTATGTTTTGGTTCTACTGTAAAGCTGAGTGTGTGTGTGTGTGTGTGTGTGTGTGTGTATATATCTCATCTTGGTTGTGCTGCATCATTACTCTGGGTATCTACTGGAAAGTCGTAGTGCTGCTGTGCAGTCCTGCTGTATTTTGAACGTCAGTTGCTTTTGGCAACAGTAGTAGTTAAACAGAGCTCTTGGGAAACTTATCCACTTGAGACAGAAAACAAATTGTCTATAAAAAAAAAAAAAAGAAAAATCACAGTGTTCAGACATGCAACAGATTGCTGCCTTGCTGTTTTTCTCCCTCACAGCTGGCGAGGAAGGCAGCCTCTATCAAAATAACCACAATTGTTCCGAATCCTCCCAGTTTCCAGACACACTTTGACAACATCAGAGATACATCAATGTCATGATGACTTTATAAGCTAGTGAAAACGATTTCATGAATAAATAAGAAGAGCTGCGCATGTGACTTGGTTAATAAGAGGCACCCTAGCTTCGTTCACGACGCTCAGGAGAGCGTGTTTATGGCGGTGTGCTTCGTTAGAGGAGGTGGAACAGAAACGCTTTAGCATCTGTGAGTCACAAAGAACCTATTCCTTCAAGGGTATTTCTGAAAAGCAGTATTGAAAAATAAGACACTTTAAAAGAAAGCACAGGAAACCTTTAATTTCAAACCGTGTTGATTTGTTGATTCGCAGAATACAACAGCATTTGACATGGCGAGGCCTTTGCAGCCACAGTCCCTCAGTGCAAAGTACTGTCGGAGCGGTTTGGAGATTGGGCTGAGCAGTCTTGACAGCCATGTTTTTCTAAAGACAGCAAGTTTCTGCACGTGCTAGTGAGAGCTACACTTTTCTACTTTTTATAGATCTGAACTTTTAGTTCACAGGAGCCAGAACATTTAGCTGTTTTGCTCCTCGTTTGTGAAGCTCTATTCCAGTTGACATTGAAACACTGCATTCTTTTAAGTCTAAATTGAAAACATACTTTTTTTAAATGCGTTTTTATATCAAATCGGTAGAAGCTGTATTGTACACATGAGCTCTCTTGTTTTGTTTTTAACTTTGTACAGCGCTCTGGGATGCCATGGCTATATAAAAATACATTTGTATTGTATTGTATTCGGTATGCCATCAAAATGGTTTCATTCTGTGAAAAAAAATGTGCTTTCGCCCTTAACTTGAGTTTCTTTCTTGTGTCTCACCACTTCCTAAAGGGTCTACAGTACTTGTTTTTATTTTCACCAATAAAAAAGAATATCACTGTGCCACATCATCAATGGCACAGTAGCAAATTAGTCCCTGCGGCAATTACCCAATTAATTAAGTACAGCGGTTGAAAGAGGACGCTCTTAATTACCGTAGAAGTGAAAGCTGTTGTAATAGCTTTATTAATTATTAATTTCCTTTCTGAAATAGGCGACACGCTTGCAGCTAGAGTTTATATACCACTTCCTATCTGGCAGAGTTCTGGTGCACAGAGGCAGTAATATTCTGGTTACTACTGCTGGCAAACGGAATGTCATCTTTATGATAGCTTCCTGGAGCAAAGGGCACCGGAGCCAAACCTCTTAATTTGATTACACGACTCGAGATTTAAGAGTACTGTTTGAATTCTGCAGCAGAGGCCCTAGCTAGATGCTTGACCCTGAAATACAGCTGAAGTAGCTGATCGCTGCTAATGGCATTTGTGATACAAAACAGGGCGGTATGCCACGATTTCTGAACTCATCACATTGATAAAAACATGACCCAAAAACCGTTTGTCCTCTAGTCTTCGTTAGGAGGCTTTGAAAAAAGGCAGGAATAATCTCACTAACTTAATTAGTATAAGTTATTCACAACAGGTCAGAAACCTGTAGCATTTTTGGTCAAAATGCCATGATTTCACAAATTGAAAGTATGCAAGGACCTGGAATTTGGTGGGCTTTGTTTCAAACGGTGAATAAAAAAAAAAAAAAAATCCTTGATAACTGTGATGATAACCCTGACACTACAGGGAAAACTGTTTTTTTCTGGGGGCATAATTTACAAAATGATAGAAGAATTAGGGTTTGTCTATTGGAATGGCAGTATCACAACAGGATTACTTTGAAGCTGCAATATTTTAATTCAGTTTGTGATGTTCCTTGCATTACGCAATCCCTTAAAAAGTACCCTGAAAGTGGAGATAAACAAAGCCACAAATCTGAGAAGAAGCCTGTGCTACAAATCACTGTTGTTATTCTGCAAGGCTTAAAAATAAGCCAGAATTAGGCCAAGATGTTTTATATCCCCAAGCTTCACCTTACAGATGTGTTCAGGCTTTCCACAAACGGGTGACGAGGCTGTTATCGGACATCAATCCCCTTTGCTTGTCAAATCGTTTGCAGAATTGGCCCCCCACTTTTAGTGGTACTCCAGATCCCAGTTGACACACATCACCCCAACCAAACAAGTTGAAATAAATGATGTTAAATGGCCAGCGCCCAGTATCCTAGTCAACCTTGGCAATAGGATTTTTTTTGTTATATTTTTAGCAAGACTTTTCCAATTCTTTCTCCCCTTCAAATAACTTTGAAAACTGCACAGTACTGACCACGAGCAAGCATGAGGTTCTAGGATGCGGCACACACACACACACAGAGGGGGAGGATTTTTCTATTTTTTCGTTGACTGTGTCTCTTGTGTTTGCTTAAATAAAGCAAGTGCAGTTTCTTTTTTTTTTGTATTTCTGTATTTATTTTAGTTAGTTTACATACATATTTGTCACTCTAATCCTATACAAGTTTCCACAACCTCCTATCTTTTCAGTACAAAATGAGAATTCACGCCATTATTATACCTGTAGTTTTCAGTTATGCTAAAGCTCCCCAACTCAGTCCTATTTGATCTGGTCCCCCCCTTTCTGTAGCTCTGTTTACCTAACCTCAGGGTGAACCTTGTAATCTATATATAGCTACTGGGAAGCAATGCCGAGCACAGAATCTAATCAAGATCTGCATCTAGTTAAAGTTTGCACATGCAGGGATGAACAGGAGAGAACACCCACCTGCCACAACACTAGGAATCGGAACAAAACCAAGTCACGGGTGAACAAAACCACTCGCCCTGAACCCAGCCCCTCTGTTCAGAACCATCTTGTTGAGACCTGCTAAAATGTTCAGGTGCCTGCTGCAAGCTTGCCAAAACCCTCAAACAATACCACCTACCAAGACGCAGCAGCAAGGTCAGCCACCTGCACGCTTGGAGCCCTGTCTTATGATCATGTAAAGAGTCTATGATGAACCAGCTATGGAATACTTGCAAACCCAATGTGAAGAACATCCAAATTGCAGTGCTGAGATGATCAATCTGTTGGCCATAAAAAAGGAGCTCTATGAAACCTATTTTAATCAACATTGTTCATAGGATTGTTTTATTACAGTCTGGGATATTCTGCTACTGCTCTCCAGACCTTTTCCAACTGTGGTCTGCAGTAGCCAGCAAGGGTGAAATTCAATCCTAGACCTACCCTGCCAGGAATCCTTTTACTCTGAAGCCCCTGCACTTCAAGCATCCAGACTCTGATGAGACACTGCTGCTATTGTTGCATCACTCTGCCATTTCGTTTTTCCTGCTTTTTCCCCCCAGTTTGGTCCCATGAGACAGCAAGTTTTTTTTATCACCTGGGCGTTTCAAAGCTTTTCTAATTGGGCAATGACATTTACTGTCCAGAAAGAGGAACCAATGCTTTCTTCTCAGTAGGCAATTTGACCAGTTACCGTATAGGTCTCTGCATGCAATAGCACACTGTTGCTTTCTTTGGATACGGTTTCCTGGCACAGGGGTTAATGTGTTCGTACAATCCCTTCATTTGTGTCAGGGTACAGTAACATTTATTATAGGTCACCTGGGTGCTCGTTAATCATGTTGCATTTAATTGAGTAGGCAAAGCATTGCTCAGTCTGGCCGCAGACCAAGCACTGGGTTAGAAATTTTACCAATGTGCCAGACTGTATTACCTCACTTCCTGTCATGGAAACCTCAAAGCATAGCCTCACACCTTCCCTGCAGATGGAGCAGACCTCAAACACACACTGCTGTCAAAAGAACAAACCACTGCCTATTGCTTAACCTCAATACCTGGCACAATTCATTAAAAACTACTAATTATAAGGAAATACATTTTACAATTCTATTGACTTTTTGGATGGGGTAAATGGACGATGACAATGATGACAATGATATATTATATAGATGTTTATGCTTCTTTCTTTTTTTCCTTGATTTAAATTGTACAGAATTCTCAGATCCTAAAATTACTAAAACACACAGGGCATGCAAGCTATACCACAGTTATAATTGCCCTTACTGTGAAGTCAGAATGCTTTATATTAAAAAATAATCCATTCAAGATTCATTTTTGTAATGGGTTCAAAATGCATGCCAGTAAAATACGCAAACAAACTTGGATAAACGCATTAATCCAAAAGCATGTAACAGCATTGGCTTGCAGAAAAGAATCCAGAAGGAATCTACTTTGACTCCAAACTTATTTAGCTAAATAAAGGCTCCCCGCAAAGTAATCCGTTTTGGATTCTAAAACAATACAGAAATGACAAAGAACTCAAACATGCTGCAGAGCTGAAATGAATGCAACATAAATACAGGATTCATAATGAATGCAAGTTGGTGGAAAGTCTGCAAAAGACATTTTGATCATTTATAGCAGGACCACACCGGGATGCATTAATATACCTGTTCTGGTTGCCAGCAAACCTCCCCTGCATGTGTGTATAGTGCCGAATATCCACAGTGCTGACAGCCAGGTAATCCACATGGTCTAGTGCGCCTGTCCACACAGAGACAAAACTCCACCTGGAAAAGCAACAGGAAACAAAATTTTTAGACTAAAACACAATAAATCATGTCAAAGAAAAGGAGCTGCCAAGAAGACGGGCCTTTTCAGCAGACGTTTTGTTATGGTTCCTGTTAAGGCTGGAAAAACAAAACAGAAACAGAACTGTTGATCGTTTACTTCATAGAAGTGTAATCAAGTATCTGCAGTATGTAAATGTAGGAGTTCAAACTGGCTGTCTGGGTATTGATCTGCTGTGAACTATAGATAGATAGATAGATAGATAGATAGATAGATAGATAGATAGATAGATAGATAGATAGATAGATAGATAGATAGATAGATAGATAGATAGATAGATAGATAGATAGATAGATAGATAGATAGATAGATAGATAGATAGATATTTAAATATTTGGAGATTTAAATAGACACACATGGGTGCTCCATAACATTATTACAAAGCAGAAGAATTGTGCTCTGAAACCTGTGCAACACAAATATGCTTCCCCTAAAACCTTCCTTTCAGAAGCAATATTTTACTGCAAAATTAAGCATGGGAAATAATGCTCAAAGCAGAAACACCAATTAAGAATCAGACGGGACACACCTGATTGGACAGTCAACAGGTAAGCAGGTAAGCAATTAAAGGAAATCAAAGAAACTGTAGCAGCAGGCAGTGAAAGGAGAACTAAAGCCAATTCAAGCAGGTAGGGCATTTCATCTCAAAAACACCTGCCTCTTACGAACTGACAAAATATTAAAAACAGAAAGAGCAAAACCATTCTTAATAATAAGGGCTGTCTGTTTCAAAGTGCTACGGCAATGTTCCTATTGAAAATAAAACTGCTGTCAAAACTACATAACAAGACCAAACAGGACCTATCATAAAGCAGAAAAGAGGTTTAGAGCCAAATTAAGATTAAATCAGTCTATGAGAGAGAGAGAGAGAGAGAGAGAGAGAGAGAGAGAGAGAGAGAGAGAGAGAGAGAGAGAGTTCTTTAGGTAGCAGTTCAGTTTTCCATCGCCTCTGAATTTGGATAAACCACAGCAAGCCAGCACCAGGAAGCCATGACCATGCCAAACACGTGCTGCGTACCAGCCCACACCCTGAATGCTGCCTCTGCACAACCATGCTGTGTGCTTGAGATCCCGGGGTCTGATACTAAATCCATTTAAACTGCCTCTCCTGCTTATTTTCTGCACTTTGCCAATAAATAATCTCTGCTGGGTGTACTGCTTTCCCCTTTTGCAGATCTTTTGATGCTCAGAGTTGCCTGGTGAGGAAGCTGATCGAAGGGTTGGTGGAGATGGTGTCAGTAGGTCTACAGAAAGAGTACAGGCTATAATTATAGATTTCTGCAAAGCCACCAAAACCCACATAGCAATCCAAGACAGCATCCCATGTAATTCAATACCACCCACATTACAAGTGGCATGGCAGTCAGCTGAAAGTGTACCATGGCACCGTATAAGAGAACAGGGATGGAAATACGACTCCGACTGCAAAGCAGTTTCACCCATTCCAGGTTTTTCTATGTACCTGATTAGCCCCAGTGTACAGGTAACAAGCTCAGGTGTGTCTTATGAAACTCTATAGTAAAACCAGGAGTGGATCGAACTGCTATGCAATGGGAGTCTTATTCCCACCCCCAGAGAACAACAATAAAATAATCAGTCACATTCAGCCATTTTAATCGCTTTGGAGTAGTGTACCACAATCATGCTCCATTTTACACTATAATATCCAATATGATCCCTGGTGTGAAAGTTTACTGCACACTTCTAGTTTAGCCTTTTGTGAGCGCATTAGAAATCAGACTTTGTTGGCTTGCCAGTTTGTTTATCTTATGTCACCTGGTTAACTAAAAGGGGGCACTACACCTTTAAGGGGGACCAGTCTCTTAATACCTGGGCGTATACAGTGCGAATTGTTCTTTCCAAACCCACCCCCCACACCGACAACAGCTGTGCAAACGTCACCGCGTTCCAGGAGCTCAGAACACTGAACGCATTATGCGATGTACAGGTGTTTACTGCAGCTCCGGACATGTGTTCTTTTTAACTTCAAATGAGTCTTATTATTCAGTGGATCGCAGTACTGTATACATGACCCCTATATACATGCCATACCTTAACCAACCAAAAGAGGGCTATGAAGTAAACTGAAAGAAACGTCTAAGTGTAGGGGTTGGAATCAGAAGACGCACACATTTCTAACTACAATGCATTCCTCTAAAATCCATATAAACACTATTGCTAGTTAAGCGTAATAATTAAATACCCATTTAGATTTGGTAATATGTGCATGCAATCCAAGCTAATACGTGTTACCAAAAGCAGATTTTTTTTTGTTTGTCCTGTGTATTAGTTTGTAGTAGGTTAATAAGCATTACAGAGTTTATAATTATAATATGTTAAAAAAATAAACAGTATTATTGTATCACTGGCATCTATTTATGCACTGTAAGGTTTTAGTATCAATGTTTTGATATTTATTATTCAACAGTGTAAACAATTAAACACAAGTAAATATACATAATACAACTAGTTAGCTGCATGTAATCAAATAGCCATATATATATATATATATATATATATATATATATATATATATATATATATATATATATATATATATATATATATATATATATATACTTATCAATGCATTTAAAAGAAAAGAAAAAAAAAACATCTATATAACGGTTCAGCCTGGCAGCCCTTTATGATTTAATTATTTTAGAGTTAGGAGATGCATCGATTTCCACCTTCTTAATTGGTTACGCTTTGTTAAAACCGAGGAATGTGTTTATCGCTACTAGACGTTAATAAGCTATAACTGTTCAGCTAATACAGTTTACAACACGAGCATTTGTCTTTTTTTTCATTAGTATTATTGTTTTTAAATCAAACTTTAATTGCTTAGAGGTACAGTATTAGTTTGAGAATTGTTAACATCATTAGGTTTATCATTCAACTGAAAAAAACGTACACATTTTTTAGAGATAAAATACATACCTATAAGCAATTAAGTGATCAATCCAAATGCAAGTACGTCCACATTGATGCCAAGATAGTAAACAAACTGCACTGTCAGATTCTCTGGTTGTAAAAGTTCCCCAAGTGAAAGTTTGCCGTGAAAAAAAGAGATCAGTGCGGAGCCGCGCTGCCTTGCCCAACTTTTGTTCCTGCCCTGTTGTTTTAAACTTTTTTCCCCCCGTCTCCTTGCAGCACGGAGATCCCCTTAAAGGCGTAGTGACATCACCTGCCTCGGGGTTGGAAAATGTATTGTGGCGTTTTCTTTGTTAACTTTAAACATAACTTCAAATAGCTGTATCTTTTTAGGACGGGTACGTTACTGCTTCAAGGTGCCATTCATAGACATGTCGGGTGTGCTTCTTTTACAGAATCTTAAGCCTCTTTTATTGTTTGGGCACGCGCTTTTGGTTGGTGGTTGAAGTCCATTAAAAAGATGGTTAATCTATACAGTTGCCTATGTATAGTAAGCGGTATATAATAGAACATAATGCAAATTAATACTCTAAGGTGCTCAAACGTTGCACAGTTGTTATATTAAAGGAAAACAATGGATTTATTACATGTTATTTTTGTACAGGAAACCAATTAGATGTGCTAGATCGTTATTTCTATTTCAGAATCTCAAACAGTTTGTATTTCTTATATTCTTTTTATATTTGTTTTTAAGTAAATGTCAGGAGAATAATACATAGGTTTTTCATAAATACAATAAATAGACAGATAGTCAACCAGTCTGTCAGATCAATACATTTGCTTATTGAAGTGGTTGTTCAGAGCAGTGTAGATACACTAGATTGATATATAGATAGATACTGTGTGTTAGGCAGGTAAATAGTGGAAGCCATTAAGACATGTGCAAATGCATGTCTTATCTGAATGCATTCTGATGTTACATTATACGGTCTTCAGTGTTCATGAGTTGTGCCATTTTCTACATCCTGCAGCTCCAACATGCTGGAATGCCCCATTGAGTTAGCAAAGTCCTGGAACCTTCCAGGCTGGGTAGTAAAATGTTTTGGAATTCCGTGCCAGAGACGGCAGCCTCAGCTATTGAATCCGGAGCCGGAGTACGTTCAGCCCAAGCAGGTTTCATGGCAGACGTACCTGCACATCAGCTGCAGGCAATGGGGACTGAATCCCAAGAATCTACATTGGCTGTGTGGATTGGATGGGTTCCCTTCCCCTAGAGCTAAGAAAGTGAATTGAATTGGACCCCCTGGCCGTTTCCCTTTCTTCATCTTCAAATCAACAGTGCCTCTTTCGTAACGTACCTGCTCATGTGATTGGAGGGTCTGTGCAGAAATCAGTGAGCCACACTGGATCTCAGCCAGAACTGTTGCCATCTTTTGAAATGACATCATCTCTTATGAATTAGACACCAGCTGAGAAAGCTTTTGGATAAAGGTGAGAGGTGGTAGATTATGCTGGACGAATATTGGACCCCTCTTCACAAAACTGTTTTTAGGACATTATGTTAAACAGTGCTTGAAAAAATAATCTTCTAACATGTTTGAATAATAAAAATGGGCTTCTGCTTCTTCAGCTGGATACTACAGTGCCCTATTTACAAAATGAAGGATTATTGTAAAGGACTGTTTTTTTTAAAGCCTGTTTTGATTAATTAAACCAAGTTTCAGTTGATGAAACCCTTTACAACTGCTTTGGACAGGACCTATTAGGTTTTTATTACTGTTCAATCTCAGGCAACTAACTTAGTTGTGGAAATAAAATACGTTTAATAGTTCCAAGAAGTTTTTTTTTTAAAATTCCTGAACTACTTTTTTTTTCCAGACTCACAGCCCAAGCCAGCATCACCCCACTCTTATCAGTCCCAAACACCTGATGATCTTGCGCTGTGTAACAGCTAGACATGAAGAAATGGACTCCAAAGGCAAAGCGAAGAGGGATAGGATAAAGAAGAAAATGAAATGAAATCAGACAGGCCTTTAGGAAGAAGTCTGAAGATTTGAAGTAGCTTTTCTCTTGGGAGTTCTGTCAGACTTGGCTTTGAACGTGTTTTACTCTTTCGGTTTGGCAGAAAAGACATTTACAATGCGTTAAGGCTGTGGAGTGGAAAGTTAAACCCTCAGATTTTCCATCAGTTGAAATGTATGTATGACTGAGAAACAGGGCTTACTTGTGTAATCTATATGCTGAGCGAGTGGGATACACGCACTGCATGAGGGGAATGCACACAGAACTGACCGTGAAAGCTTTAATTACATTCTGATTTAATTTCAGGAGAGCAAACCCCCCAGAATATTTAGTAGAACGTGATGCAGTGAACAGACCTGTAAAAACAATGGACAATGGGATAGATAGAAATGATGCTTGATGGATATTTTAGGCTGATCGGAGGCCCCCACACTAACCCTAGGGGCAGCTGTAGAGGCGAGGAAGGGAGAGGTGGAGGGATGTTGATGCTTGCACGAGCAATGTTAGCTGGCTGAGAATTTATACCCCAAGGGAAATGATGTAGCTCCAAGAAAGTGACACAGCACCTGGGTTGCCTCTCCTCCTGAACACTGCTTAACAGTACTTTACCAGAATCACAACATACTTACTGATTGACCCGATCCAGCTGTATTGTATAGTACTGGTATAAACACTGAAGAACTGTTAACAGATAAACTAGACCTTACCTATGTTTATTGCTGTATGGTCATAGTGTATAATGCACTTCCCAAATCACAATATTATTCTTATAAACTACCAGAATTACTGTCTGGTTAGTACACTTTAACTGTAAAGAAAAATATAATTTTCTCCACAGTGCATAACCCTTTTAAAATGTTCCCACAGTAAAAGCATAGCAAACTGTAATAAAACACAGTGAAAGCATTGCAAAGCATAGGTAAGCAGCATTGTAAAGAATAGTGAGATAGGATAAAGCATATTAATAAACATGGCAGACCAGAGTCAACGAGTACTGGTGATTTAAGCTGAGGGAACACAAAGCCATTTTTTTCAGGAACAGTAGCTTGAAACCTGGTTCCGGAAGAACGGGAGGCCTAGTCTGAGGCAACTTTGCTGTATCAAACCTCAAGTCTCCTCCGGTGTGCCGTGCAGTGGCCTGAAATCTAGTCTCTTAAAACCCAAGTTCCAAGCCTGGCTTCCTGTTCCCTCAGCTTTAAACAGCTTTGCTGCAGCAGGAAAGACCTTTTCAAATGGGACACTTGCATCCTGGGACGACTTCTTGTTCTAGTGTAAGATTGCTGGAAGGCTCTCCCCAGCCAGCAGATTTGCTATCTCAGGACTGGGAATGTGTGTAGTGCAGCAAGCACACATGTGTCACACAGGAGGATCTCTTAACCTCACTACTTGAAAGCAACAGTATCTGAATGGCTTGGGGTTTAGCACTGCGAGTAAAACACAGGCTGTGTCAAAAGAAAATACTGGCTCCAGGATTCAATGACACAATAATACAATGGAAGGCGCCGGGAATACAAGTGGTAAATCAGCAAAAGTCCCAAATCATAAATTCCGAATTAGATTTTCCAAAAAAACCTGAGGATCTGTAGAATGAAGGCTGTTTACAGAGCGTGCCCCCCCCCAAGCGTGTTTTGATTGTTGAGTTAATCAAAGAAATGTGGAGCTCACTGATCCCCAGCGAAATTGGATTATTAAAGAGACTACAGTTAATCATTACACCAGGGCTGGGATTAATATTCAGTCTCTGGCTGGCTGAGATGTGACTCAGAGCAGTTGTTATGGATTGGAAAGATCAACACATACATCTGTTGCAGTCTGAACAAAAATAACCAAACACCTTCACATTCAATTATACAATTACTGTACCTTTCCAGCATGTACCACACTGTCCGATTTCAAAACGTATCCCTGCTTTCTATGCTCCCTTATAAAAGGGTTATTCTGGTAAAATTGGCATGCCAATTTGGCAGTTTTCCCATGCTTTTACCATGGTTATACTATGCATTTACCATAGTTTACCATGCTTTGCCATGTTTTAAAAAGAAAAATGCTTTACCATACCTCTGAGCTTAACAATGTGTGCTTTACCATGCAATACAATACTTCATTATGCTTTGCTATGCTTTTACTATGGGAAACTTTTATAAGGACTAGCATTCAGTCTATTTAATTATCTCTATATTCTGATTAGTTCAGTTTCTTCTGAATTCTAAAGGGACATTTTAAAGCCCTAATCCTAATCCCATCCACAATCAGTTTGAAACAACTCCACTTCAGTGTTAGTGAATCAGTGACCATCACAAATGAAGCCAGGGAGTTTGTTTGATGGATATAACAAATGGGCAGTCAACAAAGCCTGCTGCTTCTTTCCTAATGTTAAGCACAGAATTATGGAATTGAGTGCAGTGCTGTACAAATGAAACAGGATCGCGGGACACAGTGTGTTATTCAATGGATTCCAGCAGTACGAGTTTACTGGCATGCAGGCCGGTTCATTAGACTCTTGTGCTGATTCGGCAGTAATCCTCAGTTCAGGAGGCGGTCCTCACCCCTGTGGCTGGGTTTCCATTGCTGTGTGGAGACACTGGCTCAGCGATGCTGAATCACTCGCTGAGGATAATCTGGAATACAAACACCAGCCTGGTGCCAGGGAACTGAGGCTGCAAACGGAGACCGCAAAATCAAAAAGAACACTGAAATATTGAGCAGTTATTTAACCAGATAATACAACGGAGACTTACTCTTTGTTACACAGAGAGCGGTGAGGGGATGGAATGGGTTACCTAGCCGTGTTGTTGATGCCGAATCACTGGGATCCTTTAAGACCCAACCTGACAACATTTTGAGATCAATCAGCAACTAGGAACCGGATGAGCATATACGGGCTGAATTGTTACAGCTCTAACTATAACCACTGCTTGCTATGCCAGCGCTCTGAGTGATGCCTTTATCAGTGTAACAGTGAAGGCAATGGCCACACATTTTTGTCAACTTAATTCTACTTTAGTTTTACATAGGAATGATTAGCTGCCACTGATGATACAGTTGAGAAAACCTTACTGACAGGTATTGTATTATAAAATGACAGGGCTAATATTATACTGTCTATCAGCAGGTACAACACCAACTAATGACTAGGTTTGGGCTACAGGGAATGAAATCATATGGAAATAAATACTGGTTATAGGAGCAAGACAACTCCCCAGATCAATTCTGCCTCCATCTGCACCCATTGCAACTCTTAGACGAATGCATAGACTAGAGATCTCTATCCATACTTATGAATAGATTTACATTGAAACACTGTATACATGCTAAAAGCACACTGTACGTTCTATGCACGGGATGACATCTATACACATGATAAAATGCTTTGGAATGTTAACGAATCCTTAACAGTGATTGGTGGTAGATTCCTCATATGTGATTCATAGAGTTTCTGGACCTATTCAGAATTTTTTTTTTTTTTTATGAATAAAATAGAGTTTGATATTCTGGACTGTTGTCTGCTAACTACATTTTAGTGAAGGTTTAAATTAAACCGTGCCTTTGCATATTGAGTTAACTGAAGAACGGCCAAACTGAACCCACAGTGTGTGGGGGTTCTTTCCAAAGCGATTGCTCTTGGCTGTGGTATCCTAGCCAGTTTGGAATTGGTAACAGATGTTTCTGCTATATCAAATACAGCATGCAGCCACAGAGCATTGCTTTTCTTCCTGTTTCCACTGCACAAGGGACAACAGATGACTGCCAGCTGACTCCAGTCTCAGGTTTCTACTTCCAGTTTGTCCTTTTTAAAAAAAAAACAACCATGCACTGTAAAGAAGTTCAATGAAAACAGACTTCAAACTGATTCCTGAATTTGCTGATGTAGGCTTCCAGACAGCGCTTGCCTTGGCTTGCAGAGCAGTCACTGCTCAATGCAGACATATCAAGGCTAATTATAAAAGCTGGCAGTTTCCGGGTGGAATGTTATTTCTTACCTCTTTCATATCTTTGTTGTCTGTGTTTTATAATTCTCCAGTTGCTGTTTCTGCTTCAGCATTTAACTGGCTTACTAACTCGCTTTTACAAACCGAGGGGCCTGCTTCTGAAAAGACTCCCAAATAAATAAGGCAAGCTAGTTTGTTTCTGTCTTTAAAAATAATGCTAAATTCAGGACAGTTCCTAGTGCATCAGATTTGATAATTCTACTGCTGTAAATGAACATGCCTACTAATATACTCCATGTATTCCTTCCAGACTGTTCACATCCATCACACAGCCTGTCTGGTAAAGTCATTTGTCTCATCAGATCATATTTCAAGGTCTTTTCCTAGTTCAGATACACCCCCTTCCCCATCCCTTTCACAAACACAGGGTCTTTTTGGGAAAGAGAAAGCGTTCGCTTTTAAAACTAGAAGTAGAAAATTCCATTTAAAGGAATCATGCAGGCAAGGGTTCCAGTAATGCCTGTAGCAGTGTGACGTACAATAGAAAAAGGGTTCTGATAACAAACTGATGAAGCAAGTGGTTTCAAAAAGTGGGACCTAAAAAGTACATACACAAGATGCTATAATTACGGAATTTCAAAGAGGGACGCCAGGATAGGAAAAAAAAAAGAGAAATGCGAGATTTTCGAAATTTAACATGAAATACTGTACTACTATTATGGCTTCTGGTAGACTTTTTGCGATATCATTTTATATACACATACTCCGAAGGAGGAGAGATCATTCAAGTTGGTCTAGAGTGTATACAAACTGTACGCAGAGTACAGCAGATGCAAAATAAAACACAGCTGCACACATACTGCTTTCAAATGGTCTCTATCAGCTTTGCGAGATTTATGATGTCCAGCAACTCGGGAACCCTACTTTAAAAGAGGCCTCCTTGCTCCAGCACATTCCTGAAACTGATGAATACAAAAACAGTGATAAGAGACATATAAATACTGTACATCTGCTAATGAATTCAGTGTGGGTGAAATAGCCCAAGGACCTGCACAGCTTTAAAGAACATGCTCTGGGCAGATGATGATACTGTCTGTTGGATTATACACATCCACACACTCATGCTGAAGGAGATGTTTTTTTATTAAACTGCTGTCTTATATGAGTATGCATAAGCGGCTTATTGAATTAGACTAGGGACTAGGATGGATAAAATGAGCGTCTTTGAAAAATACAGCTATGGCCAAAAGTTTTGCATCATCCTATAGAATGAATTAATTTGGCTTCATAAAATCGAAACCTAATGAATAATGTTACGTTAAAATATTGAATTACATGCCACTATGTAGTTTCCAATATACTTAACGGAAAACTGACAGCACATTTAAAAATGTGACATTTTCTAAATTTAACATGAAATACTGCACTTCTGTTATGACTTCTGGTAGAATTTTGCGATATAATTTTATAGTTTCTTTGATTACATGATGTTAAATAAAAGAACAAAATTATGTTCACACCACCGCCACACTACTGTACAGCGAACCAGAGGCAGTCACATTGAAAACTATCCCTGGACTAACTAGATTTATCAAGAGAAAGTCTTTTTCAGTATCAGTTTCACAGTGTCACTTCAACCAGTCCATTAGAGAGTTTATTTGGCATCGCTGTAATAATATCTTATTGTTTAATAAGATATGAAACAATACTGAATCTTATATATTTATATATATTTTTTCTGAAGGATCCGTAGCACTCACGGGTTCGTGCCCCTTTAAAATTACGACCCAGGACAGAGAAATGGAGTTTAAAAGCGCGGTTGCGCTATTCTTTTAATCAACACAAAAATAGACAATACAGAAAAACAAAAACCTAACTCCGTTTCGGAGTACTTACTACACAGGTTATTCCCTGACTAACTTGCAGGATGGCTAAGCCATTTACCTGTCAACACACACAAAAACTACGCGGGCTTAACACAGCACTTCCTTCTTTTTAGACTGCTCGTTAGCAGAGCACCTCATCTGCCTCCTTCTACTCAGCAGCCTAGAGCAAACTAACTGCTCCTCTTAAATACCCTGCACCTGGTCCCAATTCTAAATTACTGCCCAGGTGCAGGGGAGAATTAAATAATAAAACAGTTAAATTAAACAATAGAACAATTAACAAAACTGATTAACTGATTCATTTAAACAAAACGTGCATTCCGCACATGTTTCTCTCGCAGGGAGGTTTTAACCCCCTCCCTGCTGTCCCACACAACCCGCTGCCTTACAATATATATATATATATATAGTCCTAGATGGAGCAGACAACTCCCTGCTGCCTAAATCAATTCAATTCTTGCCGCACAATGTACTCTAGCAGGTAAAGACCTTAGTCCCATCAGCTCACATGTGTACAGCCAGGAGCTCATAGATGTTGCCAAATTGGCAAAGTGACTTTAAAGGATCAGCAAAAAAACAAAACAAAAAAAAACCCAGTTAATTAATAAATCAAATTAAAAGGAAAAGCTGGTAAGGTATCTCCATCAGCATATAGCTGGATTGGCTGTGACTCGTAGGTCACTGTAAACAACAGAAGCAAAACAGGATACAGCAGCCATTGAAATGCCTCTGCAATCTGTATACCTGCTTTTAAAGAAAAAGAAAAAAGGAATGTAGCCAAATAGGGAAATCGCCACCTGGACATTTTGGCCAGTTGACCAGCAGGGGTCACAGAAGTGCAATTAGGCATACCCATCCCCAGGTGATCCCCCTAACCCCACTGGAGGGCAAAGGCTCCACACAACATTTGCAATGGGGGGTTGTTTGTAAAATCTGGCACTGCAGTTGTGTCGTACCCTTTCTGTTGAGAAATAGATGACGCAGAGCATCTTTCACAAGCACTAAATAAAAAAAAAAAACGAAACAAAATAACAGCAGGATTTAAAGACAACAAACAAGCAAAGGAAAGTGCAGCACTGAATTCAAAGAAAGGCCAGCAGACAAAATATAGTGCCTTGGAGACTTCAGTGGCATTTCCACGAGACGAACGAGTCGAGGGGCAGAGATAACTCAACACAGCTGGCACGCAGTGCCTTTAATTAAGAGAGTTTTATTGTGTAACTGAAGTGCGGCGTTACAAACAAACAGCAAGCACACGCTGTTATCTGAAACAGATTTATTTGTCTCAAGGAGAAATAATTGATATTACACATTCCGAAGGCATTTTTGTGGGAAAGCTGCTCAGCAGACATTGGTAATCAGAGAGGCTATAACAGTGTATTCATTTTCACGCAGACACAGACTGAACACAGTAATCAACATGCAGAAATGTGCCGTTCACATCAAGAAAGGGGGAATGAGAGCCCTGTGTGTTGACTGACAGCTGGGTGACCACACAAGCGTCATGCGGGATCGAGTGTGGTTTGTTCAGCATGTAGAAATGACCCACTGAACCTGGTGATAACAACCTTCCTAACCCACAAAATAGTTGCCAAGCTGCCCAATCATTTTGTGCTCTGTTAATCTACATAAAAAAAGTTGCATTTACTTTAACTGCATTACTTTAAAAGATCAGAATTGTTATAGAAGTGTACCATGGTATATTTGCACGGTAATTTTGCATTTTCCCTTGCATTTTACAATGCACTTACTCAACCATCAGTTAACATGGTTTCAACACTGATTTACCACAGGAGAAGTACCATGCCTCTGCTCTACCTTGCTTTTCAGTTGGCCTTCACTGTGCTTTATTGCAGGTTACTAGGGTTGTACCATAGTATGCTGCACTAAACTTTTATAAGGCAGCCTGAGAAGTTTTCTGAAGCACCACGGTCAATGCATTGTCTCCTGGGGGTCCTCAGGCAGGATTGTATACCTGCACTCTAAAACGGCAGTGCTTTTACTAGGGAAGCCTCCAGGCACCCACGGGACTGCATCTCCTATGAAAGTGACCCTACCGAAGGAGAATCAATCACAGGCTCATTCAGCTGAAAATCAGACAGACAATGCATCACTAGAGGCTTCTGTTTCCTTTTCTGCTACAGGTACCAGGTATCTTTTTCAGAATTGATTTAGGTTAAACTGATTTTTCCATCCACAACACTATCAGTTCACTTCCTGTGTTACAGGTAATGCAACCCCACCCGGCTGCTTAATTGTTCCATGCTGCCCATAAACAGCTAAGTGACGTCATGGGGGAGTTGCTGTGGTCAGGTGACAAAACAATGTGGCACTCAAAATTATATATTATATAATTATAGAAAAAAAGAACAAGGGATGCAAATACTGCATAAGTTTGGGAAAAGCAGGGGCAACTGTATATGTGAAATAAATTGAACAAATATATCAATTTGTGAGAATGCTGATATGCTAATGAGAAGTCAGGAAAATGTTTACAGCTTGAACTGCAATCTCATGGTATTACTGCTTCTTCTACACTAGATGGCGATCTTTGCACAGTCATCTATGGCGTAGTTCTATAGCTTCGTGTATCTCCAGGATGTTCATTGTGCTTCCTGGTTCCTCCAGCTATATAAAACATCTCGATTGTTAAGCACAGGGCTCTGGTTTGGACACATCATCAGTGCCCTAACCTTTAAAACACATTAACAGCTGATCTTTAAACCCAATTAACTGAAGGGATGCCAAGAAGTGATTGATTAAACAAACCAGTGCACCCCTTTCACAAGTCATTTTAGAGATAGATTTTGGACTCCGCTTCAGACAAACTTCTCCAAAATGTCTTTTCAGCATTTTCCAGCTGTCATGGCGTTTCAGATCTGAATAAAATGTGAGGGGAATCAATGAGGCCCCTTGGCATGTGCTCGAGTCATCTCTAATGACAAGGTGTTAGGTGGGAGCCAGCTCAGGGGCAACGGGATAGCTTTACCTCGCACAAAACACCAGGGTTCTGGAGATTTAAATTGACTACGGCTTTCCATGCATTATACAGGAGGACTGCTTGTCTGCTTGATTTGATGAACTTTGAGTAGAGCATTTTACAGCACTGGGGAAAACGCTTGAATTAAATCCAGCTGGGGTACATGTTGACCATCAATGCTGTAAATGCTCTAATACTGTTTATTGCATACTTTCTTGATTTTTTTTGTTTAATGGAAAGTCTTGATAAATGCAGTCACTTTAACAGATGGAATAATGAACGTGCCAAAAGTCTCATTTATTGCAAGCACTGAGTTGAGGAAGAAACTTTCTCCCGAAGACATTCTTAACATCAAAAGCGCTGTCAGTGCGTAGACAGACAGATGATGCTGGTAAAAGTGTTTTTGTGTGCCAGCCAATCACAACACAGCGCAGTGACTGTGCACTTCCACATCTCACTGTGGTCAGGCCAGCCCAGAGCGGTGATGTCATCTGGATAGTGTAGCGTTAATGAAGAGATGGGACACGAGATTACAGTGAGAATGCTTTATATTAACTGGACCTTTACATAACACAATGTCCAGCTTCCAAGTCTAAACTACAGCGAGACTGTCAGTGAACACTTTACATCAGTTAAGTTTGGGAAGATCGCTGGGATATAGTGGAGGAGTCCTTATGTCTGTATGTCACACTTGCATTTTTCCATGCATCTTGAGAACACATATTGCAAACCAGTATGTTTAATATGCTTTAACATTAACAAGTCATCATTTTCTTACTTAATGACATCTGTATCAAAAATGCCATTTATCACATCTTCATTATTCATTGCCACTTCTTATTCTATACTCTCCTGTTATCTTTGTCATGCTAGTAATCTTGAATTACAGTATGCACGTTTGGGTCTGATATGCTTGTTTGAATCAGAAACTACTGCATGATGCATTTCTAACATTTTTTGTAAAGGCTGTACAACCCCATGTAACTGTGTGAATAATCCTTGGGAATCCTGTTCATAATCGATGCTACATTCACATAAAAGGGAGCACAAGTTCAAAAGGTTAGGATACATTGAAAAGATGCTTTGCAAACAGCATACAGGAATGTCTTTTATACTGTACTTGTGCTGTACTATGAACACATTGCATGAGTGCAAAAGAATGACATCATTCCTTCCACGAAGCCACATAATAATGGCGGACAGACGGACCAATCAGAACAATGTGAGGGAGGCAGGAAGTAAGCTCAAATTTGGGAAG
This sequence comes from Acipenser oxyrinchus oxyrinchus, assembly GCA_030684275.1. NCBI lineage: Eukaryota > Metazoa > Chordata > Actinopteri > Acipenseriformes > Acipenseridae > Acipenser > Acipenser oxyrinchus. Next base: position 18,210,957 of record CM060273.1, on the reverse strand, counting down.
TACAGCACCTCCTTCTGTTAGAGAGGGTGGTCTGGGGGAGGTCCCCCGGATATCCTTGCATTCTCCCCGGAGGTCCAGCTCTCTAATCATTACCAGAAGGAGCAGCCTGTTGTGCAAACGCAGAACCTACAGGACTCCTGGGACAGTATGGAGGGCAGACACAGCCAGGAGGGAGGCGCTAACACTGAAGAACAGGCGAGAGTTCACAACGAGCCTCACGGACTGGCTCTGTCAGGGTCCAGGGTATAGAGGTTATTAACATTCCAAGAAAATGCACTGTCAGCTCTGGAAGCTTGAGACTCTGACGGCAGAACAAAAAAGACATTTATACACAAGAAAAGCACTTTATAAGCACTCTCGAGTTGATTGTAGATGTGTGGAGCATAGAGCCCAACAAATCACACTATATAAAATGGTATTGCTCCCTGGTGTCTGTTTTCTGCATTCTTTTATAGCTTTCTGTTTTTCACTACACTCACTGCCAGCGGATTTAAATACAGTGGATATATATATATATATATATATATATATATATATATATATATATATATATATATATATATATATATATATATATATATATATTAGCAGTACTAGAACGGTTGCGCAGCTGTTGGTTTTCAAACAAAAGGCTTTAAGGTTACTGTGCTGTATCTGTAACACATGTTAGACTGGCCATAATGATTTCACTGCGGATGGAAGTCTGGGGTGGCTCAGTTTGCAAAGTGTACACTGGCTCCCCCTGCTGGCTGCATAGCAGTAAAACCGAACAGGAATGCCTGCAGTATCCCAGGAAGGAAGGGGCTCTTTCACAGAATGGGAGAATACACAGATTGTGGTTAAAAAAAACTGATGCACCAGAAGTGTAAGAACAGGCGTTATTGTTTTTTATTGCTTAATATTAATACATTCTATCTAAAGGAGGGCTTCCATCAAAATAACATAAAAAAAGCAGCATCCAGGCCCACGCAGCTTGCTCGCTGGCTGTACCGAGTGCTGGGTTATTATTGTGCATGCTGATGGACCTCTTTCAGCTGCTGTCTTCCCCTATCAGTCACCGGATGCTTCTGACCTTGTGTAGATCATACACAGCAGCATTTGTTAAGAGCTACTGGGTCTTTACAGTGGCCCCATGCTGAGGCATTGATTAAGCTCTGCCCTGGAGAGGAAAGACAGAGAGTGACCAGCTCCACCTCATTCACTGCTTGCCACTAACCAGCCCCAGATTACATTCTGAGATCTAAGGAGATCAGAAAAAAAAAAAAAATCCCACCCCAGCGAAGAACAGAACAAGACGACTGGGAAGCTACTGTACTTTTCTTTAATCTTACCCGCTGTATGCTAATAAGACAAACTGTAGGTGTAAAACCCAAGAGATCAGACTCACAGCTGCTGATAAATTGCTTCGATCCCCCGCCAAGGAGCAAATTGCAGGTGACAAACTAAATAATGGCGCAGGCTGTCATCACGGAGCCTGAGGCAGCTGCTACACCATTAGCATACGGCTAATTCCATTTCCTCTTAACTTATTATTTTATTGTCTCCACTTCAACAGAAATACATCTGAGATATTGCCAAGGATGCCGCCTGCCCAACAAAGAAAGCATAATTACAAAATCGTAAATATTAAAACATTATAATAATAATAATAATAATAATAATAATAATAATAATAATAATAATAATAATGGTATATTTATTTGACAGCAGTCAGCAATACTCAAATGAACTGACTATTAGCAGTCCAGCATAGGTCTAATTTTAGTTGCTCTTTTGTTCTACCATAATTGGAAAGTAAAACAGTCATGTCTTATGTTTTAAACTTGGAAATATAACTTGAACTGTGAAACAGCACAGGCCTCATGTTGCAGGGGGGGTGTATTGTACTCGACAATGACCACCTCACAAGACATTGCTTCGCTATTTCACTTTTTTTTTTTTCTGATTGCACATGAAGAATTAAGGGCTGTCAGCGTGTCATCCATAATGCTTCTCATTTGTACTGTTAAGGGACGTTTCACAGGCAATCAAGCACGATTCGGCTGTCCGACACCGAGAGCAGCCAAGCCTGAGCGTGTTGGTCTCGGCAGAGCTGCCGTCGAAAGTCGAGTCATGACAGGAAGTCACCTCAGAGAAGAACTAGCTTTGACACCTGCTTTCGAAACAAATCGTCCCCAGGCCCAGCCAAGACGACGTCCAGTTAGATTCTGTGTCATCAGGCCGTAATACTCCGGAGGGGTGCCAATGAAGGTTAAAAAAACAAACCAAAAAACACCTACAAGAGCTGACAACAACAGCAATCTGGCAAGAACACATAAACAACAGCACACAGAGAAGAACTTGTCATTTACTATATAGGAAAGAGAACATACATGGAGGTAACATACTGCGCATCTCCTGCCTGAAGGATGAAACACTGTCAGAACGAGAGATCCAGAATGCTTCTCCCCTCTGGTTTAATCTACACGGGCAGTTATGTACTACTGCAACAAATGTCTGATCCAACTCGGGTTACCAAAATAGCCTTAACTAGCATTACCAATTCCCACGACAGACAGTGAGCTAGATTCTGTTTAGCCTCAAACGTGCTTGTGCAGGGCGAGTCATGCCATCAGCAGCTCGCTGCTTCAAATCCTGGTGTTGCTGATCATGGTTTTTATGCACCAGTGGGTTGAGGAGGAGAATTGGAGTGACCCCTTGGCCCCTTGCCTCCAGGGTTCAGTAGTTTAGTACCGTTCATTGATCAAGTTCGGCAGGGTGAAAAAGGCAAGTGACTGGACATTGTAAGTGGGGGTAGCTTGCTGATCAGTGGAGGTTACAGCAGTGAGGTGACAATCTCTTACATACGAGATAATCCCCTTCATTTGTTTTTTTTTCAGCATGTGGTTCAGGGTCACGCAGCAGATCTCCTTTTTTCAAATCTTGCTGACCTGTTTGAATGTTGCGATTAGCAGACTGGAAAGGAACCCCTGGTGCCGTGAGGTCCATTTGCAACAGTGAGTTGGGAATCTGATTCCTGATTTAGTATTATTTGTTTTAAAAATGATTTTAGGTCCGTGCCTCACGTTAACAAATTGGAAGTTCTGTGAAATGTGAAGCAGCTAATTAGAAACAAAAAAGCAGAACATTTGTTACGAGATGTGAACGCTTCTTCATGGCAATGTGTTACTTAGGAGTGTTGGTGACAGGCATCCCTATTGTATTCTTCCATATGTTTTTTTAATTACATACAGTATGAAAGTGAATGCCATTAGTGAGCTTGGAGGTTCTTCTGACATTTCTGCAGTAAGAATACAGTTGTATTCCTAAAGTGGGTGTTCACTGTGGTATTGGCTATTGAATAATAAATAAATTAACATGCATAATTCACACTGAAGAAAGCTTTGTAAATCACTAGGGTTGTATGTACTGCAGTTCCTCTTCATGTTTGTTTTTCTCTCTCTCTCTCTCTCTCTCTCTCTCTCTCTCTCTCTCTCTCTCTCTCTCTACAAGGTAGTTATGAAAAGGTTAGCTCAGTTAGTAATGGGATATGACTTCTTGCAAGAGAAATGTTTGCGTTGGTGGAATGTGTGTGACCAGTGGGTTAATGAGCAGGTTTTTTTTTAAATGTCAGGGAATCAAATTATATTATCAGTTACACTGCATCCAATTATCTTGTAAAATTCACTTTCATTTTGGAGCTCCCATGGAATACTGATATTTTCCCAGCTCCAAATGTCATGTCACAGCTTCTAACCTGCACTCCATAAAAGAAGGTTTAGAGACAGAAACAAGGAGAGCAAACAAACAAGCGACAAGCTTGCTGAAGCGTCTAAACCTACTAGAAACCCCACGGAAATATGATCAACTTTCAGAAGCACAAAACTTGTTAACAACACTTATTTTTTCCCCCTCTTACTGCTTGGGTAGCAAACTACAGATTATATTGTCGCAAAATAACACACAATGTTATTAAGAATCACACATAAATCCAATGGAAAAGATTATAAACACATTTTTAGCGTTCATTTTAAATGTTTTAGACTATACTTTAGACGCACAAAAAAGGTGTTGCCAAAATGCACACCTAAAATGTGACCCTGTTCTGTTGCATAATATCTTTCACACTTACAGTGCTTGTATGGAAGAAATACAGAAACAGTCCACTTGCATCAAATGTGCAGCATTTATAGAAACAAACGACTGTAAAATACCCATACCAAAATAAAGGATCAATCAATCAATTCATTCATTCATTCATTCATTCATTGAGGGTGCTCAGTATTGTTTGACAACTTTTTTTTTTATTCTGCACATTTTAGATTGTTCTGTATGGGTCTTACATTTCATTTCCTCCCTGTAAACACCCACTATAAGCTGCCCTAGCCTGCTCGCTACACTACATACAGCTTGGTATTCATTTGAACTTACCTAAACTGTTGTTTAAAGGAATCAAAGACACACTTTAAAGACCTCCTGAGCTGTGGTGAACAGTCCCATAGATCTGTTTGCCAGTTACAGAAAGCAATGGAGCTTTACAGAATGAGTGAGTGTAAAGTCTGAAGGCCATTGTTGAATAGCCGCTCATTGCTGGAGCTCTTTGACCCCAGCAGTCTGTCAGACAGCTTGACGGCAATCTGCAATCAGTTCCAATTGCTCTTGCGAGACCCCTGGACCCGGCAGGGAAACTGATAATTGAATCCGATTTCACAGAGCTTCATGCATGACCCCGTTTGCTAAGCCTTTATGATTGCAAAAGCAACAGAAGCCTGTCCACAGTACCTTATGAATTATTTAACCATCTATTTATCACAAAGCCCGCTAAATTATAATGAAATCTATAACTTTCCAAACAGCTGGCTGATCCTGTTGTCCGAAGCACTGGGTGCAACGAATCCTCAGAAGATGTTGAGAGACAACCAGGGTTATGAGAGAGTACTGGTGGCTCAGTCGGTAGATTCAAATGCTGAATCCTTCATGGTGCAGCGACCATTCTTATAGCCACAGTGTAGGACCGCTAAGGTACAAACCCTGCTCTTAGAGATTTCAGTGTTAACATCCTCCACTCCTAATGCGTTCGTAACCTGAAGGCTTTAAGGGATCAACTGAGAGCGAGAGAGGAGAGAGGGAGAGATGAAGCGAGAAGGTGAGAGAGGAGAGCGATAAAAAGAGAGAAAAAAAGTCTCTTTGGGTGTTTTTTTCAAATTATTAATGATAATTTTATCAGCTTTCATGTCGTGTGCTATATTATAGCGATTATCACATTCCCAAGCTGCATGCTTTCTCACCAGAGGCATTTAGAACCAATTAATAGCAGTTGATCAAGAAGGGATGCTAATGCTCCTTCTTCTTCTTTTTCTTGAAATACTCTAGACCTCGCTTTTGGTTAAGTTAAATCATTTTAATATTTTGATTGGTTTTAAATGCTTTAATACATCAGAAGACCTTTGATTTCACCCCGGAAACAGATGTGAGAAACATAAAGATTTGCATTTTACGGCTTGGACAATATGATCAGTGTGTAACATGCATGCTAAAACTCAAAGGTCAGGGGGGTTGTGGTGTCCAGATGACAGACGAGATCAGTTCAGAGCAGATTTAGGAGGGGCTTGGTTGCTCAAATTCCTGGCACCTGAAAATGGAATCATCTTTGTTGTTTTTGGAACTGGGACTCAAAGTGGAGGCATCTTGTGCTTGGTCGCTACACAAAAACGACCCAAAAAAGTGTCTGATCCCAAATTAAACGAAATATCCAGAGCTAGCTCATTACATCATACATGTCAATAGTGAACCTTTAAGAGAGACACCTATCCCCTAATTGTAAAGGGTCTATTTTTACCCAAATACTGATGAAGAAGTTAGGTTGGTTCTCCTTAAACATTTGTGTAAGTGACACACTCTCATTAACATCACTAGAAAACAATTTATTCCAACCTTTAATGAGTTGAGAAAATAAACCAAGTGTCACACTGGGGATGCTGTTGTTCGGGACTGAGATGAACTTGAAACCTTTTTATATAAGGATGCACAAGGGGGGGGGGGGGTGGGGTCCGGAGGTGGTGTTTTGCAGTACTTGTTTGGTAGAAGTGTAGATTCAAATGCAATGCGCACTCAATACAGGATGTTATTTGGGGCTCTATAAATAATTCCATCCTTCTGCTTGCTTCATGGTTCAGGGAGCAATGAAGCAGAGATGAAGCAGGGCTGTGTGGCACTTTGGAGCTGAACTTACCCTGACATCCCTGTTCACAATAAAGAGGTGCTGAGCATGTCCCTCTCAGCTTCCTAGGTAGCAGCGCAAGTTCGCTTCGCACACAGACTGGGAGCGTTTCTGTGGGAGGGTGCAGTTTGACAAGGACTCGAGGTCTGGTACGGCTCATCATGTTTATTATCAGGGACCTCCATCTGGAAGCCCTTTGAGACAGTTTAGTTTTTGATTTTTGCTGATCTGACCTCTGTTCATGGCACTGTCTACAAGTGGTGGCAAGATAGACTAGCCCAACTTTAAAGAGGTTTTAGTTAAATCCAATAATTTAATAAACAGGGGTGTGCTGATGCTTGGACTCCTAATTGCCTTTAAGAAGTATTTAAAATTGGCAGGTATTAAATAAATTCTAACGTGTTGATTTCAAAACAAGAAAAGCTGTGCTTTCACACCTTTACAACAGAGTACCAATCAAAGGAAATTATTTACATTTAGTAGTTGCCAATTAATTTTACCCTGTTTTTCTCCCAATTTGAAATGTCCAATTGTATTTACCCTATATAAAACAATGAAAGAAAACATTTTCAATAAAAGCTATATTTATTATTTGTCTAAAACACATTTTTTTCAGCTATTTTTAAACATATTTCATGCATGAAAGGGTTAAACGGGTCGCTGTCTTCTTGTTCTAGAATGACAGTAAGAGAGGAATAGCATTCTATTCTGCTACAGTGCTTCCCAAAAATTATAACATATTTTAAAAAGCACTTCTCTACACTCATGACCATAGAACAATCATAGTCCTAATGAAGAGAAAACTAGGCAGGACGAGGATGACCTAGTTGGTTCACCTGGTTATGTACCCGGTACATTCATATGTTCATCACGTTTGTTTCTACCTCTATAATTTCTGTTGCTTGTAAATAGTTATTCAGTCATTATGTCATTCCCCATAACCAGGGGACTAACCATAGACAGGCCATCATACACCAAGCGTACAATGAATGACTTTTCTTCACTCTTCCATGCTTGTTCCATTTAGCTGAAACTAGCTTGTATATGGTGTGGACAACATGACGGGTATTTGAAAGCAAATGCAGACTAGAGCAGAGTTCAGCTTTCAACATTCAGCTCAAGCATCTTGTGTGCGTCCTACCATGTGCAAGCAGTGGGATTGCTAGAAAAACTGTTTAGATGGAACAGGGATTCCTTCAATATCTATACATGACTGTATTACATGTTATTTGGTCAAAATGAGGAGGAAACACCCTTTGCGCTTGCGTTAGATGCTTGGGCCATTAGCACATTCGAGCCCTAAGCAAGTGTCTCTAAAAACATGACTGTTTTTAATCGATAATTGCCACAAATCCATCCAAGTGCCTTTCAGAATGTTGTATTAATTATTCAATACCTTGTACAATATCCGTTTAAAATTCACTGGAGGATTTCTCCCCGAAGGAACATTTTATCAATATTCAATCATTTATCTGCTGGCAGAAGGTTAAAATTAGACATTTGATGGCATGTAAGTGCCCTGACAAACCTGTCACCAGACTGGTACTTAGTCAGCGATTACTAGATTTCCTTTCAACGTTATTTTACAACTGATAACATCCAAAAGCATACTGAGGTGGTGGGATCATTTACAGTCCTTTATCGTATCTTTCTCCAGCAGAGTCAATCGTTTTTGTTGTCAGTCCCGTGTTTTGACTGGCAACTCTAACTTTATCTTTCATGAGGCGACGGTAATCCCATCAGCTGAATGATGTGTTAACCTGTGAAAAGCCTCTCCGTCTGGTTTATCTGGGAGATACGTTCTCTATGGAGAGCCGAACACCTGCTGCTGAGACGTCTTACAAGATGACTGCTTGTCGGAAAGCCTAAAGGATCGTCCGGGGTTTGACGTCAAACAGCAGCTTGTGTAACAGGGGAAATCTCGTGTTTGCTGCAGACAGCCAAGCCGGCATCATAGCGTCTCAGTTCATTTAGCTGTCCGGGCGCAATACCACAACCGAAAGGCCACCAACTGTTATTGCTAGCTGTCAGCTCAGATCTCGTTTGAACTGAAGCGATTTCTCACACGACAGCCGCAGAATACAGATTGCTGGGACGCCAGCTCGGCCTGCTGCTCAACTAATTGGAGTTGAATGCGGTGTCAAGGACTGTGATGAGGCACCTCCACTTTGCTAAAGCAGAATTCTTTTAGAGAAACTGCCAAAGCATTTGCCATTGGAACTCTCTCCACTCTCACTTCCCTTTATCAAATACCCTCACTGGCAATGCAGTGGCACTTCAGGACAAGGGCTCTGATGATGACAATTCAGTGATTGAACAAGGACAACTGCAATGAGCCACTGATACTGGCAGCAATCTCATACTTGACATATTGCATCAGTGGTGCAATACAGGGTGTGGCATCGTAGGCATAATTGCTAATATTGGTTGCCTCTCCGATTCTTTCCGGTGTGGAATGTCTTTAAGCAAAGAGGAACGGAATCATATCATTTTGATGTGGGGTACGTGTGTGATGTTACTTATGATACCTGACAAATGGGACAGCCTGTACTGTATATTAGGCACATGTGTGATTTTACATGTATTATTAGACTCATTGCAAATGTGAAAGAAGTTACATTTTAAACCCTTAAGAGCAAGATCTGGGGATGGGATATGGCAGTCAGATTTAAAAATCATCCATAACTGCTCCATTTGGAACCGACTAAGAGGCTGATCTTTCACCTTTGCCTGTCTGTGGTCGCACTTTCGCTGCTCATAGTGTTTGGGCGAGCTTGGGTCTGTATGAGAAGCTAGTTAATGGGCACTTTCGTGTTGCTATCTTTGTCCTCCTATCCCCCTAGGGCTACTCTCTCTCTTGCTCTGTGTGTCTCGCCGCTGCATTTACAACCCAGAGCTGCGAAAAACATGTCAGGTCCGATCGTGTTCACAAAACTGCGAGCGGCTTGCAGTGGTGATGCGGTACTGATCGCAACACAAACAAAAACATTTTCCGTTAGGCAGAGACTAAGTGCGGGGCTCTTAAACGCTTTATAGAAGATCCAACTAGGCACAGCTTCAAGCAGCCCTTTATCGCGTGGATTCAAATGCAGACGGAGGGTAGGTGTTTAGGTCATCGGATTAAATGTACTTGCTTGTAACTTCTGTACTTGCTATTGCATATCACCCTTTACAAAAAGTGTAGCAAATGAAATGGGCACCGATCACTAGTGATTGCTTTAGACAGATGGCTGCTTGTCAGATCACTAGGAGTGCCGTAGCGATAATAACCAAAGGGTGGTGATGTGAACTGTAGCATGAATTCGATCTGGATACTGCGACCCATAAGTTTAAATATAACTTACTGAATTTTCTTAACAGCTTTTTAATTTCCCAATAAAATCAGTCGATGTGTTCCTGGCTTACTGCACTGTACTTGCCTGCATTTCGCTTTTGATTTGACTTGTATCTGGCACCAGACGGATGTGCAGAGAGACTGCTGATTTGCAGTGGTAGAACTTCATTAATTAAACTGTAGCGGGATGATTACACACAGCACTTAAGATAAGTTGCATGCATTATTGTTCTCTTCTCTGCACTGTTGGAAACACAGGCAGGCGGTACACAATCTACATCCCTTAAAAATCAAATTGCTGAGAGGCTTAAAAAATGCATTCCAGTAACCCACAAAATGTCTTTTACAACAACAGTTCACAATGAACCCTACCTTCTTTGTGACGTTGAACCAGACCAACGTGCAACTAGACCTGCAACTCACCTTGTGCAGTGCCTTCTAGTAGAGAAGCCAGGATGCTCACTGCTGACATCTAGTGAGAGTCAAATGAATTTCTTTTGACACCTGTGTGCGTACAACAAATGTAATATTATGTGGTGTGCAGGTCATTCATGCAAAGAAAATAGCAATATTAGGTTATAATAATTCAAACATACTTTTTTTTTTTTTTTTAAATCACACCTTCTATATTGCCTGTGATGCAATAATACTTACAGAACATTGGTTAAGCTACTGCATTATGAAATATGTAATTTGGGCTAATAATAATAATACAATTATGTGCACTTGCCACTAAAGATTGTACAGAATATTTGCCACTTCTTTTTTTAAATTGCATCTCTTTGGCTTCTGTCAAAATGCAAACTGCGCAGACTGTGCACTGGAACTAAATCTTAATAAGGTGCCCTTGAACCCTTGAAATCAAAGAACAAACTGTTAATTTTTCTTTTTCTCCCTCAGCATTTTCAGACGCTCCTTTAGCACCCTGAGCAGCCCAGCGTGTCACAGTGAGCGGTGGAGTGGAATGCAGAGAGGACCATCGGTATCACTCTTGAGATTCCATTGAGGCAGTGCTGGCATTAAACGCATTTGAAAAGGAATATATTTGCCTCCGAGGACTGAATGAACTGCTTTTATTAATTAAAACGAATACAATGAAAATTTATGAGCCTTAACCAATGTATTCAATGGCTTGGCTCGCTCTTACAAAACGAATCAGCATTCTTTTTCAAGCCAGTTTTACAATCTTTTGCAGCTTCCCCCTCACAAATCACATTTCACTCCTTATGAAAGTAATCTTTGAAGAACCCAAAGTATAACAGGCAGCCACACCACCCAATGAACGGCATGTCACGTTAGTCATTGTTCAGTAGGTGGCTAGGAAAAGAAGACTGCTGTAATGTGTTAAGTGACCAGCAGGTGGCTCAAGCTAGAACTTGTGTGTACGGGGGGTCTTTTTTAAAACCACTGCCAGAAATTTACAGATCTGATTTTTCACTGACCTCACTTTGCTGTATTTATTAATGTGTCCAGGAGGGTGGATTAATATAGAGATTGAAAGCAACGGTATTTAGATCTGCCGTCGTTTAGATCACTGGTTCCCAACCACGGTCATCAGGGACCCCCTGTGTCTTCTGATTTTCATTCCAACTGAGCACTCAATTACTTAATTGAACAAATAATTAGCTTAATTGGGTCTTTTTAATTGCTTTCAGCTTCTAAACAGTTGGAGATTCCAACTTAACTATAACATGTTATAAATAACTAGAAATCTGCAACTTTGCAAATAAAAACAATTAAAACGGCCTAATTAAGCTAATTATTAGTTCAATTAAGGATTTAGTTAAGTAACTAAGAGCTCAGTTGGAATGAAAACCAGCTGATACAGGATTCCCCAGGACCGGGTTTGAAAACCACTGCTTTAGATCGTTGAAATTGATTTCCTGAATGCCTTGCTGCACAGATGCAAGACAAAATGTGAAAAAAAACATGTTTCTATAATTTGCTTAAGAGTTCAAAATGTGTTCAATTTTTGCCTGCAGTCACTCTCTCTTAGAATATCGTACTGTACATGGTTCCAATTTCCTCCGCTCAGATGAATGAACTTGAGCACATTTCAAAAATGAATGCGTGGCAGTGAGAACGAGCTTGACAGCCAATCACATCTCACTAGTAAAGTAAAATTAATTATTTAGAGTCATGTAAAGGTTCTCACATTATAATTCCATCTATTCATATATTCTGCAATTATTTAAGACTGATCTGAAACACTGATAACATATTTAATCTATTTCCAGCTCCCCTTTTCTTTTATAAAATGGAAAATGATTAGGAAGCAACACAATGTAAAGACCAGGTTCGATTAGGGCTTCTGAACGAACATCTTTTCATTGTGAAAACCCTGTACCGTACCATGGAGAGAAATCTGGGGACACGCAACCCAACTCAATTTCAGCTCCATTTGCTGTACAATTCCCCTGCAAGCTCAACCTAATAACATCAAGGGGCTGCTTTATCTCTGCTTCTCAAAGCCATGACAGATCTCCTGTTGTGAGCCTGTAGTCCAAAATCAGTTAAAACTCTCACCTGCTATGCGTTTTACAAATGGACAAATGCTTCTTGTTGCTTTGTGGGGAGCTGCCAGCACAGACCCAGACGAGCTTGACTGTTTTTCTTGCTTTTTCTTTTCTACGAGACGGTTTATTTTAATTGCGCAATAATCCCCCCCCAAAAAAAAATGTTACCCGGTGTTCATTTTTCAGCTCCTGCTCGTCCACGTCTTAAAAGCTGCAGGGTGAACACTGAATACAATTTGACGAGGGCTTATTAATTAAATATTAAAACAAATAAATAAATACTAATAATAAAACGATGAACACGAAAGAGGGAACGATGTGGGTGATCACAGAAGCGAAATGATTCACTGCGTTAGGTATAGTTTCCATTCTCCGTGCTGAGTGGGTCTTTAAAACATCAGCAGCGATCGCTCAGGGCTTCAGGTTCGTTCAAGTGGAACACAGTCCTCTCTGGAATTGACAATCGAATGTGGTGAATGTCATGCTTTTTTCCATTAAGACTCTTACCCTTAGTTCATCTCTACAGGATTATATCATGTATATGTCTCAGCATATCAGTAGTGTTTCCCCCCATTTGTTATATGGGAGAGGGGGTGTGATTATTTCATATCCTAATGCTTTTGCAATGACTAGCATAGTATCCAATGTATGATTTTAATTTACTTTTAACATCTGCCTTGATCCCATGCACTAGAATTATTACCAGAAGCACATGGCCCGAATGTATTGTATATCACCTAACAGGCAGTGCTTTACAACACATTTTATTGAATGTCTTTTATTACAGATAATAATCTATGCAATGCATTGTCCAATATAGCCAAAGGCGTCTATTAATGATCTAAACACTGTTGGGTCTAAGGACGTCATAAAACATTTAAACCAGTTCTGACACATGCTTGTTCATATCAGGTTTCTATTGTACGCCACCTGGCAACTCTATTCAGATCTGCAGCTAAGAATGTGCTGAGCCACGTCTGCCTCGATCACAGCCTTGATGCAATGTGCCGTGCTCAGGTGGATTGGGACCCAGGGTTTGTGATGCCCATGGAAGATGCACCAAGTCTCGGTCACGCTCTTCAAAACCACTCAGTTAAATTCTGTTATGGCAGATGGACGCATTGCCATCGGCCTTCAAGAGAAATCAAGACAGCCATGACACTAGAACATGCCCCACACCAGGGAGAGGTCAAACCTAAGGATGTTATTATTATCTCAAGTGACTGTTTAGGTTTTAAATGACAGCAGCTATACGGTGACAGGAACACTGAATCCGATAGCACTTCTGAAGCTCTTGATTCATGTAATGTATTTAACGGATTCATCCTGTTCATGAGCGTTAGCAATCTCAGCATTGATCCTGTAGAACAACCCTCCTCCCATTGTTCTGACCTTGTCTTCTCCAGGCTTATCTGCTATAAAGAAGCCCCTTGGGGGGAGGGGGGGGATTATCTTGATAGGGACGTGACATTTCTGTCGGAAGGGCTGTGTGACAGCCTGAAAACAGGACAAAGGTGAGGAGATAAAGCTCCAGATATTATCTCCTAAATGGTCTTGTACTTCCTGTTTTTTTTAATTTTTTTATTTTTTTTATTTCAATAAAGCTGTGGAGTGGTGGAGTGATGTAGGCGCCTAGAGAGTATTTAGAAAAGAAAAAAAGGAAAAGAAAAACACATTCGTAATCTGTCTCATTCGGATGCGGCAGATGTTGTCGGTTATGGAAACTAAATTTGGAAGGGGTATGTAAACGATTTAAAAACTCATCACAGTATGATGATATTGAAGTTGCTACAGCTGCTGTCAGTATGCATTTCATTTTAATAGCATGGTTGGGATTATAGGTCAATTCGAACTACAATAATTCAGATTAGTGTGCTATTTCTATAACCTGGTGCTTTATCCAGAAGCCCGTCGCACAGTGTAGGGTTTGATAATACAGTACTGAATATAACACACCCAGAGACTTCCATATACCCATTGTACCCTCCCAGTGCAAGACTGATATACAACCCCAGACTGATACAAAATAACTCCGGGCCTACAGTACATTTTCCACTCCATAGGAAATGTATAACATGGTCAGTTAGCCCACTGTGGAAGGTCAGAGCCCATTGTCTGCTGAACTAACAGGAACTTTACAGTGACTGTGAGCTATCCGTTGATCTTTTTCTCCCCCTTGCTCCCTTTCTCTCCCCTCCTGCTCCCTTTCTCTCTATTGCTCTCCCCTCTCTCTTGCTCTTTCCATTGCTCATTCCCCCTCTCCTCTCTTTCTCTCCATTGTTGTTTCCCCCTCTCCGGCTCTTTCCTTATCTCCTGCTCTCTTTCTCGACCTCTTTGCCCCTCTCCTGCTCTCTTTGTTTCCTCCTCGTTCTGACCCTGGCGTATTTGTTCTGCAGTGATCCTGTTGATTATATATTCTCGGTCTGTCACCAGGCGTCCCTTCAGCGTTTCTGCATCCTATCAGTGTAGGTGTAAGCAGCCGTGTTCTTCCAAAAGGAACCCAGCAGGGGAAGCAATTTACCCCACGCTGGGAGAAACAGCGCTTTTATAATTTTTTAAGTTAAAATAATTAGTTTTTTGGGGAGGTCAGACTGCTGGGCCTAATGGGATATGCCAGGATGGTGTGATGGGAGTGTAATGGAGCTGTGAATGTGGCACAGAGAGAGAGAGAGAGCTGCTGCTGCCTGGGGAGGAACTGACTGCCTTTAACCTTTACCCACTCCTGCGGATTTAAAGGGAACCTTTCTTTTTATACAAGTGTGGGGAATAGTTATCCCACAAATGAGGAAGGTGAGGAGGGGTTGTTTGCGGCTGGCCTCGTAAGTGAAATAAACACAGCGCTCTGTGAATGTTCACTCTGTTCGTATAATAATGTATTAAAAAAAAGCACTTCAACTTAAATTAATCTGAATCTGCTGAAGAATGCAGAGTTATTTGAAACAGTGCGAAATGGAGTACAAAAAAAAGTTATTCAACACTGGAACTTGTAAAAAGCTTTCAGCTTGACTATCACAAACACACAACAGTTTTGCATAGGTTTTTTCTACACTTCACTCAAATATGTTACTCTTTTGCCATGGTATAGTGCATATATATATATATATATATATATATATATATATATATATATATATACATACACACACACACACACATGTTGCAGTCAAGTGTTTCACATCTGGTAACAGCGGTTATTTGTTTTCAAGATTTCATTACGCGGACAGTGTGACGTTCACACAGGGCTGCTATCAAAATTAAAGGCTTAAAGTCATCCCTCAGCATGAATTATTCCAGTTTATTAAATTAGCATATACAGTTATGAATATCTCTGTCTCTGAAACCGGTAGGACACTTTCCATATTGGTCAATAAAATGGATCATAATCAACATTATTTTCTGTATTACATCTAGGTGAGTTACTGAAATCTGTGGCACAAACACTGCATTCACAGCCCCCTAAACTAATCATCGCTTGGTCTTTTTTTAAGTAAGTAATTCTGGTTGTAAATAACAATAACACAAAAAGCAATGGCATGGGCATATCTATAGCACACATCTGCAGTTAAGAGTCTGTGAGCTTAGTCATTTGAAAAAAAACAAGCGGATAGTGGCTGTAGCTTTTAAATCCAAAGATAGCCTAGGTTTTCTCTAAGGCCGTTGCTGCACAGTGCTTCTGTTTTGGCCATCTGTGTGTCCCAGTCCCTGCTCATAAAAAATGAAGAAGCAAAATGTTGCTTTCCACAAAAACTTAAAAATAGTCAAAATTGAAAAACAAGGTCAGGGCTCCGAGGCATGAAAATGGAAACCGTTTCTATTAAAGATATTGCTTTTGTACTAAAAGCAGCTGTGAAAGCAGAAAGCAAGGTATACATGAGTCAAAGGCTGGGTTACGTGAAGAAGCAGTCACCTGAGTGTGTTCTAGGGTAAAGTTATTCTTTATTAAAGTGAGGACCACACTGTATACAGTGGTATCAACATATTCAGCCTTTAATCGGATACATCTCTGGTAATTAATCCCTGGAACTTAAAAAGCAAACGTACTTTTACCAGGCTTTGAAAAGCAGGCCCGTGGTCTTGCTTCTTAACTTCCTGCTGCAGTGCTCATATTGACATGCCTGAAACCTGATTATAATTAACTAGGCTCAATATTATTGCATTGACACTAATTGGCCCCATTTGTGCATTGACACTGTTGTGGTGCCACTGTACTGTACTGTACTGTACTCTACACCAGGGAACTTTGGCACTTTCTCCAGGTCTCAAGTTAAGCTTATTAAGTTGAACTGAATGAACCCCTCACCTAGTCCTAAAGAACTTCTGCAATTCATTCCACCAGTTAAAACAGTGAGGCACAACTCTGGCCCTTCAGGTCCATTCCAGTCTGGGGTTTGTTCCAATCAGGTCCTAAATTAGTTAATTGACCCTCCACAGGTTCAATTAACAACTTCAGGGCCTGCTTGGAAAAAACACAGCTGTGTTAAACCTAGAGAGGAACAGCACTATACTAGTGCTCTCCAGCTGGAGAAGGCAATGTTGACCCTCACAGTCTTTTGTTAAAACCCCAGAATGCATTGCGGTGTGAGTTGAAAAGCCTGAACTATCCCAAACTGTTCAGGTTTACATGGATTAATATGGTAAACCTAATTCAAAGCTGCTTACTCTTTCATGTGCACAGAGAAGCCAGGACCTGGATTTAATGCTCGCCCAGCTGTTCCAGCAGCACAGTGCTGGGGGTTTGATCCTAGAGCTAGAAGAGGACAACAAAGAAAGGGGCTCCAGGCTGCGTGATGAAGCTCCGGCCTTGCCATCAGAAGCTGAGTGTTAGTATTCAGGGCGTGAAAATTTGAAGTTGTGGGAAAAAAAAATGACGATGCATTCTTTTCATCTGCCACTTTGAGTGCGTGCGTGTTTGTGCTCTGTTTCTATTTTTATTTTTAATGTCTTTTCAATTTTGCTTCTGCTTGAAATATTGAAGAATGGAAATGGCTTCTCTGGGCACATAGTGCACTTTGACCAAGGCCTTTTTAATTTTCCACATGGTTCCACCCCCCCCCAGGGTAGCTCGGAAGGCTATTAAAGATGAATGAAAACGATTGTTTGTTTGTTTTTTTTGGTTACAAGGGTCACTACCTTCCTAGTGAGATGACCTCAAGCTCCACTACACACTGCCATTACTTTACAGACCCTCATGTGCTTGGGTTTTCTAACATGTAGCTTTAATGGGGTCTCTTCAAGACTGTTTTCTCTGTTCGGTTTGAATATGGCAGCAGCCTTTGCGGTGACCCATATGTAACAGCTACAAGAAATTTTGATGTACAGCATGTATTTTTCCCCTTTATATTTAAAATGCTGTTTGCTTACTGGTGTTTTGATTATCAGAAGCCACCTAACATCAGCCATACCCCAAAGAAGCTACCATGGTCCAGACCTTGGCTGCTGTCTGGCCAGTTTCATGTATACCCTCATTAAAGAATACAATCGAGAACGCAGAATATACAGAAGTAGGCAAAGTTTTATTTACAAGTACACAACCATTTAAAATGTCAGTCACATTTTACATAAAACAAAATAACAAAATCCCTTTGAAATTCTTTTAAAATGTTGTCAAATGGGAATTAACAACACTCTCCAGTATTTAAACGTCAATGTAAGCCAAACCCTTGGTGGTAGTCCTTAAACTCTAGGAGTTGCATACAGCAGGTTTACAAGCCTTTGACAATACAGCCTCTGGATTTGTTTGTGATAATGAGAAGTTATACGAGAAATAGTACATTCGCTAGCAAACTTGGTGCCACGTGGCTTGAGGCTCGATGCTGCCATCTTGTGAGAACCGAGGGAGGTACATTTGACACCTTTCTATACAACGGGGAACCAATTGCGTTATACACTGATTGATGAAAAAAATACAATAAAAATACAAATCCCAATTGTCTAATAATAATAATAAACATCAGACACTGCCATTTGCCCCTCAAAAATGTCTTCACTGCTGGACTAGCCAGGACTCAGGCAATGCTTCTCTACATCAGGAAGCTTGTTATTCCTTCTGGTTGCAGGGTCTGCTCGCCCTGCACGGTGTTTGAGGATCAATGCTGTCCTCCCTTTCTAAATTCACACTCAACCGGGGGCCTCTGGTTGCTGACGCATGCTCGCGGCTCACTGCACAGCTGGTGTCAGAGCCTGCTCTCAGAGATCTGGAGCTAAAACATCTACAGGCTGGAACACAGAGGAGAGCCGTTCAGAAAGGTGATGTTTAAGATGGTCTGGATGGGTGTTGAGAAGGTGATTGCGTAATGGTGATGCGACTGACCCCAGGAAACACAAGTTACTTTGCTTCCAAATGTAAAGTCAGCTATACGTTTACCAGGGCGTATAATGTGATTCTTTTTCTTGTTTTTTTGTACTGGTCCTATTTATTAACATTTGTATGCAATGTATTTTTTTTTCTTTTAATCATTACAATTCTATACGAAATCAAGTAAGAAAAGTGACTTATTCTTGGATTTTCCATTAATTTATGCATTTTTTTCCCCTCTCATGTCACGTTATGCCCTACTTTCTGTCATGTTCCTAATTAAAGGACCCAGAGCAGTTTGATCGCTGCTGTCACTTTGTCTGAATGATTACCGTCAATCTATCAAATCTCCTCCCTTCATGCTTAGAGAGCCAAGGATAGGGATGGCTTTGTTGATTCCAGAACAAGGACACTTCAAAGTCATGCTTGGTTATGGTCAAAAATGCTGCATTTTTCAAACTTCTGTGTGCCTCCACAACACTCCTGAGTACTAGAGTGGTCTGGGTTCACAGTGAGGGGTTTGTGGCTCATATCATCAAGCTTCAAGACCTTCGGGACACGCACACACAGGTTAGACAGTAATGCTTACAGCGCGTGGCACATTTAATAAACCAGCTGCGTCTGCTCCATGGACCAAGGGAACTGTGACCTCCACTTACAAAGTCGGACTTACCTGGGCTTCACCCCTGTCCAAAACCGAGGGGGGGGGGGGCTAAAATTATTAACAGGTTTAAATGCACCTCATTTATACTCATATAAGAAAACGAAGTATGGAGGCAGTTTGCAGCCATCTGCTGTCACACACAGCACTACAGTTATGCTTCTCATTTCCAGTCCACTCGCACGTGTTTTTCTCCCTTTTCGTGAACTGCGGTATTGCTTGGCAAGTAGAAGAACACGGGGGCCTGATTAGAACTGAGCCTCTTAATGAAACGCTGCTGCTGTGGTAAACAGGAAGGCTTGCCCGGAGCTGAGCTGATCGGGAGGTCCTGATTGGCTGGGGGGCGTGCCCAGGGAGCCTATACCTGCTGAGCGCAGCAGCGTCATCGCTATACTCTACTTGAATTTAAGACGCAGGCCATTTTTTTGAAGAAAAAATTGGTTAAAAAGCACGTCTTAAATTCGAAGGAATACGGTAAACAATTTCAAACTGCTCCCATGCCCCTACATTAAATGTCTGAGCTATTAATGGTTTGAAAAGTTTACTTGGTGCGTCAGAAAGAAAGAAAAAAAAAGCAACTTAATGAAAGTGAAACAGCTGGCATAGTGCTTCAAAAAGGATTGGTTTTGTTTATTAATTCCTTTTTTTTTTTTTCAAAGAGAAAGCTCATATCATCCAATAGGAAAAGGAACAACGAAAGGAAATCTAAACGGCTTAACATGTGTCACAAAAAGGAAACGGTGCAGAAATATTCCTTATTTTTGTCAAACTGGTGAAAGAAATCCGTCACAAAAATGAAAATGAAGACATTTCCAGATTTCTTTTGTAAAGTTTTTTTTTTTCTTTGTTGTAAAGTGTCAGTGTGAAAATATATATACTGTTATGCAGCCTCTTCTTGTGTGTGTGTGATCTTTTCTTCCATTCATTCTTTCTTTCTTTCTTTTTTTATTAAAAGTTGTTATCAAACTTCCGTTTGAAAGTCTCCCTCGGATGTATCTAAAGTTTCTGTGCCGGGTGTGTCCCGGTCTTTGCAATGCAGTTCCAGTTTGTCTTTCTGCTCCGTCTGCATGGTGTTTAGAGTCATTACTCTGAAGCTGTTCCAGCATTGCTGCTCGTCTGGAGTTGACTTATCCTGTTAAAAGAAATAAAGCAATAAATAAATAAAAAGCTAAGACATCTTGGTTTAGAAAGTAAAAAAAGTTCTCTTAGTAACAGTGTCTCATACTGCAAGTGCTGTATAATATAATACCCTGCGTCCTCTTCAGTGATCTATCGGAATACATTTTCTGCTGTTTCCCTTCACTAAACAGCAGTTATGATGTTATTAACGTCTGCTATCAATAACGGGATAATACTGATCATATTTACGTGTCATACAGTGTTAAGAAACGAAAGAAAAAAAGCATGCAGTGACAGCTGCTGCTGGTAGGGGGCAGCAAAGGGTGGATAAGATTACAGCAACAAAGTTTGTTGTGTGCAACTGAATCAGCAAGGATCTGAAAGTCAGGAAAGGATAATGTCATGGGTGTTGGGGTGGCTCTGAATTATAGATGTTTCTTTCGGTTGGTATGTAGGTGGAAGGGTTATTTTGTGAGAAGATCACCCCGTCAAACAGAAAGGATGGCTTTAATAATACAAAAGCACAGCGCCTCAGTTAACATGCTATGATTCAGCAAAAATAAATAAATAAATAAATAAATAAATATAGATTGAAATAGAGTGAAATGGCACATCGTCTGCTGGAAAGCAGAGGGGTGCCCGTAGCAGGAGAAGCAGCCCTGTGAAGACTCAACCTGAGCCACGCTATTGATCCGCAGTGACGTGGAGCGGTCTGCACTCACTGGGGTCGCCCGGTTACCACACTGCTGGCATGTCTCAAAGAGCTTTCTACTCACGCTCGAAGAGTTCTTTTCACCTCCTGCTGACGAAATGCTCCATCGCTTTTCTCTCTGTTTCATCAAGAAGAAGAAGTGCCAGGGTCAGTGACACACCACATGCACCAAGACCCGGAGCAAGACCCAGAGTAAGTGTACCAACAGACCAACAGACAAACCACAAGAGTAAACCCATTCGTTCATTTCCAGAATGGTGTACCGAGGTCTATTATTATTAAAGAGCACACATATGAAACGATCAAAGTAACGTCGCTCATCACAACTGAGACATGCAGGCCCATGTGGCAGGTTTTTTTCGTTCAAACCGGCCGCTGATTCAAGACGCCACACATTTCCTTCCATTAAAGAGCAAGTCACTTCAGATGTCACTGCGTTCACTCGTTTCCTCCCCCTTGTCTTTATATGGTGTTTGCAATCATTGTCAGTGGTTCTGGTTCTAATGCGGCAATACAGTTTTCTCTATATCAGTCTTTGAGCCTGTCTGGAGGATCCTAACTGCCGAGACTGACATGACCATGTGACGGTGTGACCTTTCAACTCTGAAAGAGAGGTCGTTTTGTCACATGATTTGAATGGAATGAGGCAGTGTGGTCAGTCCTGGGCAGTTTTCCAGACAAGCTCACAGACAGCTATAGTTAGGCATATAGAAAATATATAACATCAACACTGGACCAATAGAAACAGAGAACAACCCACTGAACATCACAAAGACAAACATGTATACAAATGACATTTGAAGCCATTGATCTCATTGCTTCTAAGTTACCTTGATTATTTTAATGCGTGTGCACTTGAAATAGGTTACAATCTCCCATTAACAACTGTGATGGCATATTACATTTGGTCATCATGTATTTCAGGAAGCAACAGAATGTGTTACTGTTGTGCTTTGTCGTGGTGCAATTATACAGGTATTACTGGTTCTAGCAGACTTCCGTACAGTTACTACAGGGGAGCGGTTTAGCAAAGGATCATGCTTAGAGGTAAGGAGCTTTAAGTTCACCTTGCTAATCAAATAATAATTCCAGAAGTCTTCTGTACAGTCAATGACCATTCCTCCCATAAGTCCCACATTCTGGGCTTTGAAACAAGCACACATCATGCTTTTTAATAGACCACTTCTTGGCAATATGAGGCCTTTTTTTTTTTTTTAAAGCTGCGATTAACCCCAGGAAGGACGTGTTTGAAATGATGAGCTTATAAACAGTTATCCTCATGTTGCTTACAATTTTTTTTTTTTTTAAATGCCAATACCTGTTTGCAGGATCTCTGTTGCTTAGATACCCTAGAATGTAGGAGGAGGAGTGGTTTCATTAGCTACCTGAACTTTAAAACAAATAAATGCAGCTCTAAGTCATTTTCCTGCTCCTTGCCAGTCCTGCAGCATCCACAGCCACTAGGGATTACAGCCTAGGACTTATACACACGACATGCCGACTGGCATTTTAGAAGCACTACCAGGATTTGCATGTTTAAGAATAATAAATTAAAATAAAAAATAAAAAAAAACATGCAAACTTTTCCTGTATGTTTTTTTTCCCTCTTTTAAATGCCTACTAATTCTACAGGGCTGGTTAGAAAAATAAAGGATTGCTTTTTTTTCTTTCTTGCTTTTAAGCATGTGTTTTTTTTTTTATTAATATCTAATATTAATATCATATTTATGTTTAATTAATCACATATTATTTATCTTTTTATTTTTTTATTTTTATTTTTTTTACCTTTTTCAGGATTGCTTCCTTTGGGTCGGCTGACTGCCTGGCTATCAAACTATGATAGAAAACATGCATTTTTCAAGGCAGGCATTTAAAGCTCACAGCAGTTACTCATAAAACATTCACACACAGTACAAAAGCAAAACAAGCACCAACAAATAATTCCGAAAGATCCAGAGCTTCTACTACTGGAACTGCCAGACCCTTCAATCAGGCTGACGCAGCCCCCTATTCAGAAAGGCCGAGTTCTCCATCCTCCCCGCTTCATAACCAGCCCCAGAGAAAGAGATCCCCCTTTAAGAACGAGCGCTGACTCATGGCTGCCTGTTTCTATGCAGCTCAAGATGCCTGTCCATTTTGTTTTGTAACAGTTACTTAAATGAATCGATGCCAGGACTTGGGTCCACGCTGAATCTGCTCTGAATGGCTTAACTGTAAACTGTTTTCCTGGTACAGCAATGGAGTCATTAGAGACTTACTATAACTCCCAAAATACATCGATAACGAACAGTGATCCACGTTGATTAAACCTGCATTGTCAATCACCAGATACTTGCACATGAGTCAATGCAATGGGTCTAAATACAGCCGACGTTTGAACCAGTATGGATCAGTAGATTCTGCTAATTCCTGCTATTTCACATTCAGTGTTGGAACCCTGCTGTGAAATGGTAAGACTGTGGTTGGTAAAAGCATGTTTCATTTAGCATTGCATTAGCATTTAGCATGTTTCATTTATGCATTTTTTATTTAGCTTACAGCATTGCTATAAAAGAGATCTGGTATTTGTATAAGGTAATTTCTAAGCCTAGCAGCTATTAAGTGTTCATTCCATGGAGGATGCGGAACTAATCTGTAGTGTGGTCCAGTGTTCACAGAGTAAGCAAGCTTTCAGCTGGCTGCATTCAACATGTACAAACACGGGTGATTCATTTGACCCTAAAAGGATAGCAATTTCAGCATCTTTGTTAAAACGTCTAAAAAACCGAAACTCTTATGTCTTGTTTTTTGCATGCTTACTTTGTCTTTCTTGATGCATGAAGGTCATTTTAAAAAAAAAATTATTTAGTGCTTCTCTGTTCCTTTGTGGAGTAGGCTGCACAGCAAATATTCATTAAATGAGTGTGCTCTTGGGAACTAATGGGATTGTTTGCTTGGGTGCTATTTTTTCATCTTACTTTCCAAAGCATGAAACAGAGGTGTTTTCTTTCTGTTTTAGTGAGGGGTTGTGGAGTCCAATGACCCAACGGTAACATGTTACATCCACAGGCAAATATGGGACAACGGGAACCAAAGCCATTACAAATGCTAAAATTGCTACAGAGTTGAAGGATTCTTGAAAATAATAAAAAAGTAATGGAATGAAATCAAGCAAATGATAGAGAAAAACATCTGTGTGATTTTCACAACACTCTATGGATTATTGAGAGACAGGGCATGCATTTGATATGTGAAAACTAGCACCAGGCAGTCAGTACATTAACTAAAGAAAGTGTTCTCGTTTCTAAGGGCAAAGTCAAATCTATTGTACTGAAAAACTGCATTACACATATCATTAGATAGCACTTAATTCCTATTTCTCCAAATTCAACAATTAATAATAACCTTAATTAAATCAAAATGATAGCACCTATACCATATCCATTGTGACGCCATAGATAAGGTTTAATTGCTCTATAGTGCTGCTGTAGGACTAATGACTCAACCACACTGGAGGGCAATATGAATGTGGAGACGTGATTTGTATTCAATAAACACATCATCAATGACAAGCTAATTCAATCCAGAAATATATTGCTCTGTTTTTTCAATGCTTCCCTCCAGCTAAAACAAATGTCTGAATATGGGTTCTATTCATCAACCTGTAAGTCTTGCTTTATTTAAAGTCTGTATTCATAAAATGTTTCTCAGTTTATGGGGAGTTTATTGGTGTTCCTTTCTCACAAAGCTTCGACTTCAGTAAGTTTGTTTTTATAAGATAAGAGGTGTATAAAGTTATATTCCTGAAACTGGCATTTTCTAACAACAGAATGGAACAGTCAAGTGAAAATACAATTTGATTTTTCTACATTCAAACTGACTTTGAATTAAAGCTCTCTGTATAGGACCCTAACCTTAGAGAACATTTTTGACAGTCTTCAATAAAAGAACGAGTTCAGGTTTTGAGAACAAGGCTTCTCAATACTTGTTGCAAGGCGACCAACAGAACCTCATGGGGTCCATACTGGCTCACACAACAACCCGGTTCCAACACCCTACCTTGAAAGTCGCTGTGGACGGTTCTCTGCACCGATCGATTGTGTGAAATTTCTGGTTGAGTTCGTGGTAGAGCTCGGAGTGCCGTTTTCGAGTGTGCATCACCCTCTGAGGAGAAAACATTTCGACAGCAGACTGTAAGCAGGGAAGTCAATCTAGCATGTGCGTGTGCGCGTGTCGCAGACTGGGAGGTTGCTGTGTTGAACTGTAAAGACCTGGATTCAAATCACAATAAAATCCAGCGGCGCTATAGCACAGCCACCACAGAGCTATAGAGACGTGCTATTTTGAGAGTTTTTAATTTCTTCTAAAATTAGTATTGCTATCTGTTCTTACATAATGGAAAAGTGGCAATCTTTAGCAATCATAGGGTCTCAGCTAATGTGAATGCATCTGTATTTTGCTCTGAAGTAGCGCTAGATTGGAAGCTGATACCCTATCCATACTACCTAAATTACAGAGCTCCCCATCAAGGTGGTGCTTTATACCGCAGAACCGCTTATATAAAAGCATGGCCCCCATTTGCCACATAGTGCCATTCCACTAGCACTTTCATTCTCGTTATTGAGAGGAAAACAAACAGCATGGTCTTGTGACGATGGCTCTGGACTGTAGCGCTATAACAGGAGAGCCCTTTTAATGTGCAATGATCAGCCCATGTTAAAACCTCAGGATTTCCATTCACTTCAATCACAATCAAGTTTTAAACATGTGCTGATCGCACATATGTAGGTAGCGTGATCAGGGGTATGCATCTTCAAAGAATATTTTGAATATCTATCCGGGCGTGAATTAAACTCCTATTGCAAAGTGTTTTTTTTTTAGCTTTACTAGTTAGATATGTTGGTTTAAATAATAATAAAATAATTTTAAAAAATAGAATCAGATCTTCACGTGGCTCAGGAAATCTTATCTATCACCCAACAACAAAAACTTGTTATCGCACTTCATGAATCATATTCAGTTTTATCTTACCTCGAAATCCAAGTCAGAATACCGTACTCTTTTTCTCTGGAGGAAAAGAAGAGATTATCAAAAACAGAAACACAAAATTCACATGGATTTAAAAAAAAACACTCTACCCCTAATGATATAGGATATTGCAATGAACAGAGAAGAAAACAGCAGGCTACACAAATCTCCATCAGTCTCCAATACACCCTATAAACCATACCAGGCCTTCACTCCATGCTCCAATGCCATCCAATTACACTGATAGTGTGATGCTGGCAACTCAATAGTTATCACACTTACCTTCAACGATCAAACATCTCAGCCTGTAATCTTCCTGAGAGATTCGATAGAAACACATTGATTCCACCAACACCCCGCTCCCACTCCATGCTGCGAGAAGATATCTAGCTTTGTGATTCATGTTGGAGACATGCAGCCTTCCAATTAAAGCAAGGATAACATGGAAAACTTGTTACAGCAGAGGCCGTCATGTCATTTCCGCAGCAGCTTGGGTTTTTTGTACATGTTTGGATACTTCTGCAAATCACAGAGATCTGCCACCCAACTTATGCTGCTGTAAGTAACCCTTGATATGAAGAACCAGACATGGACAACAGTTCAGGGGGGGGGGGGGTCACAATCGAAGGGCTCATTCTTGACTCATCATACATACAGTACCTCACAACTTCCGCACTTCGCTGATCAAACTAGGAGATAATGGATCTAAAATTATGTAAAAGTGCAGCTGCCTTTCGAGGTAATTTAAGGTCCATTCCCCATGCACATACGTTTGTTCTGTGACCACACTAAGTGCTGAATCACTGACTGTAGAAACCATAAACAACTTTGCCCGCAGCTGATTCACGGAATAAATTGACCTCAGTTCTGCAATATAAAGCACTTCAGTTCTTTATTCTGCCCATGGCAACACGATAGAGTCTCACAGCCTTTATTACACCATTCGATTTTTGAAATGTCAGAATGCAGCGATTTCTTTAGACTGTTTTTTTGTTGTTGTTCTAATTAAGCAGCAGTGAAGTAAACCACCCTTTAAAAACAAGCAATGCACTTTCCACCCTCACCTTGGCAACTGATGTCTAGCCGGAGGAGGACCTACCTTGCAGGCCAGCAGCTCATACTGAAGTGTACAGGCTGAGCCCAACCCCAGATTCTTACAACGTTCCTCTTCCCCCCTACCCTGCCTTAAAGAATTACTTCCAAGCAGTTATTACATGTTGTCATTTAGTTTCCTGTATCCCTGCTTGAAATTCCCCATGCACATACGTTTGTTCTGTGACCACACTAAGTGCTGTGTTTTGATGGGTTGTCTTATTTTTACCCCAGTCATCAAACCTAAGAGATTAAGGTGTCTCTCACCATCATATTCTGAGACTATTGCACATGGAAGAATTCAATGGGGTGAGCTGGGAGATCCGATGTCTTTTCATAACTGAAAATAATACAAGTCTGGGATTACTTGCATAAGAAACAGTAATGTTGGAACAGCCACTTTGCGCAAACCAAAGTGCTACACAACGTAACGAAAGAGCGACATGAAATAACTCGCTGCTTAGGAAGCGATTCTTTAAGCCTCTTTCTACTTACTTCCAAGGAGCCCCCGGTCAGGCTGGGGCTCCCCTTGCTCCGGGGCATGGTCCTGCTCTTGTCTCCAAGCTCTGAGGCCAGGATCTGCCGCACCGAGGGGTGCTGTTTGAACTGCAGCCCGTGGGGGTGCTTGAGAGTGCCATAGGACTGGTTCAGGTTCATGTTGATGTGGTCCACCGAGACGAAATTGGGGTACATGTCCTTCTCGGCTGGCCGGTGGCCCAGGGCCGGCTGGCTGGGGTGCTCCATCTTGATGTTGAGCGGTTTGGCCTCATCCTTGGAGAAGGGCTTGAGGCTGACTGTCCGCCTGGGCAGGACCATGTAGTCCCCTTCCGAGCTGGCCTCCTGAGGCCTGGCCCAGTTGAGCTCCATAGAACGCAGATGGTTGTCGGTACATAGGTACACGGGCCCCCGCGGGTTCAGGTTCACGTCTTTCTTGAGGGTCTGTTCGCTGAGCTCGTTCAAGCCCGTCATCTGCGGGACCTGGACCAGGATGTTAGGAGGGGCGATGTTACCCGGCAGGCTGGAGAAGTGGAGGCCTTCCGTGTTGGTGTGGAGTTTGGGGTCTTCGTCGTCGTCCAACGAGATTCGGGACAGTGTGCCCGTGATTGTCGAAGGGTTGCAAGTGTTCACTTCTTTAAAAATGACTGGAAAGAATAAAAGCCATCGTCAAAGAAAAAAAAAGAAAGAAAGAACTTGGCCGAGTGGATGTTGTGTTGACTTTTTTTTTTTCCTCTAAGCTGTGAAGCTCATAAATCCTGGTCTAATAGAACAATGAAATCTCATGTTAGTAAAATGGGATTTCCACTAGGTAATAAATAAGCGTGGGAAATGAATAATGCTTTTGTTGATTAACTCTCATCTTTCGGTCCATTCCAAACCAGGATCTTGTTCCAGCCAGATCCTTAATTACTTGATTGAACAACTACAGTTCAATCAAACAATTAAAAAACGGTTGCAACAAGGCTCTGGATTGCTCAATTGAATAATTAGGAACATACAGTCATTGGCTCAAGGTTCAATACCTGTAACTATGACTGTGGTCCACAACGAGGGCCATTCCAGCCTAGATATTTGTTACAACCATACCCTTACTTATTAATTTAACCAACTACATATCTATTCAGGTATCAATCCGCTAGCTAGTCAATTGATAACCGCTACAACCTGATGTGGAATTATTCTTGAGGACTGGAGTTGTGAACCCCTAAACTATGTTGAGAAAGCCAAGTATTCAAATGGTTTTCATAATAGATTTGTGGGTCTTTGTTCTCTTACCTGTTTGACAAGCCAGGTCCACATCCTTTTCAAAATCTGTCTATAAAAAGGCAGCAGAGAGAGTTAAAAACAAAACAAAAGAGAACAGAACAATAAAAGACTCACGCCAGTGGCTCGCACTCACAGACAGCGTTCCTTTAAAACCTAAAGCAAGGTACAGTAATGGCAGTCCAATGCTAGAGAGTCAGATTAATACGCAAGGCTTGAATAGAAACGTATTCTATTATCCTCTGGCATTATGCACAAATCATTTTAGAGCGTTGCTCAAGTGTGACATCTTTCTTCTTTAAATTTAACGCAAGCTTGGTTTCTTCCCTGCTCTTATTAAACTCGTTCCTCTTTCCCATCCCATCACGTCATAACACCTCAGACACTAAACTACTGAGTGCGATGCAACGCTTTGTGTGTGTGGGGTGATAATTAGGAAGACGAAGCCAGATAAGTTGGAAGGGAATCAATGGATAAATATGGAACAGTGCCTCCAAGCGGGCTCTCTGTCTGGTAGGAAGCATGGATCTGTACGCGTGGGGGGGCTATTAGGGGGGGTTGTGGAATGCAGATACCGTGCAACAATCCATAAAGAACCCATAGAATAATTATGAGTTATTCTATGGGGTCTTTAAGGATTGTTGCAGAGCTTGGAGAACAGCATTTCTGAATCCCAAACGCACCTCAGCTGAAGCCTGCTTCTTTTGAGTATACTTATTTATTTTTCTACAAACGGCAGTCTGTGGTTAGAGAACCCCTTTCCCAAAGCTGCAGCTCCCCTTGCGTGTGGAGCCTCTCCCCAGGAGCTATAGGTCTGGCTCTGCCTGTGAAGGTGCGTGGTAGGGAGGGGGCTCACCATGATCTGGGCCTGGCCGTTCTTGCAGGAATCGGGGGAGTTCTCGCTCTCCTCACTCTTACAGATCCCCATGCGGCTCTTCACAGCGTCCTGCACCTGGATGCAGGGAGGCTCACTCAGCATCAGCTGGCACAAGTTAATATGCAGCTATGTATGCACAGTTGACCCAGTTTAATTGGTATTTTTTCCAAAGGGTTGTCTTGACAAAGCATTTACCATGTTTGCAACTCTTTTTGTAAAGCGAAAACTCTAACTGCTAATGTTACAGAACTTGCAAGAAACAAACTACCATGGAAGGAGCTTTACAACAAACGTTCTTCCAGTTATTGGAATAAGACAGTATAAAGCGTGCGCTTACCTCTCTGCGCAGGGCACAGTGCACAGCGATGATGACAAAGCCCTGCACTGAATCAAAGACAGCGAATAGAACCTGGAAGAGGATGGAGCGCCGGTCTGTCATGGCGAGCACGGCTGACATCCAGGTGAGAGCCAGCAGGGGGAGCACTACACAAGAGCTCCAGAGAGAGGCCCTGGGGAGAGGGGAGTGGAGGGGCGGGGGCAAAGAGCTACATCAGACACACTGAGAGGCAATTGTACTTGTGAGCCAACTGGAATTTTTACTTTAAAAAGTAAAGAAAATCTTGTAATTGCACAAGAGGTTGAGTAAATGACACCCAACAAGAAAGTTAAATATGTGAAGACAGGGGCTGGCACTGCGATCAGTGAGGGGGAGGGGTGATTCTATTCTTTTTTCTGGAATAAGCATGCAATTTTGGATAATGTGAATGGGATTCTGATCACTGGACAGTTCCCTTAACATCTGGCTTTCCTATAAACAACTGTAAATGTGCAGCATCCCCATTCAGTGGAAAACACACACACACACACACACACCTCCCCCAAACAAGCATGATGTTGTGTTGTGTCTGATTTTACTGACAGTGCTGTAATGACAAGGCTTCACTTCAGTGTGTTCACAAACAAGAACTATAACCATACTTTCATGTTTTAATTGTATTCTTACATTGTTTTGCGCTAGAATATTCAATATTGGGGTGCTCTATATATATATATATATATATATATATATATATATCTATCTTGATAATTGGTTATAAACGGTTATATGGCTGCTTCCCTGTAGTTTCGCATGGGGTGCAATAACCATTAACCTATCAAGCAAGTAACCACAAAAGGATCGCCCAGGCTAGACAATCCATTCCTTGACCACTCAAGGGACAGTGCGCATGCACAGTGGTCTAAACTGCAACCTACGCTCATGAAGTTAATGCAGCTGGGACTAAACAGCGGCTTCATCACTCTGGTGCATCCCACGATTTCCCCTCGCAGTGGTGAGGGTGGGTGGAGCGCAGGATGCAGGAATTCACTTGACTTTGCTTAATTAAGCACAGCCATTATCAAGCTAAACATAGCGTCTTGAAGGAAAGCCTGCATTAAAGACCGCAGAGAGGTTCTCCACAGGGGTTCACATTAAGCTTCATCACCATTAAAACAATTACTTTGAAGACAGTTATCGGTGGATGTATTTTGTTTCAACGTGCAAAAGAACCAAAGGCCCAAAAGGAACACCAAGTGGTTCTTTTCTCTTTAAAGAAAAACCTTGCTTTCCTTTCCGCAGTGCTGACCAGCTGAAAGCAATCTTTGTGAAGCACCACGTGTCCCAATTAATTAAGGGATTGTTAAACAGTCTTGATTCAGATTTTCTCATTTGTTTAACGCAGCAATAGATGTGCGATGCAATAATCTGTAAAATACTAATACTATGACTACTATGACTACTACTACTAATCATAATAATAATAATCATTTAAGTTTGTTAATAATGTATGTGCCACAGCAAACTAGAAAACATAAAAAAAGTTGTTATGAGGTCAGTTGATATCTACAGTAAAACAGTTGGGCTAGTCTATTAAAGAGCTTTACTCTAAATCAATATTAGCATGTTTTCCCATAAAGGGATCCTAAAACTATATGGATGCAACAACAGTAAATACATAAAAGACATTCTATTAAGATGTATCTGTCATAAACAGCCACCACTGTTTATTCTTTTGGTGTATTTTCCTTTAAATACAATGTGTGAATCCTACTCACAACACTTTAAATACAACGTGTGGATCCTACTCACAACACTTTCAACAGTGCTTTACGGAATGTCTATTTGAAGCACTGTTTTTGTTTTGTTGTTGTTGAAACACACTCTCTTAGGTTAAACGGGTCTTTAAAAAGTGACAATAAACTTTTAAAAGTGTTTCACGAAATTGCAAATCCGATTTCATTCACCAAAATGGTCTTAAAAAAAAGAAAGTTCCTTTAAACCAAACACATTTTATTAATAGAGTTTTATGAAACTTTTTATTTCCCTGGAGTTTTTTTTTTTTAAATTTAGAGTGACCAATTATTATTTTTATTTATTTTCCCCCAATTTGGAAATGTC
Organism: Acipenser oxyrinchus oxyrinchus; assembly: GCA_030684275.1. NCBI lineage: Eukaryota > Metazoa > Chordata > Actinopteri > Acipenseriformes > Acipenseridae > Acipenser > Acipenser oxyrinchus. The sequence continues at coordinate 18,178,947 of CM060273.1, read as the reverse complement.
CAATTAGTTTTTTTTCCCTCACCGCAGCGGGTCCCCACACAGCACAGATGTTCTGAGGGCGTGTGAGCGTCCTCCAGTCTCACAAGCCTAAAGCCAGAATCGCTTTAACGCCGACCAATCCAGAGCAGAGGTGGGCGGGCTACCGATCCCGGAGAACAAAGACCAGCCCTGCCTCTTATCCACTCTGAATGTGCTCGGTGTCTGGCCAGTAGGGTTCGCTGTTGCGCGATGAGGAGAAGCAATCCCTGCCGGTTTCCCATCCCCCTCCGTCAGAGCCAAAATGACACCCCCCTCAGGGCTCCCAGCAAAGTTAATTTCCCCGCAGCTTTAACCAGGTTTAACAAACCGATCGAATCAGGAATAAGTGGCGTGGGTGATGCGCTGTCAGCTTTAGGCTCTTTGCAGAAAGAGAAAGCAGAGCTGGCTCTTTGAAGAGGTGCTCATTCTTACGGTACTGGCACTGGCATTGAGTACATGGAATGGGACTAACATGGCGTTGCTGGCGGTGGTGGAGGAGAGAGCTGTACTCGAGATAACCCCACACTTGGAGCATTTGAGAAGCAGTCGGCTACGGGGTTCGCTCGCCTGACTTGAAAACGGAACAAAATAAAGCCCAAAATAAATACAATTGGAAAAAAAATAAAGAAATACAAAAAGAAAAAAAAAAGATAGAAAAACATGAGGCAAAAAAAGAAAGAAGGAGGAAAAAGAAGGGAGAAAATAAAAAAAAAGAAATAAAAAGAAACCCAGGCAAGCAAGAATACACAAAGCAGCAAGAAAGAGAGCAGGAATACAGTCAAGGAAATATAATGACTGCTATGGCTACAGATACTGCTAGAATGCTTTGTTCTCATCAGCATGCATTTACAGTAGGCGTGGCATGGGAGCTGCAAGGATTAAGATCTTAATGCAAGTTCTTGGGCGGGGGACAGGGGACGGGGGGCGAGCATAGGCTGCACTGAGTCTAATGGGAACTGGCAGGGCATTAAAACTCAGGATCAGGGGCAGTCCGCTATGGTGTCATTCAGGGAATTGCGAGGTCACAGTAAACTTCAGACACCCCTCTGTGTAACAATCAAGCACACCCTAACTGACAAACATTTGTGTCACAACTTTTACAACAACTCCCCTCCCTCCACAAGCTTTAGAATTTATTTTGAAATAGTAATATTAACATTTACAAAAGGGTTATAATGACTTGCATAAGATAAAACTTGTTCAATTCTCAAAGCTATTTACTGTAAATGGTCATTAAACACATTTATTTTCCTCCAAAAAATTCACACCAGAAAATGCACAAATCAGGAATTAACAACTCAGACATTTAATTAAATTGCTTGTGAATAGCCTGAAGCTATTTTCTTGGTTTCGTTTTTTTCAATTAATTTTAGAATTGCAAACTGGCCTTTATTTTCCTAAAGAAAATGTGCTAGTGAGAATTTTGGAGGAAACGGCTTTGAGAATCTAGCCTAATCTTTATTTGAATGGGGTCACGGGAGATGGAATTTATTGTTGGCTGTCAGGGTCTTTGAGACCCACAATTCCAAACTAAATACTACTGCCAGGGATCTGCATTATTGATGAAATCCAGTTCACCTCCACCGTATACTGTGCCAATGAATAGTAGCAGCATGTGATCATTGCACCAGCTGTTAATCTAATGAAACGGCGCATCTCTTAAACCACCCTTAGGCATTCTAAAACTGTCAGGCCGAAGCATCACCAATCCGCTGTTGTGAGAACTGCAGTTATCCAAAATTGCAGCGCATTCAGTTCAGGGAATTACAGGTTGCATTGACATTTAATGGCTTATTGGGCTGTCTATCACCGGATCCCCTGGGTAAAGGCTTCATTTTAATTGAAAACTTCCAGCAAATAAGACAGAACTTCGGAAACATAATCAGGCATCTGATTCGTGTGCTTTGAGGCTCGATGGAGAATCTAAATGGTTTGGAAGCGCAGACGGCTCTAGTACTTCAATAGATTTTTAACATCAGAAAGCCTGGACCCTGTTCAAGTCCTAATCAGAGAAAATCACAGAGAGACGAGATTTTTAAAGAGCATGTCGTCACCATTTCTGTCTATTAAGCATACAAAATATGTTTTATTTATAGCGCAATGTACAAGCTTAGGAATTAATCAAATGTATTGGGCTTTAACACACACACATATATGTGCAATATTTGCTCCCTGATATTTGTGTTTCCATTGCTGCTAATGGCAGAGCATATCAAGTTTAATACACTGGTGTTCTAAATAACAGCACGCCAAATAACACCTGATCACTTCCACTTAAACCTGAGGAACAGACTTCTTGAGGTCTTGAAAGCTAATGTTTGCATATCACAGTTAATGCAATACACAGAATCAGCTCTCCATTATGATGTTATTACAACATTGCTGCAATATTACACGACAAGTGTGGAGAGGTCGGGACCATTTTCCCATTCTAGAATCCCGCTATCAGCCACAGCCCCCTTGATTATTATAATCAGCTGATTGTTCCACTTCAGCGAGCTCTAGCTAATTTTACATCATAAAATTGCTGGATTTGTACAGCAAAATGTGAGATTAACCATTGCAGCTCCCGACCACATCGATTACATTAGTCGCATTCAAAACGAAACTTATAAGGTATTAACACATGGATTCTGCACAGGAGGGTTTGAAATATCCAGGATCTCAAATCGCAGTTTTCATTTTAGCAAACAAGATGTTAGTAACCCTCATTGGATAGAAGAGAATATTGCCCTGTCCACTTCGGGAAAAAAAGGGAGACTGCAGCAGTTTTAAAAAGGGAGGGTGAAAAAGCATTGAAAAAAAAAAAAACGCAGTAGAAATGCCGTGGACGTATCTATAGATATGCAAAACTGACCAAAAGCCCACAACTGTTCTCAACAATGATCAAAATAAAAAAAAAAGAAATCTCTTTTGTTAATAAAATGCTGACATTACGCAACTATTAATAACACCCACATTACTTACTGCAAGTGCAGACGGGCTATTTCTGATTCATTTTCTTAATTAAAAAGGGTAGTTTCAAAAGCTGTGGATGAATTGCTGGTAATTGTTTTCATTTGTAAAAAAAAAAAAAAAAATACTGGATATACTGGATACTGGATATTGGAAGCCCTCATTCACAATCTTGATTAGCTACATTACATCGACACAGTGCTGTTAAGACTATGAACCTGGCTCATGTCCTTATGCTAAAGGGGACCTACCCAGCACGCTGCTTTTTGGACTTATCTGAAATTCCATCCCTAGACATCAGCTTATTGAACACCACGATCCCGATCAGCATGTTAACCTGAAAAAGGATAAAAGAAAACACAGTTTTTGAATAATGCAATATCCTAACATTCCACATTAGGTTTAACAGGTACAATTACATAATGAACTACTTCAGGGTCTAGATGGAGGTTTAAATGGTTCAATTCAGAACAGGGCTGGAAGGGCCAACTTTGGCTGCCATTGTTTTACCGTAACTGTCGAACTGCAGTATAGTTTTTAAATATTCTGCCAGTTCCTGCATTGCAAATTTGCAAAAATAAAATGCAGGTTATTTTGTTGGCCGAGGCAAGAGGTGATTCTTGGAAGTGATGTGACCCAGCCTGAGCCAACAGGAGCCAGCCTCAGACGAGATGTGATCCATCTCTGACAGCTGGCAGTCAAAGACCAGCCCGTTACTTAAGTAAACTTGGAAAGTCACTGAGGAGAAAGCGATAAGAGGCTGTTGAAGCGCCGCTGGGATACGGTAAGCTTCCAATTCAATTACACTGCCAGCACCTCCTCCACAGCCCCCCCCTGGGACCCAGGCAATTGATTCTGCTTTCTGGGGGTGGCAACAGGAGTGTTGACAGAAAAAAAACAGAACAGTAATTGAAACACTATTAAAGCAAACACTGAATTAAAAAAAAAAATCATTAAATTGGAATTGCATCTTTACATGTGGCTGCACGGGGAGTTCATGCATTCGGGTGTTCCTTGCTCGTTAATCATTGTGCATGTTGATTTTGCTATTTAAAGATGAGTTGTTTGCAGGCTGCAGAGATTGCTGGTTTGGGAGAAGGTGTGTCTAGCATATTAATTTGTAAGCCTCTTACATTTGAGTTTTGTAGAATTTGTAAAAGATATACTGTGTGAACAGTTTATTTGAAGACACCTCTTTAAGGGGATCAGCTAAAATATGTATAAACAACATACACACAAAATATCAAGACCACAAAAGTCTCTTCTTCAGGTGAGGCAGATTCAAGGCAAATTATTAAAATCTTTAATTATGTTAAGTTTCCCAAAACTGCACATTTGAGACCTATTGAGATAACAAAAGTGCACGACAGGGAAGATTAATGGGAATACCATGTTAGTAGAAACCACTTTAATTGAGTGTGTCAGCCAAGGAGAAAAGTGGATATGGACCCCCCATGGAAGACTTAGACTAGCTTAAAACCTACCAGAACAATGACTGCTGCAGGGCCAACAAACGCATAGAGCAAACCACCTTCCAGGGAGAGCCAGCAGCTGGACAAGAGCAGGAGAAACACAATGAGGTCAGACTGGTTTTAATGATGCCACCCCCAAGAGCAGCTCTTCAAGCTCTAAGACAGTCGTGCCCAGCTGTGATTTGAAAAGTGGCCGTGACTGGCTGTGCAGGGGCAGTTTCTGATCCTCACTGCAGCTGTGGTTTTGTAAACAGTTGCCATCGTGGCAGATGGGGGCAGAAATTACGCTCACGTCAGAGCTTTCAGGAGTCTTTTCAGAAGAAGCCAGGATGTTAGATTAGCTAGACTGGTGAATATCTAAGCAGAAACAGCTATGGTGAATTGTACAAGACAAACAAAATAAATATGACGAAAAGTTACATGTCATAAAATATCCCTGTCATACTGGATTCGATGGCTCTTCGATTACATAACTCATAGATTCTCTTCACAATGTGGAACATGAGCAAATTAGGCTTACTAGCTTGCTGTACCGTATCCCCTGGCTCGGGTAAACCCCACAGACACAGCGACAATCAACGCAGGCAATCCTAAAGGAGAGCGATGACAAAACAAGAGTCCTCATATTAGAGGCGAGGTTCTATTGGATTTAATGGCAATTTAAGGCAATTTTTAAGCTGTTTTTGCCGGCTGCTGGGGAATAACCTATTTTTTTATCATTTCTAAATAGACAAGTGAGTTATGTATAATGTGTACCTTCCGTATTGTCAATAAGAAAAAAAAAATGATGTGTCAATATATGAAGGTATCAATTTTCTGGTCACACTTTAAGGATTAATTAATTAAGGATTCATTCAACACTATATAAATGTGTTATTAAACATTTTGATGGTTATTAACACATAATAACAGTTTACTGCAATGACTGTAAACCATTGTGTCCTGTAATAATGTAATTATAATGTTTCTAATAAAAGCCTTAGTTACATGTTCTTATAATACTGTAGAGCTGTAGAGATATCTAACCGTGTTTATACCATCTATAGCTGTATTAGTATTTACAGTGTTACCACTTCTCTCAGGTTTCAATAGCCAGCTTTCTGGGAATGCATGTCTTTACTTCTCAGTAGTTTCTCATCCAAGTTTTAATTTACATTTCCTTCTGCATCAGAGAACGTCCTAATGCGTTCGCACTGTCATGTAAACGTACTTCATTATATACTGATTGGCAGCATCAATTACATTTCATTTCAACAGCCAGGTTTATACTTCGCTCTGACTAATGAGGCTCCTCTGCAATGTTCGGGTAATTAACATTGTGCAGATCAAGCTCACAAATTAAATATTGCTAGGGAGCCAGCGTATCGTTTGCAGGATATGGAAGTCACGAGCTTTCAAAGAAAACATGCATGCAAGAAAATGGTCCCACCATTGTTCAAATTCTTCAGGAATGCCCCATGCAGTTTTTTTGTACAGACAGAAATAGACTGAAGAGAACCATGCCCACTGATACCTGTTTGATTCCAATAACCTTGGTATATACAGTAATACGCACTTGGAAATATCTATACAGTGGCATATGCAGATCCTCTGCTGTTGAGATCAGTTGAGCAGACCCCAAGGTACCAAATTACGCTGCACATTGTACAGTGGGTCCTTCACAAGCGCCACAGTAAATAAATACATCAAAAACAAAGCCAGACGTGTCTTCTCCTCACCCCAGCCCAGGCAGAGGAAGCGCTTGCGGATGAGGCGTGTCCTGATCTTGCCAATCACGGCCAGGTAGGACTGCCACGCCTCCGTCAGCACCCAACAGAACGAGGACAAGAAGAAGAAATGGAGGAAGGCGGCGGTCATCGTACACACCCCCTGCGAACAACACAAGCCAGGCACACAGCTCGCTGTTTTACTCTCAGACAGATTCTAACCCAAAAGCTGCTCTTTTTTCAACAGGTGAACCAATGCCAAGTGGTGCAGTATTGAAAAACTTTACCCATGGACCTCCACATGCCTGGATACGGGACACAACGCATATTCTGTGACTGTTTAACCAAAAGCGGACTGTTGAAAACTCTACAGCACCAATTTAGAGCACTTTACCCTTATAAATGTTTTTTTCACAGTATTTTTGCACAGTATTTACGCAGTTTTACCATGGTTTCCCCATGGTTATAATTTGCATTTACCATAGTGTACCTAGATTTGCCATGTTTATATATCAGCTTTACCATACCTTGCTATTCTTTACAATGCTTACCTTTGCTTTACCTTGCTTTCACTGTGCTTTATTACACTTTGCTATGCTTTTACTTTGGTAAATGTTTACACGTGTTTTCCAAGCATGTCAAAATCACATTAAGTCACAGAGCTTGCTTATGCATTGAATACCGTGTAATTGCTTAACGCAGTATGCTTCAACCAATGAGACTGTTTTGCGAGTGCAATCTGACTCTTGGTCTAGGTTTCAGATAGTCCTTCAAACAACTCTAATTTGGACAGGGCTTCACACTGCATTACGGATACACAATGCACTGATATTCAAGTGCTAACAAAATTGTAGACTGTACAGCAGCTGGCTTTGGGTTCTTGGTTTTGGTCTGGATGCAAAGAAAAAAAAGCAACAAAACAACAAACACCTGTGTTTTTGTCTTTAGTCAGATTCGACTCTGAAAGCCTTTTAATGCATGACAGACAGAGCACTAAAGCATGAATAACTGAAAGACGTCCTAGCCCCTCTATTTGTAAACAGCGATCTGTGGCTTTCTGATAGATGAACACCTCCAGCTAACTGCTACAGAATTCATGTCCGCTGTTTTACAGCAGTCAAGGTTTAGCCAAAAAGGGGTTTTAAGCTGGCTCCTCAAAGCACTCGGAAAAGCGAAACAGATGCCAAATGGATATAATGTGCTGTACTGTGCACTTAAGAGCCTGATGAAAATTCCACTCAATCAACTAACATCTATCTGAACTGACGTTCACCTGGGATCATCTGAGATGACATTTCTTCAGTACAGTGCTGGTCCCAGTGGCGCCCAGTGTTGCAGTAACATCCGCATGGTAAAGTGCTCTTATGACAAGACACTCTATGGGCAAACTAAGTTACTCGTGACAGACAGAGGTCAAGGCAGGTTGTGAGCAGGTAGGGGTTAACACACCATGAAAATATAAGTCTACACTTACACAAACACGTAACGCAATGGATGCTGCCTCACATGCTTTATTGACTTTTTAAATGGCTGGTAACGCACTAGCCTTTCCCCTCTGAAGACCTGGGTTTCAAATCATGCGTTAGACGATGAAAGAAGTTGGTGGTCTCAGGGCTATCACATCTGCCTTGCCCTGTGAAATTGTTCTGCTGAAATTGCTTAACAGTCTAGCAGAACACAATATTCTTTTATTTCATTTTGATAAAAGTGGATTTAAAAAAAAACAAAACAGCTTGGTGGTGCAATGACTTTTCAGATCTGGAGACCTGGGTTAATAACTGAAGGTCATGAGTAAAATGCAATAATTATTCTGCATCACAAAGCCATCACGCACTTAAGAAGAGCTTAATGCAGCTGGCAAGGCCGGGCAGGAGGGAAGGTTGTTTAAGACACACCTGAGCAATGCCTGGCTGTAACCCATGCTTCCAGTCACACCCCACGATGACAAAATCCGCAGACACTGGCTCTCAACAACAACTAAGCAAAGGAGTTCCAACTCACCCTACTGAGAGTCTGCGACTGGCCCACGAGAATGAGGATATTTGACGCCAAGATGGACAGGCAGAAATTGAGCAAGATGATGGACCGCTCTGACTTTATATACCTGTATCAAAGACAACAGACACAGTGGCACAATTACCAGCTTGAGAAGTACTCCAGAAGACAAAGGGACATGCTTTCCTATTGTTGCACGGGTGAATGCAACGAATACCATACCATGCAATGCAATTGCTATGATGTTACTGCCCATTTTAATGCTGGGTCTTTAAGGACTACTGTGGGGCTCCACAACCCACCCTTAATGGTCTAATAAGAAGGTTCTTGATTCAGGGAGCCCTTTTTAAACTTGGTTTCGAGCCAAGAACTGAAGAAAAAAGGCCAATCACAAACAAGAAAGGTAAGCTGCAGTAAAAGTAAATGTATCACAAGGTCTGCCTCTCACCCCAGCAGTTGGTCTTTCATACTTTAAAACTCATGTGTTGCATTAGAAAATTTCAGTATATTCTGGGGGCTCCCTGAGCCACCTGTTTGAACCGGTCTACTAGTTTGACTCACCTCCAAAAAGCTGCATAAACAGCCAACAAAATGAGCAGGGCAATACATGAGATTGCACACCCGATCATTAGAGGGACTGATGGCACTCCGGAAGGACCCATAGCCTGCAATGAAAACCAAAGTCAGCATTGACCCTTTGTTGCATATTCCAAGTCAGATCACCTTTGTGTACATCGATTCTAATTCGATTTCCAGTTCCTTTTTAAAATCAATTCTCGATTCCAGTTTAACAGAATTCTGCTAATTGCAATTTTGATCAATAATCTATTGGAATTGATTAGAAGGGAATTGGAAATTGATTTTAAAAAGGAATTGGAAATAGAATTGCAACTGGAAAACAGGAATTGACCTCGACCCTGTGTATATCATGTAACAAAAGCTGTGCAATACACCCAATACGAGACGATCCACAACACATATAACATGCCTGAATATCAAAATGATACTCAGCACTACAGCATGGAATACCCACATGGAATAACAATGGAATCCCATTGTAATTTTGCAGACAGTATTTTAACATAATGCATTTTTAAAAAAAAGCTGAGCGAGTTACTGTTGCAATTTTTTTAATATAAAATGCATACCATATAATATGAAACACAGGCCCCCTTTTGTAAAGTAAATAAAACACCATGCTATCAGAGAATTACATTTTTTAAATTGCTAAAACCTACCTTACTCGCAGAATATCTTGAAGCTTATGAACACAGACATCAATCACTCGTTTTCAGCTTTCAGTGCTCATACTTATAAAACCATTTGGAGCAGAACAAAAAAAAATGGATTCTCCCACAGACCTAAAGCCCCATCTACATAACTTGGTACGCTTTGTAAACCTAGGAGCCAATTGCACTTGACAGCCAGTAATAAAGTATTATTTTACCCTGCTTGTTACCCATCAATGGTTGTTATCCAAACCAGACCGTGATCACAGTAAAGGATCCCAACGTGAAATACGACTTACTTTAAACATGGCTGGGGCCTCTCAGGACAATTCTATGCAATGAATGAACAAGCTGACTGGCAGAATTCAATCAAATTGTACAGGGAGGCGAATCGGATCCTCTCGTCTTAAGAGGGATTAGGAGGAGAATCTGGGGATTCCACTGCCTTGGTTCATTTATACATCTGTCAGAGGTCCCACGTTAGGGTTCCATTTTAATAAACGCTCATGCGGTCATTCTACGAGGGATCATAACTCTCTCCCTAGTAAATACACCTGCACTTTCTATTCAATAAGTCACTCGCCTTCAGCCACTGAAGAACGTATTGCTTCGTTCCATCTCCCTAGTTCCTCTACGGAGGATGATGTTTACAAGGAAAGTGGTCACATTTATGAATGAACAATATGGAACATTAATTCCTTGCAAGCATGCTATTTGGTAACATGTTTCTCAAAACTGGTGTATGTTTGATCCCTAACAGTGTATTGCATGGTTACTTCAGCACCACACTGCTATTCCCAACTGAGCTGTGCCTGGCTTCAATCAATAAAATACTTCATTGAATTCAGTAAGGGAAGGGAAGAGGAACAAAAAAAAAAGTTTAATGTCCTTCACAGTTTCTGATATTGTGAAACTCCAAGGACAGCATCGCAGTTTCAGTCTCTGATGTCCCAGTAATGCTGTTCGTTCTGATTCACGGTTTACAAGGAGAGGAAAGACTTTTATAGTGCCTGAGCTCTTAAGAGTCAGGAAGCAAGCTGGAGCAGAATATTAATGATCATGACCAGCTATGGGATGAACACAGTAACAGGAAGAGAACACAGATTCACGCACACAGAGATGAGCAAACAAATCCAACTGCAAACTAGATTCTCAGAGCTAGTTACTAAAAATCATTATTGGCGCATTCAGAAAGGAAAAACGCACACATAAAAGTTAACAACCTAGAAATAAACAACTCGGGCATTACGGGATTAAGCTATTTTTATTTGTTTTAGAACTGTAATTGGGGTTGTTTTTAAAACAGAAGTAGATAGTAAATAGCTTTGAGGATTGGTTGTGTAGCGTCCTCATCCATGTCTGTCTGTCTGTCACACTCTACACAGTGAACAATAAATCGAATAGTGTTGGTCTATAATCTGATCAACTCTCGATTGCATACAAATCCTTTTAGCCTTTCAGGTACTGTGCGATGAATACATGGTTATGAAGGGTCCGCTGTATGTGTCTGCACTGGTTTTCAATGTTGTAGAATACATTATATGTTAAAATACATAGGCAGGAAAGTACTGACATGATACCTTTTTATTAGCAGTGTATTACCCACAAAGAAGCCCTGGAAGACCTTACCATAGCATCCAGTACTTATATTTGGATGCATTAAAGTGTTTGCATTTGTAGGCTAGCTCTGACGTGACTGGATCCGACTAAATGACTTACTGCATCCCTGTTAAATACATCATATGCTGAGCTCTGCTGTATTTGCTAACGAACAAAAGATAATTAGGTTGAATCCAGAGCTAAAGATAGAACTATCAGCTGCAATAAAGGTCTCGCTTCACTGTGATTTCCAGGGGAGTTGCAGACAGTTACAATACGGATTCACGCAACTCTACATGAAACCGTCAATTACAGGAACAACCTATGTTCAAGACGTCAAGTACAGCTCTTTAAAAAACTCCCCAATAGTAATCTATTAGTTTTAACCTCCTACTGCTCCCACTACAGCAAGTAGAAGGGGTAGGAAGATTATTAACATCTTTGGGGAATGTAAGTAATTTGGGTTGATTTAGCATACAGGTTAAGCTGTGGATGAATGAAACACGCAGTCATACCAAGTATTTATTTGAGTGTTTAAGTTCATTAAGGGACACCACAGCCTTAACTATATGCTGCATTCTTTTGTATGTATGAGGATTATGAGGTCAGTTTAGGCTTTTGCTTATTTGATACCCTGATTGAATCCCCCTCTGAAAGGCAGCGTTTGCAGGGGGTTTGAAAGAATTGCTGGTCCTCCAGATGGCCCAACGTTTAATGAAGAGGCTATTTTAAGAGCAGCAGGTAATACTCGTTTTAAAGCTTTTCTAGCACTAAGAAAAGGCATTTTATGTACTGATGCATCCGTGCAACCCAGTTTATCTAAACTCCTTTAACCAAAGACTGTGAGGCTGCATCAGTTTACTGCAGTGCTACGTGGAGAGAGCTCACCACAAAACGAAGCCTTACAAAACAAGAATCCGTTTTTTTACTATAAAAACTAAGCTAGTGTATAGTGAGACTAAAACAGCACACAGAAATCAGCAGTCTCTGCTTGAGAGAGGTGTGCTCGCTGCAGAGCGATGGGCAGGTAAGCTCAGGTTATAAATAAGCCTTCCCCTGCATGCCAGGGTGACATGCATAAAGCAGTCGGCAGGTGTTTAAAATCAAACCTGTGATGAGCATGGCAGGTTCTGGTAATCAACCCCAACCTTTCCATGCAAGATCTAAAGTGCCAACATTGTTTTGGTAACATGCAATCTGGCACTATCTATATTCAAGACTGCCAAGGTTTGGCACTCTAGAAAACAGAAGGAGCAGAAATAAAAAATGTCAGCAAGCATATTGTAAGTCCAGCTGCTGTACCAAAGATACTGGTGCTGTATCTGCCCTTTCCCATAGCACTGAAGCACCAAGCCCTCTGCCAACTGTACTTGCACAAAATACAACTAGCCTTCGGTGCTGTACTTCACAATTTGAAAATGGATTATTAAGGGTTCACTGTAAATGTGTCCTGAAAGCGTACGGATGTGATACACTCTGTATAACGCATGCTGCGCACACATAGATTGAAACTATGCGTGTGTGCTTTGCTTGGAGTGGCAGCTATGGCCGGGCCGAGCTCATGAATGAAGCCCATCTGTTTTTCGATCCACGAAGCTCATTCCTCAGGGCAATTTCCCATCTCCCAGCCTACCGCTCGCCCTCTCTGCATATCAATCACTGTAATGGAGTTCAGGGGGGCTTACAGAAAATTGGGCCAAAAGCAGCACGGGGGGGGGATGAGAGAATTGACTGTGAAAAGAAAACGCAAATACAAACCCAAGCTCTGCTCCCCTTTAGCACTATTTAGGAGTCATCTACTGTAATGCGGTCTCTGCATCCACTGGTATATAGAGACGGGGTATTTGGGACTAAAAAAGGTAGGCTCTACCTTGTAACTGCAGTGTGCAGATGGTGTTCTTGGAGACTGCAGTCTCACTCGCTAGTATAAAGTCCTCACTTTTAAAGTCTATAAACTCAGAAGGCTTACAGTATCTCCTTGCACACCCAGTGTGCCCTGTAGTGACTGTTTGTGTGATACATGTGTTAGAGAGGATGTATTAAACAATATTATCACGCTGTTAATAACGACAATGTGTTATACATGTGTATCTAATGCATAGTAATACATCTTGTAATTAAAAAAGTTCCCCATCGGTAATTGTCAGCAATACCTTTAATATCATTTTTTATAGACAGATTATAACCCAGGTGTGACCCAGATTAATATGCTACACATCAAGTTCTATGTGTTTTATTGCTTGTGAATGTGTTAAGAAATTAATGTCATGACAAAGCTTAACTAAAGTTAAGCACCACGTCTTAATTTCACTGAAGATTTATTTTAATAAAATGTACGGCAATCTTTTTCTCTGGTTTTACCTTGCTTGAAGAGTTTTACATTATTATGCATGTTATCTATCTATCCATCTCTCTATAAAGACAAGGCTATTTTCAATGTCAAACTCTTTTACTCACACACAGAAAGGATAAGTGAATCAATCAGTGGAAACCCATGACACGAGAGTGTCAGCATTGATTTATAAAATCTAGAACCAAAAGGTTAAAACATTGTGACCTGGAATCTTAAATGAAGTCCTGAAGTGAAGCACATGCTCAGGCTTCACACATCCAAGAAACTTTTTGTTAATTATTTAACAGACAGCACATTCTTCTTATTCCCTTGCTTGATGTCCTTGATAGATAAAAAGCTGGCACTAATGCTTTTTTTTTTTGTTTAACACATTACACTGCTCAGCCGGCATGTAGGGACAGGATGTACCCCCGGAGAGCCCTGAAGTGCCTGTCCTTTCCCTGGCAAATTAAATGTTAATAACATTATCGTCAAGAACAAAACAAGACGAAGCAATCTCAACAAGAACAACAGCAGCAAATCATCCACTCTACCACTCGCCACTGCGAACAGGGAACACGTTTAAAACAGATCCTGCAGCCAAAAAAAAAAAAAAAGTATTTTGAATATGTAAACTTACCAGATCTTTAGGTTGCTGAGCAAGCACTGCGAAGGTGGAGATCTGATCGCAAAGACATTTGGTGTGGATGGAAGGAGACTGGAGCGTTTGGCAGCCTTGTGTGTCCCAGTTTTCAGTGCCAACCTCCCTGATTAACAGGAAAACACACGCGCACACACACACACACACAGAAAGAAAGAAAGAAAGAAAGTGAGTGGGATATTCAAACTACCCGATGCACACAGACACATAGATTATATACAGTGGCGGTTAGATCTTGTTTCTCTTGTTAACCCCCTAAGGACAGCGGTGGTTTTGTGCTGCGCCTACCAATCAGACACTGAGCTCTACTGTCACAACACAGGCAACACTGTTACGTTTAAAAATATATATTACACATTGTTGAATCATAACACACAGTTGAAACATATGGTCAAATAATTTTATAAAGACCTTCATTCTTTTAGTCTTATGAGAGGGGTAATTTAACAGTGGCTTGTAGAACATAAGAACATAAGAAAAGTTTGGGAACCAAAAAAGGTCATTCAGCCCATCAAGGCTCGTCCCTTGTTAGCACTCCATTCTCTCCTACTGGGGGGGATCGACTTTGGACTGCTATTATTATTATTATTATTATTATTATTATTATTATTATTATTATTATTATTAGTATTATTATTATTATTATTATTATTATTATTATTATTATTATTACAATTAAACTACTGATTGCTGAACCCACAGATGAAGTATCTGTGTAGGTTTGGGTTTCATGCAACAGTCTTCCCTCTGGTCTGTAACTCAGGAAACAGGACACTGTACAGTTGGATAAACAGTCACATGGGGTCCCATTGACAGCACAGCAACACCAGCATGACTGATTCGGTTATACAGACTCTCTTTATAATGTAAAGATAGGACCTTAAAACAGGGCAGACCCAAACACTTTCTACTTTTCAACAGTTGGGGTGGGGCAGGGGGTTGGGGGGTTTAACTGATGAATTAGAGTTACGATTTAAGTATATGGTTCAGACCCTTGTCCAGTGTTAATTCAATCGGTAAGTTTAAATGAGAGATGCTGGGTGATAACCGAAAGGTTATTTGGAGGGAGGAAGATGCAGGCTAGGAAGAAAAATCACTTTGGGGACTGAAGACAGCTTCTCAATCCCATAGCTCTCCCACTAGAGCGAGGAGGCATGCACCGTCAGCAAAAACAACCCAGAAAAACACAGCCTGCTACACTGCTCAACCCTGAGACGAACAGAGGAGAGAGGGAAGGGGAAGAGAAACAGAGAAGGATCGGGGAGACGAAAGAGAGAGAGGGGGGGAGAGAAACAGAGAAGGATCGGGGAGACGAACAGAGGAGAGAGGGAAGGGGAAGAGAAACAGAGAAGGATCGGGGAGACGAACAGAGGAGAGAGGGAAGGGGAAGAGAAACAGAGAAGGATCGGGGAGACGAACAGAGGAGAGAGGGAAGGGGAAGAGAAACAGAGAAGGATCGGGGAGACGAACAGAGGAGAGAGGGAAGGGGAAGAGAAACAGAGAAGGATCGGGGAGACAAAAGAGGGAGAGGGGGGAGAGAAACAGAGAAGGATCGGGGGAGACAAAAGAGAGAGAGGGGGAAGAGAAACAGAGAAGGATCGGGGAGACAAAAGAGAGGGAAGGGGAAGAGAAACAGAGAAGGATCAGGGAGACGAACAGAGGAGAGAGGGAAGGGGAAGAGAAATAGAGAAGGATCGGGGAGACAAAAGAGGGAGAGAGAGAGGGAGAAAGAGAAATAGAGAAGGATCGGGGAGACAAAAGAGGGAGAGAGAGAGGGGGAAGAGAAACAGAGAAGGATTGGGGAGACAAAAGAGGGAGAGAGAGAGGGAGAAAGAGAAATAGAGAGAAAGAACCTCTAAAGTACACAATACTAATAACATGAAATCCTAGAGCACGCAGATTGAATAGTGTTGTAATGTATCAGTAGGTTGTTTTTTCACCCACATGTTTTGTTAACCCTCAGGGTTAACACACAACTTCAAAACAGAACTATATAACATTCTTTTAAAAACTAAAAGAAAAAGTCTGTTTACCTAACATAGTTATGTGTATTACTATTATTACTATTATTATTAAAAGCCATAATAGGGTGGAGGAATGACTAATAAAGTACACAGTGGAAACATAGAATTGTAGGTAATTTAACAGTGGCTTGAAAATGTGGGACTGCTGCTGCTATTATTATTATTATTATTATTATTATTATTATTATTATTATTATTATTATTATTATTATTATTAGTTGTAGTAGAAGTATTGCTACTATAAACAAAGTGGACAACAGAAAGAAAGGCAGAAAGAAAGAAAGAAAGAAAGAAAGAAAGAAAGAAAGAAAGAAAGAAAGAAAGAATTAAAATATTTGCACAATGTATCCCCTGACAGACATTAAATGCAAGTGAAAAAGCTTTGAACAGCAGACCAAAGGCTTCATCGAGATACAGAGTCACGTTCACTCAGAGAGCTCTGTTAGGAATGTCACCTTGAGCATGTGGACAGCATGTTTCTATCTTCATTTCTGAAATCCACACAGATTTTAACAGAGCAAGAAAAAAAGCAGGTTTGCTATTTTTCTTAAAGCATAAGAAGCTTTAAATGTCATTTGAATCTACTTTTGCATTCTAAGAGGATCTAAGTTCTCAAATATCCACTAACCTACTCTACATACATATTCAATATGGGAACAACAGAACCCACAACTGATTACAATTTCATTTGTAGCTACTTCTTTTTTAAAAACATATCAATTCAAAGCAAACGCTACCGGTAATATTTATTATAAATATGCAATCGGAAATGAAAGTTAAATGAAACTGAAGGTTACATTTGAATTTCAAACTCTTCCACGCAAGTTCAAATAAAACTGATTACAAACTATTACCTAATTAAAACCTACATCAAGTCAATTAGATTTTTGTGAAAGCTTGATTAATGACACCATACGCTTCATGAATCTGTACTAATTAAATCTGTATCACTGAATTCCATATCGCCAAGCTAAACCCTGCCTGGGGTTTATCTAGTTTTACTGCTACAAAAAAGTAGGTCAATTTTCTTTCCCCCCCCTATTATCCCCGTGTACGAGTATACAAAATTCTATGAGAAACTTTTCTACTAGAAAATGGAAACATCTACCATAGAATTGTATATGTTTCTTTTAACATAATAAATGCATTGCATAAAGAACAAAAAAAGACACAGAACAGATACAGCATGCATTATTAAACATACAGTACTGTTTACTGTATAATGGTTTTGACCAGTCTTTGCTTGTATATTCTCTGGGGTGTTTTTTGCCTTAATTTGTCAAGCGCCACTAACATTTTGCACCTCTTAACAATGGAAGTTGCTACAGAAAACAAATCTGAAAATAGCAATACACAGTACTGCAAACCCCAGGGCAGTGATTATAGGTAAACCTAATACATAATTAAAATAAAATAAAATACATAATGTGCTTTGTGGATAATTCTGAGCCGATACAATGTATTATTTATCACACTAGTACAGTAGAACGTCATTGCTTCCATTAGTTTAAGCCATTCGGTCCATAGGGATCACAAGGGATCATTGGGAGCATTCTTTAAGATACATTTTTTATAAGCCCCTCTTGAGTCGCTATTACAGTCCAAAGGAAGCCGATCTTTAAGGAAGGTTTTAATAAAGCAGTGTGCCTAGCAGGGTTCATTAAGAGAATAAATAGCTCCCACTGGTCAGAGTGATGTGTACTTGGAATAACCGGGCCATGTTGAACAGGACACAATACAACCAGCCACCTACTGTAGCAAGGAAAGTTTTAATATGCAAGTTTTAATGTGCTTGTATGCAAGTTTTTAATATGCACTGATCCTGTCACAGGTGGTACACTTTTCTTGTTAAACTTTATTAACAGCTGCTTCAAATAATAAACAGCACAATCCTTTGATTATTATCCTGGTTCGAGCATCCAAATTGTACCGAATTGGTTTTTGAAATGACCAACCCAAGATAAACAAGCAAACCACGTGTATGCATTATATTTAACTTGATCTCTCTTTACTGTATATTTAAAGGGCTGTCAGTTAAGCACCTGGAACTCCGAATTGGGAATGGAGCACCAGGGCAGAAGCACATGGATATATTGTTTAACACAGATACCAATCAGTGACAAATATAAAACCCCTAATTTTCTGCAATGCTCTGAACATGTAATTACACTCAGAATGTGAGCATCAAAGCCTGCGTGTTCCTCACAGTTTTGCTTATGTATTAATTAGAGCACACTATGGCACACTATCAGAAGTCATCTGACTGGAGAAGTGATTCATTGGACTGGGGGGTACCGTAGCTAGGGAAATGGCTCATAAGATTTACCTTTGTAAATTAAAACTCACCTAATACAAAAGTGGTAAAGGTGTACGGTGCTTTTGCAGTTGAATCACTCTTATGCTATGCATTTAATAAGGGTCTCAAATGCTTAACAATTTGCAATGCTTTAACGTCATGCAGTAGTATGTATCATGGGTGCATAACATACATTCAATATGTTTTTACTAGCTCCACTATGGGAAAACCATTACTGTACTGTACAGGTAAAGATTGCTGATTGATATCTTATGCAGGTTGAATTTAAAGCATTGCAAATTGAGAAGCATTTTAAACTCTTATTAAATGCATAGTATAAGAAAGTTTAAAAGGACAAATCTGGGTACCAAGGCACCTCATAACCTTGTATGGGCTTTTGCATTTACTATTATAAAGGGTAAAATTGAATGTGTACAACCATAACTACGCCATAAAAAAAATAAATAAATAAATAAATTGCAACACCAACTTTTCTGCATAATACGCCCTCTTGAATAAAATAATTATTACTGGAATCACTCTTTTTAAAAGAATGATCTTTCATATTAGAGTCTTTACTGTTTTATCATGCAGTATCAGCACCACTGTATGCTTGTGTGATTTAGCTAGGTACAACTTTTTTTTTATTTTTTAAACTGAATAATGCAATTCCATAGTTCTACAAAGCAAATTTAATGGCATAAAAAATGCTGGTAATCTCTGGTCCTCTTGTTCTGTGCAACATCATAAGATAATACAGCAAAATTCCACACCAAGTCAAAAACAGGTCTGGGCAGAAGTACTTTAAATCATTACTCCCCTGATGTGTGGGTCTTGAAACCCTGTATACAGAGTGTCGGTACTCCAATCATAATAGAGTCAAACTGTAATAAACCAGAAATGAATCTGTGTGCTCAGTTTAAAAACAACAACAACTACAGTACTATGCATACTGTGTAGACATTATCATACCAGCACCATCAAAACAAGCACAAATCTACAATTTAAACTAACATACCTGCAAGCCCAGGCTGCATAAAAGGCCTCATAGAAAATGATGTAGTGTAGTGTACTGTAGGGGTACAACTGAAGAGGGAGAGAGGGGAGAGTGAGAGCGAGAGAGAGAGAGAGAGAGAGAGAGAGAGCGAGAGAGAGAGAGAGAGAGAGAGAGAGAGAGAGAGAGAGAGGGAGAGAGGGAGAGGGAGAGGGAGAGGGAGAGAATGCTAGCCTAGTCCTTGAGATAATACCATAATAGAGAAAGCCGTAAGGTAGGCATGGACTGTGCATAATCCCATTTCAACTCATTTTAGATGTAAGATGCTTAGGGCTTAATGTCTCCATTCATTAAAGTGTTGGGGGCTGCATGACTGCCAAGGGGGACAAGCAGAAAAACAAGACGAGTAGCAATAGACTGCGCAGGGACCAGAATTAATGAAGGGAAAGCAAAATGTGTTGTGTGAGGGTTCAGCGTAACGACCCACTACTGGAATTCCAGCTACAGCCCATATAGAAAAGAAAGTCTTATTGGGATCCCATTCAAACCCCAGGGTATTAACCTCAAGGCATTAACCCCAGCTAGCAGAACCACGGCGTTACCAGTAATGGCAATCAAATGGATTTGGAGGTGGCTTGGTGGTCCAGTGGTTAAAGAAAAGGGCTTGATCCAAGGAGGTTTAAATAAGCGTGTTTGTTTTTATATAAAAAGCCTCTATATACAGTACATAGCGAGACCCTAGATGACTAGATTACTCCTGCTCTGAAAAGACAACCTAATACTGCTAACAAGCACCGGACAGCTTTGACAACTTGATATGATATAATTACTGCATTGGTGGCCTCAGTTAGCGTGCCCTGTACTTAGCGGTTTAAACAATGATCCCTGACTGGTGGTGTGTCATGGTGCCACTGTTCTGTATCTATAACACAAGGGAAGCAATTAGGGAATCAAAGTAAGCCATCGTACAATGACTGTCTCCCAACTAAAATGACAGTGGCAGAGAGCAGATCTCCAGGCAGATGGTAGGAGAACGTGGGACCTGAAATTACATGGTCGGCTGGCCCAGTGTAGCAGTATTCTAATGAGGACAAGACTTTGTTTCAAGTGCTGGCGGTTCAGTTTTACTCTATGGAGATATCCAGGCAGTGCTTTTGAATGTGAAGGAACTATTCAAATTGCATTGCAGTTGTGTTAAAAACGGTTAAGGAATGGTTCATTATTATTATTTTTTTTTTTATGACAATAAATAAATGAAAGCACAAAACAGCATGGAAATGACATTTGATGCTTTTAAAGCGTTTCCTGTGACCACAAACAGAAATACATACAGTGCTATTTTGTTTCTTTTGCTTTTGAATTATTACTGGGATGTGCCTTACTTGATCCAGTGTCTCATGAAATAAAAGAAGGCATTAAACAGTAGACTACAGTATGAAGCTTATAGTACACACAGGTGTGCAGTAATCTACTATGCTGTGCAGACCTACGTTCTGTAAACTCCTTGGGGTCCCCCCCTCCTCCTCACGCTCTCTCTCTCTCTCCAGATTAATTGCGCTGGCAATGCAGGGCAGCAGGTCAGGCAGCTGCAGAAGCCAGGGGTGCAGTTTGAAATTTGAACGGCGGCATTGGGTTACAGTGTCACAGACTGCAAGGACCGAAGCTCAGGGCTGGTCAGTGACACAGAGAAGCAGGCAGGTCACAGCAGCTCCAGGGGGAGGATGTGATAAAGCATACTGCAGCTAACCACTCACCAGAAATGACTGTGATCATTATCAGCTACCTGCTTCCCTTGATGCATGGTGATTTGGAGATTTAAACCAAATGTATTAAGGCTGAGCTGATCTCCCTAGAAGATGTTAGCTACTGCCATAATGTTTTGGGACTTTGAGTACACCTATTGAGGTCTTTAAAAATGTTTTTGAAGGCCTCTGCTTTATCATGTACAGTATCTGGAAATATATTAATATCTGTCTGATACCTGTTGTGAAACACATTTCCTAGGAAAAGGAATATCTGTTCATGGTGATAACAGATAAAACTGTTTGGTGAATAGGCTATGCAATTAATTGGTATCTACTCTACTGTGCACTGTACAGTATGGTGCTATCAACGCCATAGATTGCTCATCGTCAAAAGGTAGTACTGGGACCTAACTGACAGGAATCCCCCTGAAACAGGTCCACCACGGATTGGAAGCCATCAATCTTACTGAGTCTGAGACGGGAAAAGTTTCCTTCCCCAAGACCTCACGACAATGAAGTTGTTGCTTTAAAATTTTAAAATAACAGCGCAGGGAAGTTCACAACGTTCGCGGTCTAATAAATCATTCTGAAAAAGCTGTCAGGGCTTCAGATAATGGGTTTATATTATATATATATATATATATATATATATATATATATATATATATATATATATATATATATATGCAAAAAAATTAAACACAGAAAAAGGCAAGGCAGACTTGGACGTTTAATAGATGTGTGTTTCAATAGAGAGAAACCGAAATCAGATAGTGAGTTTAGAGGCTGGAACAGAAAAACCTTACGGACAGATTTACTGCTTTAATAAACGTGTTTAACTCTGTATCTATCTCTTCTGTGCTGAGAGAAAGAAAGATGGAAAGAGAGAGACAGAGCAAGGAGACAGAAAGGGAGGGGAAGAGGAGCGGTGTGTGGTGCAGGACTGTTATCATGCAGAACAGGTGGTACAGCTTTGCCATACCCCCAGCTTTAGCAATGTGAGAAATCAGCATGCGCGGGTATGATAAGCCAATGGCAGACACTGCGAGGCTCCTTGTGATCTAAATTAGAGGACCAGCAGGGAATTGCATCAGGGTTTGGATAGTGCAAACCTGTCTGCTGGGTGTATGTCATTGCCTGGTCATACAGGTATTGCTCGGTACTGGTTCTCTTCTGCCAGTATAACACACATGTTCAACTTGAATCGATCCTCTGAGAAGCGATTTCTATTTTCCAAAAGGATATTCCCATTTTTCAAATGAACCATGCGAAAGTTTTTTTTTTATTATTATTAGAATCTCACTTTTATTAACCTCTATAAAATAATAGCCTTAAAACATATGCACAGATACCATTCTCGGTTAGCAGATTTGAATGCATCCGAAAAATAAAACAAAGTTAACCTTTCAGTGATCTAAAACCGTCATCTGAACTACAAAACAGTACCACTGGACCCACCCTGCATCTGAGACATCAAAGCAAGCTCCTGTCTTCTCTGTGTACATCACAAGAACAGGGCTGTTTTAACATGGCTGTTCTGGCGCAATGAACCCGAAACTCCAGTCTGGCTATACTAACCCTCGCCAGGTTAATCCTTCTCTCTGAGAGATATTAGTGAAGAGTATGGGACTGCTTGACGATGCATACTCAATCCTTCTCTCTGAGAGATATTAGTGAAGAGTATGGGACTGCTTGACGATGCATACTCCAGATATGATCTCTTTAGATGATATTTCATGACTCTACTTGATAACTTACTGCCCCAATTACTTCTGTGGGTATTCCAGTACAGAATCACATATAGGATAAGGAAGCGTTTCCTAGCCAGAAATAAAGACATTCAAATGAAGGACTTGAGAGTAGTCTATAGATGATTCTTATTGGTTTAAAATACTGTAGAGCCATAAATATTTGTGATATTTTTTGCGTATGAAAAAAAAACATACATATTTTGTATACAGCAACATGTCGCCAACATTTCTGGAGCAAAATAGGTTTTATGGGTGTGATTTGTCCAATATTTTGGTCGCAAATATTTATGGCTTCTCAGACAAAAAAAACAGGTCATGACAATATGGAGAAGATCTGAGAATCTGTTTTGGTTTTCCTTCATCAAGCTGTTGCCAAACAGAAAATAAAACTTCTACTGCAAACAGGATGGTTTTTACAGATTTGAGCACAGTCAGGAAAGTAATGAAACATGCTGTGTATATGAAACGTTTAAAACTGCAACCATCAGTCTATTACTATACACGGCTAAAGTACAGTATGCCTAAACCAGGAAATCTGTCCATTACTGCACATAGAGAGAAAGAAAAGGGAAACTTGCCGATGGCCAGATGCATTGTTTTGCTGCCAGGCTGAAATTTGTGCAGATGTCAAGTAAATCATGTGCATACGAAAACAGAAACCAATTTGTTAGCTTGCATGAAAATCTGAACACTTCCTTTCAGCGAGATAACCAGCACTACAGTTATAACACCCCCCCGGTGTCTACGCATCTTCCCACATATCCAACAAGAGTCTGGCAACATGCACATTGAAATCTTAGTCTGGAAAAGACTGCTGCAATAACACTGACTACGATGTACCTTAATAGTACCCTTATGTTGTCATCAAAAGCATCTGTAAACAGTTCGCTTTGTTCCACAACCTCAGACTCTCATTAAATGTAGAAGAAGAGTAAAATGCACTTTAGAAAAAAAAACCATCCCCTAAGTTAAGGTACGCAAGTTTCTTTTTTTTTTTTTTGGATAAAGCATATTATGCCTAACCATTAACAAATCATTAACCCTAAACCCAAATAACATTTGCTCCTATTAGTTAGTACTGAAAGAAAATCGTCATTCTATTAAGGAAGGATATACGTGAAAGTATGCATTTAAACTGAGGGACCCTTGTACAGTATATACACATTCAAACCAACAGGGGCAGACAATTGTAATTTAATTTGGTCACAAGGATCAAGGACTGACACCAGCACCTTTTGTATTTCTGAAACTGCTAATGAGTCATTCTGTACAATTCAGCACCACTAGGGAGCAGACAGCTCATTATGCACTGGCAAGGGCTGGGGAAAATAATGACTGCTAATGTGCCATTCTGTACAATTCAGAACCACAAGGGAGCGGACAGCTCATTGTGCACTGGCAAGGGTTGTCATTGACAACTTTCAAAACAGAAAAAAAAACCCATTGAAAATAAATGGGAACATTACAGTGGGTCGAACTCTATTGATTTTGGACTTTCCGTCCGAATGATCAGTGTTTCCAGATTAGTAATTCTGATCTGCATTTATAAACCAAAACAACAAGAAAATGTATGTACCACTAAATATAGGTATAGTGTTATTCCCTTCACCTTGTGCTATAACTTTGTTTTTTTGTCTGCATCAACTTAATGAATTCCACCTGTCCTCTAATTAACCATCCCTGATCTTGTATTCCATTTTATTTTAGGCTGATCGACAGTCATGCATTTTATTCACTTCTCGATTTCCAGTTGGGTTATCCGTTTCACTAATTGGCTAATATAGTTTTCTTTTTGAATAGTGTTGTGTGGAGCAGTCTGTATTCTATGTCCATAAAGTATATTCTAACTGTGTAGGTGCAGTTGTTTTTTCTACTGGGGTTAAAAGACAGAAATAACCCATAACTCAAAACACTCTATCAACATGATAAGGTGAAACCTACGAGTAGAACGCTAGTGCCTTCACCAGTGTGCTGATTATAACTGTATGTGGAGGTATTATAATATTAATTAACAGGGTCACTATTAACTATATTATAGTATGAGAAGCTCCCAGTTTGATGAGCAGCAGATAGAGTTGAAGATACAGGTAAAGTATATCTAAAAATGAAGATGCGTTTGTTCTATGTATGGATATGCAACACATACACACATGCTGTACACATTGCTGTACACAACAGTAACTCCTTCAGCTGGAGATTTGCTTCCCATTGATGCACTGTACCCAACCTTTTCTGATCACTGACCCGGTAATGCACACACATTTCAAATTCAGGTAAAACACCTGATTCCATTTTCTTCTGAAGCAAGTGCAAGGAGGGCACAGTAATGGAGTGCAGCAGGAATGATGCACAGATGGCAAGCCTCAGACTGACCATGTGACTTGATCAGCCATTGTAGTGCTTGGAAGTTAACACAATACAAAATCAGTGCTGAAAACCGTGCATGGGGAAACTCCATTCTAATCTAGGTGAAAGAAAACAAGCACTTTGGAATCAATACTTCCGTTTCTAGTTTAGAGGCGCTGGTGTGGATTCAAGGAGGAATGAGGAGGGGGGCTGTGGAGGTCCGTGGCTTCAATACGTTATCAATCTCCCTGCAGCACGGACGCAGGCTGGAAACTAAGGAGCAGATTTGATTCAACTGGGTGAGCACACATGCTTCTATGGGTCAGATTTAGCAAGGTCTTTAAATTGAGTTCAATTTACACCATTTGCCTGTAAAGAGAAAACAAAACTACTAATGCTACAAAATCAACCTTGGCCGAACAAGGAATAACTAGAATACTGTATGGGCAGTTCAATGAAGAGAAGCTGGACTAATCCCAGGGCTGAAAGGTTTCGAGTTATGAGGATGAGTAAAGGGAGACTTATCAAAGTGTTTTACAATCCTAATCTAAACAAACAACATCACTATTATAAAGGATGGATTCCAAAAGCAGACCGATTCATGACAGAGGGTCGGAGGCACATCTTCACACAGAGACTGGTGGGTGTATGGGATGGGTAGGAGGCACACCTTCACACAGGAGAGTGGGTGGTGTATGGGATGGGTCGGAGGCACATCTTCACACAGAGACTGGTGGGTGTATGGGATGGGTAGGAGGCACACCTTCACACAGAGACTGGTGGGTGTATGGGATGGGTAGGAGGCACATCTTCACACAGAGAGTGGTGGGTGTATGGGATGGGTCGGAGGCAATCCTTCACACTGGAGAGTGGTGGTGTATGGGATGGGTCGGAGGCACATCGTCACACAGGAGAGTGGTGGGTGTATGGGATGAGTTGCCAAGTGATGATATTGCTGTTGATTCACTGGGATCCTTCAGTCTGAATGCTGTTTTCAGCACAATCAGCAACTAGGAACCGGACAAGCATTGATGTGCTGAATAGTCTCCTCTCGTAAAATGTTTTTTTTTTTATGTTTCTCTACCTAAATACCCATCTATTTAATGTTGCTACATTTTAAAAAAAAGCAGACAGAGAAAGCGTCATATAAAGTGTATTAAGCCAATATGCACATTAAAATAGTTTTCCAAAGCCATGTGTATCAGCACATTAGAAGACCATACTGCCCGACATCCTGCAGAACTATAAGAAGGTTCGGAGAGGACTTACGTTTTCGAGTAGTCCCAGATGACACAGTGAGGGTCCGAGGTGCCCTGTGGGAACAGGAGAAAGGGTGTATCAGTGACTAACAAGAGAAAAGGTTTGGTGGCCACACTCTAAACTGCACTGGCCAACAGAAGATCTGGTAAAGCACAACAAGAATGCAAGTCATCCAAACCATAACAGTAGTGACATGGGTTGAATAAAAAACTGCAGCAGCACCCTTGTAAGATTGCTGTTGATGCTCAAACACATATGCACTAGGGACAGGGGACAACTGAACATGGTATTGTATTGACTATTGAAGGTAATGAAAAATATGAGGACTTCAACATCTAGCGGATACTGTATACATTAAAAAAAATTATCCCTACGGAGCCACCACGATTAATAATGACAAGAAAAAGAGGAAAACAATACAGCCGAAACTCATTTTGATGATAGCAAGTTTGCAAACAGACGTTTAATCTATGCTTTACGGTTCACTGTGCTTCCTATTATCATTAGTCACCCTTGCCAAGTGAAAGGACACTGCAGCAAGAGATTTTGCAATCTTTATAGTCTCTCTGTGAACTGTCAGCCTCCTCGCTGCATTATTCAAATACAAACCAGCCTGGCAAGGGGAGAAAACACAGAGGTGCCAATTGTCCCTCTTTGGAATTCTTTCCTTTTGACCTTTCTGTGCGATCCCTCACCTGCTCCCACGACTTAACAGAGTGATAGGACTGACCCGGGTTAGTATCATTTGCAATTCGGATGGAGTGATTACAGTAGGAAGCTCTTTCCTTCTCTGCATGTCCAGAAGACAGGCAGGTCTAACACTAGCAAAGGTACTGCCATGCTTGGATAGCCGTCGTCTCAGTTACATGCACTGTACCTACCCCTGTAACCCGTGTTCTCTGTATGTTGTGGTACAACCACATTGTCTAAGGTCCAAGAGCTAAAGGGATACCCTTTAAATTCAGAATACCACGGTATATTCGCACAGTAATTTTACAGGCTTCCCATGCTTTTCCCCCATGGTTATACTATGCATCCACCATAGTTTACCATGTTTTGCTATGTTTTTAATACACTTTAACAT
Source organism: Acipenser oxyrinchus oxyrinchus (assembly GCA_030684275.1). NCBI lineage: Eukaryota > Metazoa > Chordata > Actinopteri > Acipenseriformes > Acipenseridae > Acipenser > Acipenser oxyrinchus. Next base: position 18,151,480 of record CM060273.1, on the reverse strand, counting down.
ACATCTCTGGGCTTTACAATGTCTAGCCATGCTTTATGTTTAAAATTAACATTAAACTTTCTTGTAACCGACTCCTTGGAGAAGTGGAACAGGTTTTAGGACCCCATCTGAAACTTGAAACTACCTTCGCAGCACATACAGTAAGGCGTCAGGTGGGATCCTTATGCCTGTTGCACAGGATGTGAATCTACCATTGTAAAATATTTGCCTTTGTAATAATACATGCTTCATCCACACCTTCAGGCACTTGACGGCATGATATTTATTTATACTAAATATACATTGTTTCGCTGTGTTAATGAAGGTAATGGATATAATAATACACCTGAAGAAGAGATGTTTGACGTCTTGAAAGCTTGTCTTTGTATGTCACAGTTAATCTGATAAAACAGCATCAACTTATTCAAATATATTATTATAAAACATTCTTCAGACACACATTTCTACAAGAAGTGATGTTGTTGGAATGAACTGGCCAGACTTAAGTGCTTCTGTGATTGTAAATACACCCTTTCGGCTGCTGGGGTATCCACAGGGTACTGTGTGCAAACTAAATTGGTTCGGAGGAAGACAAAAGGAGTTGCCACGGGGACCAGAGTTATCCTGGTGAGCTCATAACCCCAGCTGGAGAGGAAGTGAAAGCAGCCAGATATGCAGCAGCCCATAGAAATCCCAGGAAGCAATGCTATAGACCTCTGACTATGCCAGTTGGCAGGGAAACAAGAGATCTAACACAAGCTTCAAACTTCTGCTCTTGGTAGCGTGTTTCATTGTGTGGTGGCACTAGAGGGTGCTGTCCCTCACATGTATAAAGGCATTTTGGCTGATCTAGCCTCATTACATATTTCTATAGCAGATAACTAGAACTGAAGAGCAGCTCCTAAACTCAGGTGACCTTAACCAACCTACCTGAGTAATTGCACTAAGGGTTACTCAGAGCAATAGCACACAAAGGAAAATAACCAAGAAAACAACATTTAAAGTGACTGTAACTGTCTATGCTTGCTAGCTCTTTGTTCAATACCATTTAGCATGATTTTGTGTTTGCTTGCTTGTTTTTTTTTTTTTTAATTCTGGGATGTTTATTCAGACTCTGCCCCACCTGTCTTGTCTAACACTGAAGGTTATTTCAGCCCTCTCCGGAGCTGTCAAAAGGGCTCTCCCTCAACCCCGGGGTTAGTGAGGACGCTGGGAGTCACTGTATGAACCTGGCAGGGTTTTTGGAAGGTAGCAGTGTGCACCCCGCCAGCTCAGGCCATGCTGGGATACATTAGCTAAGCTGCACCATTACAAGAATCACTCAGAACCACACACACACACTGTATGTAGGAATTAATGAATCCGTTTACTTGAGGGCTAATTACATCCTATTAAAGGAGTGGAGTTCTTATACTTCCCTCACATTTCTGTACCGCAGCCTCAGTTTCCATGGCTACAAGCTACCTTTTTGGTCCTAATAAACATCTCTCTGCAGTTTCAACTTGTCTTGCTTTGAACGGGGACAGATGCTATATTCTAGAGTGATTTATGGAACAGAATAGAAAGCTGCTGTGTAATAGTTAAGCATGGTAGCGCCCTATTCCCTTCCCTACAGGAAGAAAGTGAGTTTTATAGTGTGAGCAGAGTGGAGTCATAGTGAAAATAAAAAACAGCAAAACAATAATGTGTGAATCCTGTCACGCTAATGGGAGACATGAATATGCTTTTATTAAACCATTGGTTTCAACACCTTGATCCCTCAATAAAGACTTACATTTAAAATGGGCGAGAGCTCCACCACCACCAATGGTTCCTGTGGTTTGGGAAGTGGCCTGACCGTCACTGTGAGAACCTTGGAGCTGACCACCAAGGGGCTCCTGAAAACGAAATTGTAACATTGTAATCCAATACAGAAAAAAATAACAACTGTATGTGATGTTCAATTTCTGAGCTATAACGGACAGACACACAGTTGTTTTTCTTATGAATGACATATACAAATGTCTCAATGTCACCAAACAAAATGGCATAATGTCTGTTAGAGTCAACAGTGACTGAATGACCGACATCTCTAACCCCTACCCCCAAGCATGTGTTTCCGGCCTGAGTAAGTTACAAGAGATAGAGACTGTGGTATTGAATGCCCTTGCTATGAATGGAGCTGCTTCCCCTTGGTGGGGCTCCAAGGTGCCACTAGCAATCTGATTAACAGACAGCCTGGGTAAATCCATCCCGCAGAGCCGATGACACTGCTGTCAGATCTTACCGAACGGGAGCTATCAATACAGAGTCCCGTCCACTCCTTTCACTTCGGATGAACCGCGCCATTAATCTTGCATTTTGATTTGATTTTTAAAGTAGGGCGCACACTTTATCTTTTCATTTTTTTTCTTCTGGAAATTTATACTGGGCTTTGGAGATGAAAGATGACAGAATGACAGTGCAAACACAAGCTGAAGTAATGTATTTATAGAGAGAGCAGGTACATCTGAAGAGCCTGCAGTTGTCCACATATTTCAATATCCACACTCCCACTGGTCTGACAATTCAGATGAATTCTACCCATGGGTGGTGGGATGGTGTTGGTGATATCTGGGTATGCTAAACCCCTGTAGACGAAGATACTTGGAACTTGGATATAGGTTTAAATTAGGCTTAAAGCTTTAAATTAAAGGTCTATCTATCTATCTATCTATCTATCTATCTATCTAGCTATCTATCTATCTATCTATCTATCTATGTTTTTGCTCTCTCTCTCTCTATATATATATATATATATATATATATAAATATATATTCCACATTTTGCTTGCCTGTCTAATATAATGTGTTCAATATCATTCTCTATCGATCACTATCTGCCATACTTACTAAGTATTCCAGCAAAAGAAAATGCTTCTGAAAAGACTCCTCAAGGCTTATTCTCTAAAGCGGAGAGACAATCAGAAGAGCTCTCGCCATCAGTACCAGTGCTCCGTTAAAACCATTTGACTGTTTTCTTTCCTGAAAACTACCTGGCCAATAGAGTTAATCTTTTTTTTTTTTAATAACATTTTAGATGGACAGCAAGCCTCCAGTCTGCCTCCGATCAACACAGCCTCTTCCTTTTCACACACCCGTCGTTGCTGTGGGTAGCAGTCTAACACACTGCAGCCAACAGGGAAGAGCAGGGGGGCCTGTGAAAGCTGAACAAAAACTCAGCCCTGAAGTGGAGTGGCTGGCTGTTCAAAGCAGTGACAGCGGAAGCCATGAGCAAACAAGGCACACTGCACCGTGGCTGAATTCGACAATACACAACAACTGGAGCAGAACATAAACAATGAGAATTCAACAAGGGTTTCCTTTTACTCTTTTCGACATATTCCATGTTTTCAATGTTTTCCATTATTTTTTTCCCCTTCTAGATTTGAAGATCTTCTAATTTTTAACACTTCCACGCGTGTCGAAAGGTGCTTTAAGATGCTGCTTCATATAGCAATAATTAATAGAATGACTGGTTAATTGCACTGTATAACCCATGTTAAGAGATCTAGCGTTGAATAACTTTTTTGTATCCAATCCTGTGTGTGTGTGTGTGTGTGTGTGTGTGTGTGTGTGTGTGTGTGCTTTTTTTTCCCCCTGATCTCATTTTAGAATCTATCTTAATTAAAATCCAACGACAGAATGGCGTGGGCAGACTGCAACGTTCCAAATGAAACCTTCTTTTCCATACACGTCTACAACTGTTACATAAACAGAACACCTTGTGACTGTTCATACACTGAAGTGCTACCAATATTTCTTTCTTCATTTTGAATGGTGATGTTGAAAGTAAATGACCCGTCCCAAGGTAATACTTCAGTCTTGTGAGTCTGTCTTAGATGAGCAGCAGTGTGGTGAAGAGTTCCCAATAGGATGAACTCCCAGGCGGCTGTGCCAAGGACAATTGTGACTGCCCGTCTGCTTGCACTAGCTACACAGAGACTGAACAGGAGGTAAAACAAACAAACAATGCTGTTGCTCTGTTTTTTTTTTAATTTTATTTTTATGATACCATATATGTAGCAATGCTTCTTATTAAGTAGCACAGGCTACATCTTTAGAGCTACATCACTGTACATTTCAGTCTTTTTAAGGGCCTCGTTTGCCAGCTGACTGATTAAAAGATACGACTCATTTAGAAGTATTTAAATCACACAGCGTTGATCACATAACATTAAGTGCTCTGAGAATGATACCTGAATTCATTAAAAAAAAGACATTTCTTTTCGGCTCGCAGTCCTCCACACAGCTGGATACCTGCTTCCCCAGAAGCAGAGGACTCAGCCTCATAATGAGCCCGAAATGACCGAGCCGTCTCTAACGATCTAGTCAGGCTTCCAGGAAGATGATCGCTTGTGTTTTTTTTTTTTTCAAGTACCTTTTTTAAGGCTCATCTGGGCTTTTATTTTCATTGAAAGCATAAAATGTTAAACAAAAACGTTAAAGGATTCAGTTACACTTTAGTTGAGGGCTCCATTGCAAGTGATTATACATGTTCATGTATGCTATTAACAGTAATAGAGTATACCTCGCTATAATCTATAATTGAAATCCTGTTGTGCTATAAAATATATTTTATAAAGATTATATTACATGATTCATATATAATCACTTATAACGGGTCCCTAAACTTAAGTGTTGCCAGAGCTGCGCTGTAGCCTTAGTGGTTCATTGGGTTCACTCCTGCCCCCTGTAGCTCCAGTCTCTGTGCCCGTATTCCACCCCCTGGTGAAACCACAGAGTGTTTCTCAGGCTGACACAAGGCAGACTCTCCCCCGCTGTTGCTTACTTGGGTGCCGGCAGGATCAGCCCCAGCGTTCGATACAGGATGGCTCCTATTACGAAGTACGAGGCCTCATCCGATTCTAAAAAGGAGCAAGCAAAAAAGATTAGTGCGTTACTGCCCTCTGCACACTGTACTGATCCCTTTAATACAGCTCACCTGGGAAGCTGCTTTCTTCACCCATGTCACAGCACACCAAAGATATACCCTCACAGTCTTCACATCATCCAAGTACCAATCAAAACTCTTTGAGCATTAAAGTCAAGTAGAGAAACGCTGGAATGTGGCGAAAGTAGGTTCCAAGCAGGGATAAAGGTTGGGGAATGTAAGCAAACCGGACTGTCAAGAAGGTTTGCCTTGAACAGAAGTCTAAACTATGGAGGGATGCAGCATACAGACACCGAGGAATACTTTTTTTAGCTGCATCGGCGTGGAGAACAAACAGATAAAACGAAACATGAAAAAGGAATTAAATGACATGCCACAAAGGGTAAATATAAAGAGTTACATTCTGTCCACTAAGAACTCTCTCCAAAGAAACATCCAGAGAGATTAGGAGTGGTAAGAAAGACTAGCCAGCACAGGCTCCCGGAGGAAAATAAAATGTCTTTTCTGTGAAGAAGCGTAGCACTGGTTTAGGCGGGCTCCTGGCGTTGGCCCCATTATTTCAGCTTCGATCTAGAGAGAGTGTCGTGAGGAGGAGTCTGAGGAATCTATAAAGGACTGCGTGTGATAACAACCTGAGAGGTCCTGGAAGAAAAGTCAAACAACATCAATAATAATAATATATATTAAAAAAAAAAACATCCCAATGAAAGAATCTTTTCAAATGTGAAACTCTGAGTATTCCAACAAGAAAGACTGACATATGCAGAAAGACAGGTGGATAGACGCATGGAAAAACAGACAGAAAGACAGGCAGACAGATAGTGTGAAGAGGATGGAAATAGAGTACGCAGACAGACAGACAGACACAAGGGCATACTGTGTGCAGACAGATGAACAGACAGGCTATCATATATATATATTTGAACTAGACTTTCTGAATACAGTTCTAAAAAGCAGCCTGTGACTCTATTAGAATATGAAAATGGAATGATGAAACAAACACACTAGCACTCAAAATAAAATAAAAAAGCACATGAATTTTTAAACGCCTGGGCGAGAGAGGGCACTTTTCATTTCAAAGAGCGAAGAAGGCTTGCTTTGCTCTGTTCATCGAGGAGTAGCGGCTGTCCGTCTCTTTCAGGTCTGTGCGGCAGGCTGTTTGCTGAGCAGACAGGATTCACAGGCAATACTTTTTTTCTAATTCTCAGTGGCGACAGGGCATTGGGGAATGTTTGCTGAGAATTTCTTTTCATCGGTCGTCAATATTTAAGTTTTTAAAATTCCCCTCTGCGGCTGTATACTGGGAGAGGCTCGCTGGTATATATTTGCCACCAGAGCCATCTCGCTGTCGGCATGGCTTCCTTTGGGTTAGATTATTATGGGGTGGTGCACTGGCCAGGTCACAAACTGGATCCATAACTAGTGTACCCTTTCTTATGATAAGTAAAATAATATCCTTCAGAAATTCTGTGATAGCAGTAGTGTCGATTCATGTAACATCCAGGATCTCCCACAGTATAATGTGACTCACACGCATTTATTAAATTGCTGTCTTAGGAAGCTTCACCTGCAACTGCTCTCTCGCCAATCCATCCCCATCTTCTCTTTGACTATTCCGTCTCCCCCTCTCTTCATGCCTCTTTCTCTCCTCTCACCCCGTTTCCGCTCTCTCTCTCCTCCCACCCCGCTTCCTCTCTCTCTCTCACCTCTCACCCTGTTTCCTCTCTCTTTCTCACCCCATTTCCTTCTCTTTCCTCTCACCCAGTTTCCTTTCTCTCCTCTCACCCAACTTCCTCTCTCTCTCTCCTCTCACCCCGTTTCCTCTCTCTCTCCTGTGTACCTGATCCAGATCAATGAGTCTTCTCTGCTGATCCACTGTTAATTATAACGCCCCTGGCTTGGCTGCCACTGATGCTACAAGGAATGGGGGAAACAGCAAAGAAGAAAAAAAAAAAAGTCTGTCTGGCTGGCTGGCTGTCATAATAATAGCATAATAAACCTAAGTACTTACCTAACTTTAGAAACCTCAGTCCTACTGAAATCAACCGTGACTCAGCTCTATTGGATGGTGGTCTCCACTCAGCAGCAATAACTCAAAGGCATTCTGTTAAGACTGGGCTTTGATTGGTTTCACAGAAAAGCAATTGGCAGTGCAGGGGGTTCCTGTGGTAACTAAGCCAGTGAAAGCCATACCATGTGCTGGCCTTAATTCCATTCCAAGAGGCTCGGGGCTTCATTAGAGAAACACAGCTGACATTTACCAGGCACTGCTGGGTCACCCTTGATCTGCCATTGTCCTTTACACAGAAAGAAAGGACAGGGGACTCCGTGGCAAAATGGAAGATTCTTTCAGGGATGTCCAAGCCACCTGCTGGACTGCTGGCGTTTGTATGAGCTGATCATTTCCATACTGTTTTTATTTAACGTCAAACAGCATAAAGAAAAGGAAAGAAAACAGCTGACTCAAATTCGAGATCAAATTCATCACTCAACGCAAGGTACAGAATCAGGACCCCTCGTGAAGGACAGGGTGGGCCTGCAAACACCAGTGAATGAATGGATGTGTACACACAGCCAGAGCGGAACAGAAACCACTTGGATTACAGAGCCAGCTTTCGCTCCCCTTGTCCACAGAGCTCTGCTGTCAGTGCCTCTGTCAAACATGTCTGTATAACCCAACTGGAAAAAAAAAATCAATACTGCGTCCAGACTCCTGAAAACACAAAACCTTTGTTTGACTGCACATTGTAATTAAGCTCTGCAGAAGACGAGAGCGCATTTCTTTTTCTCCTAGTTTCTTGGAAATGGAGTGAGGCTGACGAGCAGAGGGCTGTGCATTCAGATTGGACTGATCCCCATTCTGATGTTGCCAGGTTCCTTTTTTATTCTAATGCTGTTCGATCCCAACAGAAACGACTGCCACTTGAAACAGATTGCAAGTTCTCTCTGTTCTCTCCGCCTCCACTCCTATTCAAATTTAAAAGTATTGCAAAAGCTAGCATATAAAAAAAATACAGAAATAATCCTAACAATTATAATACGGCTAACCAAGGTTAGGGCATCTCTTTTCATTCAATCAGTACACTTTGTCAGGCAGTTAATCCAAAGACCATGTAAGTCAACTGCAGAATAAAATTAAGCTTGAATGATCTGTGAAGTGAATACATTTGCTTCAACAATCAACCTAGAAATGACAAGCGATTCACAAAAAACAAATGTATAAAAGAATGCGTTCCGAATGTAATAAACAGGATGGCATCACTCGGTGTAACTGTAAGCTGGTTTACTTGGCAGTCCAATAAACAGACACTTCTCATGTTCTAGTAAATACATACAGCACATTTTTAAAGAAAATAGAATCTTCTTACTCCAGCTATACAGATGCTTAAACCGAAAGAGATCCAAAGCTAAGAGTAGCGTGTGAGCAGTTTGCATGCATGGAGACGGTTCCTACAGTGATAATAGTAATCTCCACAGTTTTTATTATGAAGCGTCTGGGTCATTAAAACCTTTCCTATCAGTCTGCCTCAGATTCTCAGAAAGGTTTAATTTTTATTAAGCAGCGATTGTGGTAGCTCTGAAACGACTGCATTAGGAGGGCTCTAGGGGAAAGACAATGCCCTTAGCTCTGGTTATAAACAGCCATGTCACAGTGGAGTTTATTGAATCATATATAATCATATACAAGTGTGTGTGGGTGCATACAGTATTTACATATGTATATATAAACATACATACACTCACACATACCGTATATTCATATTTGTATTTTAAAAGGAAACTTAAAAAGAGAATGGACCTGATATTACTGGTAACCATTTAGCTTAGGGCTATGCTATTAAATAATTATTACCGCATCTATAAATGTGTTATAAAGGATACTGACGGCTACTGTTATTAATAAATGAACAGTTCAAACCATAGAGTACAAGCTGGGAAAGTGCATTATTTTTACTGGGGCACACTAATGTTCAGTAAGCGTGGCAGAGAAAGAAAGGGGTTGCGACAGCCGTCCTGCCCACCTGATGATGCCAGGGTGAAGACCTCCTTGGGGATGAAGAGCTTGTCTTCCGAGCTCCTAGCCCAGTCCTTCATCCCCCTTCTGCCCTTCGTCGGGAAGTGGATGTCGCTTGAGACGGCCGTCACTGGCTCGCGCTGGATACTGATCACTGTGGACAGAGAGCCGCTCTGAGTCCCTGCATTAAACTGCACAGCAAAACTACATAAACCACCTTGAGAAAGCATGGGTCCAATATTTGAATACACGTTCCCTTGGTCCACTGGCCAGATATATTTAAATAGGTGGTGCGTGGAACTAAGCGATGATACACTGCTGAGCAATGTAGCAAGGTGTCAGTCTATCTGTATAAAACGGGGTTGCCTAATGTAACTGAAGAAAGTGAATACATTCGTCTGACCTCAGAACCATTCACATTTGTACCCCCAGAATAGGACCCCCTCTTTCCCATCTAAGATCATGCTAATAGCTCCCAAATCCAGGGATTGAAATAAGTCTACCATTGCATAGATGCAGTTTGATCCAATCTGGGTTTAACACTGTTACCTGTACACTGCGGCTAATCAAGCTCACAGTAAAACCTGGAGTGGCTCGACCTGCCCTGATTTTTAATAAAAGTGTGTGTGTGTGTGTGTGTGTGTGTGTGTGCGTCTCTGACTCACCCAGGTTGTCGGTGACAATAAGAGAGCTCTGGAACGCTTTGAGCGCATCCCCGATCAGGTGGATGAAATCCTCCACGACCCGCATCAGATGCACTGAGCCTGGGGAGACCTGCACATAGAGCACAGCATGACAATGCTGAGAACAGCCAGCAGAGGCACTGCAGTACCAACCCACTGGAATCACACGCAATACAATCCAACACAACGGGAGACTAAATGCTGAACAACAGCAGTGACCCCTATTACCACATTCTAGACTGTCTGTCTGACTCTCCTTATATCCCCAGATGTGGACACATTCAAAAACTTAAGCAATTTCCATCACAACTGAATAAGATGCACTGTAGATATATGTTAAATAATAATAATAATAATAATAATAATAATAATAATAATAATAATAATAATAATATGTTGTGACAAATGTACTTTCGGCAGCTCTGCAGTGTTCCCTGCATCACCAGCAGATGATCCAAAGAAAAGCAGCTTTCTGCAAGTAATCCCATCTGCCTGACAGCTGATTACTGGCCGCCATCTCTTTATCTCTCTCTCTCTCCTACCCACTCGCCCACGGCAGTCAGCGGGGTGCGAAGAGAGCGTGCCGTCTGCTCGTAACAAAGCAGCTAAACCTCAGAGAGCTGCGGCTGGTGATTGATCATCCCCACTGTGATCAATACGTCTCAGGCCCTTTTTGTTATAAAAAAAAGTTGCAATCATAAAGGCTTTAACGGACTGATTATGGCCAGGGACAGCACTTGAGTGTGCCGGAAAGCAGACTGAGTCTCATTAACACAGACTCCGGCTACCAGCAGATGACTGCCTCGCTTCCTTGCTCTGGTCCTGAATGCAGCTTTCTTTGCAGTGGAAAAATAAAGTAAAAATAAACTAATTGCTTCAATTAAAAAAAATCAGAACAGGGTTGGAGTGGGAGGGCCAACTCTGTTCTAGAGGGACACATGACCGTTATTCCTTTCGACAGCGACTTACCTGCTGTGCATCGTCCCATTTCTCTCTGTTTACCACGTCCAACATGAGGCTGACTACCTGGAAGAATCTCTATAGAGGAGAGAGGAAAGAGGAGAGGGGAAGGGTCAGGCAGTCTCCCTGGACTATAGAATGTTAGCATAGATTCGGGTCGTTTAGGCTTAGCCTTTTACTTCTGTTTTAATCTCCAATGCACCCCCCCCCCCTCCCCATTACATAATAATACACCTGTATAAAGAATTGTATTTATTATTAATAACAATTTAATAACCACGTACTAGGATCCCATCTGCAGCTTCCCTGATGTCCCTAGTTTTTATGGGGGGGGGTGTCCTTCTCCTAACCTGTATGTCGTCTGCTGCTGGGATGTAGGTTGCTCTCTTGAAGGTGTCGGTCACATTTCGGAGAATCTCCACTGAGAACAAGAGGTCTCCGCTGTAATAGCTCTTCCGGGACATTAACTCGAGGAGACTCCTCACGACCTGAGACATACCTTCCCCAGCCAGGGTCCTCTGACCCTTCGCAAGATGCTCTCGAAGCTGCGGGGGGGGGGGCACGGGAAGACAAACCCGGGTTACAGGCGGATGATTTGCTTTCGACTGACGGGGTCAACAGAATTTTGGCTTTGAAATAAAAATGCCCCTCTTCACCGGTATTAACTGCGATTACATGCGATTACACTGCATGGTTGAACTAACACATACGCTTCTACAGAAATCACAGTGAATTCATGCTATGTGAAGAAGAACACATCCATTCAAGATTCAGGACACAACCCTCAACTCTTAATGCGTTCCTCATGAGCAGGCACTTTATTAAACAATGTGACTGGAAATAAAGGACTGACTCTAATCCCTTGGATAGACCCCATTAGGGCAGACACTGGGAGTTCAATTTGCACCTACTGATAGATGTAAGTATCTGTACTCGTGTGAGATGCATCTGGCGAAGCTCGGAGGGCCCCAGTAAGCAACTCCATTAGTGTCCAGCAAACAACGACGACTGGCAGATCCTGTGGACACAAAGCAGGGGAAGAGCCTCAGGGACATGTGCATACAGCAAAGGCAGGGAGCCAGACTCTCTCAGGTACTATAGTTTATTATGATAATAGTTTATTACAAATATTCCATGACTACAGTACACAAAGCTTTACCAAACAAGCACACAAATGCCATACAAGACAACTCTTATAACAATAAAGATATCCTAGGAATACCGTACATGAAAATAAGGACTAAGTTAATTCACTTGTCTTTCATCTCTAGAGGCCTGGGTTAAAACTCAGCTCACAAGTGAATTAATTTGGTGGTCTTGACCCAGCCCCCAGGAGTCCATATTACAAAACCAAAATCAAATTTGCCACAGCTAAGGTCAAGCTAAGGTCAGCCTTGGACTGAAGTAAATACAATTACAAAAGCTGAATCATTTTTGTCGCGTTGAAGAATAAACTCCTTTATACAGTATACATGAGGAACAGGACAACATGCATATTATGTTTCTACACAACCCCAGACGTGAGGTTCCAACGTGATTTCCAACAGCATATGTTAATATACGGCACTAAGATAAGGCAGGATATCAGCACCCACACTGTCTCCCTGCCTCAGGATCTCAGCACCCACACTGTCTCCCTGCCTCAGGACCTCAGCACCCACACTGTCTCCCTGCCTCAGGACCTCAGCACCCACATTGTCTCCCTGCCTCATTAAAAGCAGACCGGTTACCTGTTGCGTTTGATGGACACTTGTTGTAAACGATCTCCCCGGCTGCTGCTCTCTTCCAGGTCATGGACATGACGTATTCATCCCGGCACATCTCATGGGGAGCTGGGGACACACGACAAGCCCCCTGGTAAAACCACAGACACAGGGAACCAACCGAAGGCACCGCACTCACAACACGACTCACTCCAGCGGTGACCTGCTCAACCAGAGCTGTACAAATCACTGCTCTTTACTTACAGCACGGCATGCACTTAGTGTATGGCATCTGATACACGGGCCAGTTCTGGATGCAGTAATTGCAATGGTATCTAGTCATCGTCAAACACAATACAACATTTTTACTTTGCAGAGGGATTGTTAGCAATGCCATCGATCCTGTGTTAGTAGCAGAGTTAATCAATCAATCAATCAATCAATCAATCAATCAATCAATCAATCAGTCCACGAATAATTAAAACAATTTTATGAGTTAACTTAAAATGATCTACATAAAACTCACACAAAATAAGTCCATGACTAATTAATGAATTGATTGATTGATTAATTCTGAGTTTACTTAAACCTGATTTAGGTCACTAACAGCTTGCTTTTTAAATTGCTGCAATTTAATTTTAGACTTGTTTCTGCACTTTAAAAATACATAAATAAATAAATAAACATTAATGCAGGGATTTGTTGACCTAAATCTATTGACAACAAAAAAACAAACATGCATAGCCCACTACTTTCTTTGCTCATTTAGTTGTTTGTATGCCACCCCTGTTTACAGACGGACGGACTGACCTGGGCACTTCTTGTCGTTGCAGGTGCGTACCTCCTCCCCTGATCCCTCACAGGGGTAGCCCTGCTCCCCCGTCCCCTGGCACATCCGGAACCGCTGCTGCCAGCCTGTGTCGCAGGTCTTAGAGCACAGGCTCCAGTGGTTCCAGTTACCCCACTTCCCATCTGCTTCAGGGACAGAGAGAAAGTGAGAGGAAAGAGTGCTCAGTCCGGACACTGCGCCCGCAGTTCCACTGTCCACAATATAACCACGTCCAGGTCAGTGGCACTGTCAGATTCATATTGCGGACCCTTGGCTATTGTGTGCAGTTTATTGCTCATCCACAGAGACACAACGGGTCCATATTCACAAAACTCATGGGTCATTTACAGAATGTCTGTATTAAATAATCCAGAAACTAACATGCTCACACCCTACTTTCCCTCAACCTGCTGTGAGGAGTTTTTTCAGAAGCATTGCTGTGCTGTAATAGTTAGTAAGCATGAGAAGATATTGATCTTTGTAGAATTAACAATAATCCCACAGAACACACATAATCAGACATTGAACAGGGAAGTGTAGACGACATTCCTTTGAGGTCAAATGTCTGCCTGTATATATCCTAGCAGTTAATCAACAAGTCTCTTTTTTGTGGTTTTTTTAACAACAGTACAAAACAATTTAATGCATTCTAAACTGTATTCAATGCATCAAATTAGACTTAAAAAAAATAACTCATTAAATTAAGCCTTGTGAATAGAGGACCCCATGTATGAACAACATCAATTACTGTCTGATCTCTATAGGAAAGCTGGACTGCAGGGGACTGTTCCTGTATAGCTCAGAGAGAGACGTTCACAACACCACTCCACGAAATCACGCTGTCAGCCCGGGCTGTGTTAGGATTGATGAATAGCACATCTATGCCAGCATTTGTGTATGCGTTTTTACATTTAACAGCGCTGTCGCAAATCATTATGTCACAAGCTATAATTGCCAGCATGTAGCCTGGTTGTTATATATCTTCTTGTTGCCAATTATATCACGTGTTGAGGCACATTAACTGGGAAACGAAGACGTGTCTGCATAAACAATCACGTGGGCCAACAGCGGAGATGGCAAAGCCACTGGTGAAACCTAATTATGCAATGAAAAATGATTCGGAACATTCCTATTCCATTGTCAAATCTTTCCCAACTGCTTCTAGAAAAAGGAGAAGGTCAATGTTTTCAAGTAAGAAATAACAGCTGTGGATGATCAGTGCCACTTCCTAAGCAACATTTCTTCTTTTTTAAATACAAGCGGGACACATTCTCATTGAGACAAACAGGCCCATACAAGCATTCCTACAGATGCCATCGATACCAAAGCACTATATCAAATGAAACAACAATAATGATAAACAATCCATACTGTATATGTCAATAATAATCAAATTAGTATACCATTGATATACTGGATTTTCTATGCTGTGTAACTTTTACTTTCTAAAACGTATAAACAGTATGCAGTATATACTATACATGTATATTGCACATATCAACACACATGGAACAGAAACCTGCCCTTATTTTGCATTGTTTTTGGACAAACGAAGCCTTGGTACCACAATCACTCCATTCCCTTCATATAATAATAATAACACTAGAGTAACAGCGTCTTGCAAGGGGGCTGCTTTGCTCTCCTCCCCTGCGGTCGGGGCAGCTGCCCTGGTATAACAAAGCAAGCCTGGTACGTACCTGGGCAGGCTGTGAGAACACAGTTCCGAGTGTCCGCATGGGGACCTTTGCACTCGGTCCAGCCGTGAACTGAGGCACTGCACCTCCGCATGCGCTGCTGAGTGCCGTTGGAACACGTCACTGAACACCTGGTCCAGGGAGTCCACTCCAACCACTGCCCCTCCACTGTCAACACAAAACACACACACAGGCGCCCCGCTGTTAGTGCGGGGGGGGGGGGCACAGCAACAGCAGTGCAGCAGCAGTTTTTTCAGGGCTTATTAAAGTGAAGTTTTTTTTTGTTTGTTTGTTTTGTTATATAAATTGGGACCTTGTCTCTGAACGCAAGCACCGGTTTCTTAAAGCAGGCTGAACTGTCTGGTTTTAGATCAAATAGCGTATTTAGATGCTGTGGAGAAGGCAAAGGGCAACAGGTGTAGGCTGTATGCTTTTCATTTTTAAGAAGCTTCAATACTAGACAGAAGACCGTTCTGTGTGAGTTTGAGGTTGGTTTTATGATGTCACCCAAAATCAACAAGAACATTGAACAATGTTATTACCGTGGGTGGAAGGCCCCAATAGTAAATTATATTATGTTATTGGAATGAAAACAAAGCAAAGATCAGCATTTATTTAGTTAAATAAAAAAATGCTAAAAAATACAACTAACAACAGGTTTACTAAAACACACAGATACTGTACATGCATGCTTAAACTTGTGAGGCTACGAAGGAGATAAAGAGCCAAATCCCTGCAGCTCTCTGTTGAAATCTGTGCCCTAAACAGTACCTACACAGCAGCGACACAAGAAATCAAAACAGGAATTGTAAGCTGCATCGCAGCTCTGAAAATGTCATTTCTACCTATTAGGATACAATAATCGAGATAGCACATCCCATTAGGTCAAATCACAGTGTAACTGCATGGATTCCAGCCGCTCATTAATATGTACTGGCACAGAAGGCGGCCGTCGCAACAGATATACAGCAGTGCTTTGGTAGAGAGGAGCGAATGGCAATTTTTGATTTAGTAATTTAGGAGTTTAGGTCCTGTCGCGGATCATTTGCAGGGGAGAAAGTGTCTCAGCAATTCTCTGTCAGTATCACAAGGCTACACACTGACACCTATATGCTCTGTATAAGATTTGGATTCGGACTGTGGGAAAGCTGGCAAGAACAGAGATTTTAATCTCACTAGGGTCTGCTCTGCATGCGCATAACCCCAACTCCACTGCTAACACGGCAATATTTTATTTCAGAAATATTTTATTCACACTTCTTAATAGATTGTATAAATAAGGCATTATAGAGCAAGTATTAAAACAAACTGTGAGCATTTGGAAATCCTGTATGCCAATACACTTTCTCCAACACAGGCTCCTTGTAAAAACTCTGACGGATATTCCATTCCATTATATTCCGTTGCGTGCTGTAAGACTTCTCCAGGGCGTCCTATAAGCCCTGCTTAAAGATGTTATTAGCAAGGTTCGGGTGTCAGGATCGTGTGGATTATGTGCAAAGCAGGAAGATTAGAGATTAACGGCAAGGGCTTGTCTTCATGTTCCATTGTCAGCTACAAAACCGGAAAGATTTGTTTAATTACTGCAGACACTGTGTGCTATTTAGTCACTCTTTATTTTAAGGGGCACGTCATT
Source organism: Acipenser oxyrinchus oxyrinchus (assembly GCA_030684275.1). Classification (NCBI taxonomy): domain Eukaryota; kingdom Metazoa; phylum Chordata; class Actinopteri; order Acipenseriformes; family Acipenseridae; genus Acipenser; species Acipenser oxyrinchus. Next base: position 18,135,069 of record CM060273.1, on the reverse strand, counting down.
TTTGAACTCCTTCACTAACACATGAATAAATGTGTTCATGTTATTTTTACTACTTTAAATTGAAGCTCTGTCCTTCTCTGATACTGATTTGGGATACACTTCATGATACAGGTGCAGGTACATACAACGCAGCAGCAATGTACGCTTTTGTTACTTTTTCTTACAAATTATATGATGGGAAATAACTTTTAAGTGCATGTATTAATACATGGAAACTACAGTGTAATTCAATGTACTATTACCAGATTATGTTTGCAGTTTTCCCATGGTTACAGTATGCATGTAGTTCACCCTGGTTTTCCATGTTTATTAATATGCTTTACCATATCTTGTTATTCTTAAAAATGTTTACCCATGCTTCACCATGCTTTCCCTATGCTGTATTACACTTTCCTGTACTTTTACTATTTTAAAGTTTCATAAGGGGCATGTCTGCATTGTATCGGAAGTCATTTATTCAATAACACTCAGAATGGAATATAAAATACAAAACAACATCACACTAAAACTTTGATGCCAAGACAGCACAACTGTGAAACGATTACTACCGTAACACCAGGTCCTACGATTTCATCAGATGATGTCCACAGGCTGACGTTGCGGGACAGAAATAAACTGGCACAAATAGGAACGAAACACACTCACACATGCACAAACATACACGCAAACACACACACTCGTTTGAGAGCTTCTAAGTACCTCGGCTTCTGTTGTTCAATAGAGTGTAATACAAAACACCTGGTCTGTGGAGATGCTTGCTTTACATTTATAAAGTACATGTGGATACACAGCAGCATGCTGAATCATCTCCATCAGATCTTATAATTGAAGACATCAGTGCAAGAACACGTAACCTTCCGTTTTCCAAACAGGACGGAACTCCCCTGTTTATCAAACCCCTCCAAAAAGCAGTTATGATACCTAGCAAAAACATGTTCACTTCAAACGAGCTTTTCTGAGCTACAAAAAAAATGTGATTCTTCAGGTACTTGCACTGATAGCTTTAATTATATGACTCACAACTTGTCTCTGAGTGCTAGCTGCCTCTCTTATGTTCAGTATGGTTCATTGAGCGTTCATTGAGGAACCACAGGACGAGATACTTCACATGACTGCAGACTTCGGAACTGGGACAGCCTTATCTGTGTTTGCCCAGCTGTTAGATAAGGGCAGGTTTCCACTGAATAAAGGAAAATGTATACGCTTTAGTTTAATGATCCATTAATAAGCAACTTTAAATGTGCTATTAAAGGTGCTGATGGCTATAACCGTTTAACATCGTTATTTATGCACTCTGCGTAACCGCAGTAATTTAAGCAGTAAAGGCTTTCAGAATTACAGGCACACAGAAAACATGATGGGTGGGGAAATGCAAAATGAAATATAATCGAGGAAAGCCGCAAGTAGCTTGGCGGTCCTGTCTTTCGTTATTGATTGGCTATGGTTGCACGTCATACACAAACCAGTCATGCATGAGCTACGCATGGTCTTGCACAACTGCAACTCATGCAAGTGCATGAGTTGCAGTTGCATTGATAAACTGAGAGAGGGCTCGATTTTCAAAAAAGATTCGTACACATGCAACTCCCCACCTCCCTCACAAAGTCCACTCAGTTTGAAAATCAAGACAGACAGACAGACAGTCTATTTCAATGATAGAATCATCAACAGATATTAATACTGGTACCATAAAAAGTTTTTTGCTATCGTCGATAATTTTTTATTATTTATTATGTATTTTTATATAGTCGTGTTAATCAGCCTGATTGAAATATAATTAATATAAAGTATCATTAAAATAGATCCATAGATAGATAGACAGGCAAACCCAAATACATGAAGAAAGATATAGACAGACAGACAGGTACGCTAGGTAAATTAGCAGACAGGCAGACATACTAGCAGACAGACATACTGACGTGCGAGTAGTTAGACAGACAGACAGACAGACAGGCAGGCAGGCAGGCAGGCAGGCAGGCAGGCAGAGACAGACAGACAGACAGACAGATAGACAGACAGACAGACAGACAGACAGGCAAGCAGGCAGACAGGCAGGAAGAAAAGCAGTTAACAGAAAGTTGTTTACAGTATTTGCTGGGTATTTTAAAATCCTCTGATCCCTGTCCTCTATACAAGATTTAACCACGCTATTGATTATCAGAGGCACTTTGAATCTGTACTCTCCTGCAAGTTCTGATTTAGAGTAACATACCATGAAGAGTATAGAACCAAATGCACACAAAAAAGAAAGTGTAGCTAAAATCATTTTCCCTTTACAGTGTGATTCGCACCATCTGGTGGTCAAATATTGTAACTGTAGTCTGTTCAAGTGAAGAAGAGCAGTGAACGTGAGCAGGCAGCAGAGGCAATGGTTAAAAATACCTTCGTAATGATTTGTTAATTACTGTTCTGTGAACTGAAACCAATAAATTAAGGTAATTGTTTTAATTCCCATATCAGAATATTAATTCATACATATTTAAAATGTGTGTCTTTAATTTATGCTGAACTGCAAAATAAAAGAAAAATATACCAAGAATGAATACATGAATAGAGTTATTTTGGTCATATTTAAGTGGTCCATTATAATTGGTTATATATGAATCAAAAAAATCCAAACTGCATTAATTAAAAACATGTTTATAGATTCAATGTTACCACATTTAACAGATCCCTTAAACAAGTGGTAATGAACATTTCTGTGCAGGTAAGACCACATATTTGACCTGTCGTAACAAGGCTATATACAAGGTGATAAAGAGAACTGTATTCGTCCTGTTTTCCTTGTTCTTTTTTCATCCTAAGTGTATGTGTGTTGTGTTGCTGGTATGTGTGTTGTGTGTTGTGTTGCTGGTATGTGTGTTGTGTGTTGTGTTGCTGGTATGTGTATTGTGTGTTGTGTTGCTGGTATGTGTGTTGTGTGTTGTGTTGCTGGTATGTGTGTTGTGTGTTGTGTTGCTGGTATGTGTATTGTGTGTTGTGTTGCTGGTATGTGTGTTGTGTGTTGTGTTGCTGGTATGTGTGTTGTGTGTTGTGTTGCTGGTATGTGTATTGTGTGTTGTGTTTCTGGTTTACAGCTTAGCTATTTACTGTACTGTACTTAATTTACAACATCCATTTTCTTTGTCAAGCAGCATTACTGCCATGGGGGATGAAAAGCCTTAAATTGCTTTTGTGGAAAACAAAATAATACTGCATCACTCTTCTTAAGCAAGCTATAGAAAAAAAAGCCTTGAGGTCTAATATTAAATATTGTGTGTAAAGGAGTGCTTAACAAGATTTGTCAACCCATTTTCTTACTCATGTTAGCATTAAGGCCATGAACACTGGTGGGTTTTTTTTTAGATTGTGAGGTTATTTTATATGGTACATTAACACCACTGTGTAAGGTTCTTTCATTTCTAATCACTTCCTGTGTGGTAGGTCACCTAACTCGATTTCAGCTGGCGGATTGGAGTGAAACTGCGATACAGCACAGGAAGTGATTTTCACCAGAAATACGCAGCGACCTTTGCTTTTAGAGCATTGCCTTTGAAATGTGTGCATTTTCAAAACTGAAGTAGCAAGCAAAAAAACAAAATATCTTAAAACAGGAAAAAAAAGGGGACCAGCGATATAATTGCAAGCGCTAATAAGAGAGAAGAAATGGCTTGTAAAACATTCCTTTGATGCAGTGTTGTTGGATTAGCCAGTCTGATACACATGGAGGTTTTTTTTTTAATTACCTAAACAGTGGTCTACATTGACGCAGAATAGTCATTCATACACCTCCACCGTGTGACGTAATATTTAAAATTAGACACACTAAATGCACCTGACTATTAACAACCCTTGAAAACTTGAAAAAAAACCCATCTTGCTGAAATGTCTGCTTTTCCTTTTGTTTCAGGTTTATGACTAAAGCGAAGATTCCCTTTTAATTATGACTTAATTATGATTAGCTTTAAGAAGTACCAGCTGTAATGTAAGAGTTTAGCAGCAGAATTTGTAATCAGCTGTTATTATTTGGTACATCTTTAGAGGACTGGCTCTGCTATGAAGTTATTGGTGATATCTGAAGGTGCTCTTTTCAATGCAACGTGATAGATTGAGGACGACTGGACCAACTAAACTGACAAATAAAACAAAAACAACAAAACAAACAAAATGAAAACTGTATGACATTCAAAGAAAATAAACGAATGAACGAACGAACGAACAAACTACTGGGACAGGACAAACAGAGACAGAGAGAGGGAGGTAAGGGGTTAGAGGTTAGGGGTGAGAGGTTAGGGAGGCGTGGATGTACTAACCGGGGCACACAGCGATATTGCAGAGTTTATTTTGCACCTCGGCCCCCTCGCAGGCCTTTCCTCCGTGCTGCGGAGCGCTGCAAGTCCGCATTCTCGTTCTGGACCCTCTCCCACACGTTACCGAGCACAAACTCCACGGGGACCACTCCTCCCACAGCCCGTGCACTGCAATAAACACCAATAAACACCAGGGGGCGGTCACCAGCACGCACTCACACCTCCCTCCTGTGCACGCACCTGTACAGGTGTGGTGAGGGTGTATCGGGTGTCAATCACAATTGTGCAGGGGTCTCAAAGTAACATGTTACACTAAATAGTTACCTGCAATCAGATTACTTTTTTTGAGTAAATTATTACAGTATTTTTGCAAACTTTTTATTATCTGTTTGTTTCTTTCTTCTACCTTACTGACATTAAAATACTGACCAGTAAACATGTTGTACTCTGCTAAGAAATTGCGTATAATTAATTTTATTTGCAAAAGTAATATAAAAGTAACAATTAACTTTAATATTTTACTTCTGTAAGGAAGTAATCAGTAATATTTAACAGATCACTTTTTGGAGCCAGTAATCGGTCCCTGCAGTAACTTTAACAAAATTCTAACCTTTTTTCATTTATAGTTTTTTATAAAACATGCCAACATTGATTACAACCCACATGCAATAACCGTTTACAATACCATAGGATTGCCAAGGGTCTGGCAGAAAACTTAGAGGAATAACACGAGTCTGAGCAATAAAGCGTCAGTATTCATTTCAGGGTTGTTCAGTTTTTATTATTGGGGGCTTTGCATGTTCGTAAAGCAGTATGTTGTAGACATAAGATTCCCAGACTCTTAAAGCCTGATTTTCAAAACCTATGTTGTGGATTTCAGCTGCTGCATGTCTTTTTGGGGGTGTGGATTTTTTCTATATTTTTGGTATTAATTTAAAGGCCTAGCAGCTAAATCGTCTATAGCACATTACTTCTTTGTAGACAAAGAGGTTGTCCTTTTTTATTTGTGTACTTATTTTACTTATTTTACTATAAAGTTTTACTGGTCACTTTATTCGATTTTAGTTAAATAATATACATTAACACTAAGACTTATCAGCCCCATTGAAGATTGAGGAAGATAAGCTCAACATAAGTTGCATGCTGTGAAAAGCAGGACTTTAAAGGGTACATAAGGACCTTTTTATTTGATTGTGTTACATGTTCCCATGTGTTGCTACAACTGTTTACGTAAGGTGTGTGTATTGTTTATTTATTTATTTATTTATTTATTTTTTTACATTTTGACAACTTTTTTGACCTCTCAGAACTACATTTCCCATCACCCTCCTGCTCACTGGTAAATCCATCTCAGTTACATATGTGAGCAGGAGGATGATGGGAAATGTAGTTCTAAGAGGTCCATGCGGGTACATGGAAAGCCATGTTGAGGCACGGAATGCAATTTACATGTTTAAAAAAAGTGGTCAAAATGTAAAAAATAAAAATTAAAACAATACACACACCTCACGTAAACAGTAAAATAAAAAGGTCCTCACGTACCCTTTCATTTCAGAGGTGTTTTTTTTTTTGCACGAGTACAGTATCAGTAAATAGAGGAGGAGAAGGATATAGAGAAGAGAGGAATGAAGAAGAAAGAATGAAAGATGGGAGGGGTAAAGTTTTAAAACAAAATAAATAAAATAACAATCTTAATAAAAAATAATACCAATAACAATAATTAAAAAAAACATTGCTTTTAGACCTGGATCTTGCTCAAAAGAGCAATTCATATTTGTTACTGAAATAAAAAGCATTACCGCAACTCACTGCTCACTAGTGAGGGGTAGGTGGATTAAAAGAAAATACAATAAAGTTCAGCAAATGTACCTTACAGAAATCAAATAAGCTTGTTCAAAACTGCCACAGAAGTGTCTCACAGTGTTAAAAAAAAGCCAATCCCACGGCACTGTGTATCAAGTCAGACCTTAAACCATTTACCTAATTAATACAGGCAGAATCATCTCCCGTCTAGTACCTGAGCTTCTTATCTGTGCTTTCTGTAGCGTTGTACAAAGTCAAAGGTGATTGTGAGTGCAGATGGTTTCAGGGTGTTTGCAATGATCGATTTTTCTCTGTTTTGTCCGTGCTCTTCTGACACAGCTTGTATCGTCTGTCCTGGCGTAGACAGACTCATCACCACCCCTTTTCATACGTGTTGCTTACATGCAGTCCCTAAGCACCCTAGTGTCTTAAACCACAAACTCTGCATACAAAAATAAAGCTAAATAATACGGCACGAAATTCAACTTAACGTCAGTGCTTCTTTGTAATTTTATACTATTAGATAATAGACAATTTGAGATGAGATTACTTTGCAAGGACACCGTTTCTTTGAGCAATATATCAATTTTAACAGTAAAAAAAACTAGCAAGGAACTAAGAGCAATAAAGCAGCTGCTCCTTTACCTGTAACTAGGTCGATTCTTGCTAGTATTTTACCATCAAAATGGTTTAATTCCTTTCTGAAAACCCCCCAGAACACAGCATCTCCATGAATATACCCTGACAAAATATCGATACATACATTAATAATGATACATTAGGGACTAATGAATCAACTGCTAACACGCTTAACCCATTGGTCAGTATTATAAATGGGTAAAGGTTTTAGCTATGCACAGCTACCCAGAATAGTGTGAAAATATCCACCCATCGTCCTTGCATTTATTTTACCTGGAAAGTGCTACATGCTTATTGCGAGATGAGGAAGCAATGGGATAGACTGATCTGTAAGAACAAAGAAACAACTACAACTGTTAGAGACTCAATCTCTGAACTGCTAATCAAGTTTAAGCAATCAGCCAACTCTTTACAAAGCAAACTTAGCATAAGCACGTTCGTGAATCAATGCTTGGGAATGCAATTTGAGATTTAAAGAACAGAATGTGGAGAATGGCTCTGAGCATCACACTAAATATTTCGTTCAATAAACGCAGTGTAAGGAAGACTGTGCACCCAACAGTACATAATAAGGCTATAATGCTATTGAGGGTTTCTGGTGACATATAAAACATGAGAGCACTAGCTAATATTTGGTTCAAAATAAAGGAAAAGTATATTCCTTATAGAGCAGGTTTAATCAGCAGTACACTATACATAAATAACAATCTATAACAATCTGAAAGTAGAAATGCAACTGAAAAGCTACCATTTTATTTAATTTTCTGTTGATAAATCACAGTTCCATTCAAAATGAACTGAATTCCAAGGACACTCAAAGGTTGTTTTATTTTGTATAAAAAAGCACCCAAACTAAACATTTCAATTGAATACACTGTGTGCTTGTATACAGAAATAAAATGCATTCGTGAATACACTGTCCACTTTATTCATTTGCTTTGTAAAAGTTAGCTATTTTTTAAAACAGCGTTTCTCTGGTGTATAAAAATAGATTTTATGAATACAATACTGAAACCAAAAAATAAATAAAGAAGAAATAAACAAACGACAGCGATATTAATGATTCATATTATAAGGATTTGGTTAGTTTTGAATTATAAATAACCTTGCTTTGTATCTCGCTCCTAGGCGTATTGTTAATGTTGAAATAATGAAGTTTTGTAAAATGTCACTGCTGTTTTTAAAATCCTTTTTTTTATATAAATGTAGTCGTCGGCAATGGTTTTTACCCTGGTTTTCTCCCCAGTTTGGAATGCCCAATTATTATTTTTTATCCCGGTTCACCACTGCAACCCCCCGGCGACTTGCGAAACGGAGGCTGAAACACACGTCCTCCGAAACGTATTGCAGCCATTTGGAAGTGCAGCCCACCTCGACTAGACTAGGAGAATGTGTCCAGTTATGTTCATCTGAAAGAATACATACACATATGGGCTTTGTATGAAAAAAGGATATGGACTAGTCTGATATCAGGGCTAAATTGTTTCGGATGTTAGACCAAAGAAGGTCCATATTTCTATTTCATTCTTAGCACAGGGAGGAGGACAGAATATAAGCTGAGTAAAACGTTCAGAACAGAATATAGATAATAATTACAATAATAATAATAATGTTTATGTTTCTATATATTGCAATTATACTGTAATAACACAGTAATTAAACAGAAGACAGTGTAGTTAAAATGCAACAACATGCTTAATTACAAAATGAAAAAATGGTGATAGCGTATTTACAATGTAATTACTGTACCTGTATAATTACAGTGTAATAACAGATACCTACACAGCTTTTTCCCTGTTCAATGGATCGACTCAATTACTCTGGAACATGCCCATGCACTAGAGCACACAAACCAAGTATATTGAATGGAACAAGGCAATAGCAAAGGCACTGTGTTATGTGATTTAGCCGTCCCCACAGCAATCGTGGTCCAGTCCTTACCTGGGCAGGTGGCCGTGTTGTTGCAGAGCCTGGTCTCTCTCAGGGGTCCGCTGCACAGCGTCCCGTACGGAGAGGAGACGCAGGAGCGCGTCCGGACCTGCCAGCCCTGTCCGCAGGTCAGTGAGCATACACTCCACTGGGACCACTCCTCCGCAGCAGGGTCTCCTGTCACACAAGAACACAGTACAGGAAGAACATTATAATTACCCAGGCGCTTTACTGTTACTTGAAGTCTTTCAACCGGTTTGAAAAGCTGAGGAAGAAACATGTTTAAAAGGACAGGCTCTTGCTCTAACTTGTGGCGGGGTTTCTTAGACACATTGCACTTTAGTTCGTTCTATACATGCTGCTCAGGTGAAGATTGCTCAAGAGAACACAGGCTTCCTGAAGGCTTCAGTTGTAGCTGTAAAACTGAGCCATAGAGAGGTCAAGAAACACCAGGCAGTTAATGATCAAAATAAAAAGCAGGGCAAGGTTCTGCACATGTTTTCACACAAACCGGAGACTGATAAACCGATCATATATCCAGTGTCTGTGGCTGGATGATAAATCGCAGGTGAGATGCAGATTTCATCAAAACGTGCAAGTCAATAAAATTGATCAACTGACTGATTGATTATCTGACGGACTGACATATTGATTTATTAACTTCAGTTGAAACTGTTTCATGCCATTTCAATGCTTGTTGATTGCACACCATTTAGGTAGTGTGGATATTAATAATGCTGCAGTCCTGAGTTTGATTGCTCTAATCTGGCCATTTAAATGAAATAAGTGGGGGGGGGGTTCTCCAACCCAGGATTGAGTGCTGGGCCACTGAAAATATCAGTCCCTGCTCTGGCGTTTCTGCTCACCTGTCTGTGCCTGGAAGGTGCCTGGTTGATCAGCTGATCTGGGTCGTTGGGTCTTCACCTTCTGTTCCTCGTCTACCTCATGATCTGTCAACAGGAAAGGGGAATCAGTGAAGAGCAGGCACTTTCCAGAATCTAACCCTTCATTTACGTCTCCTGAACATTTCCTCTCTCTAAACTGGCTCCTTGGTGGGGGATTCTTTATAAAACTCTTTGCTGAAAACCCTCAAATATCAGGCACTGCAAAAAGGGAGGGGTATGGAACAACCAGGTTACAATGAGGAACTGACAGCTTTAAAAGAACTGCTTCTTATCTCAATGGGTAGTTTTGGGGCCATAAAGCCTTGAGCTGAAATCCTGAGATTTCCTGTTCAAGATTGCAGTAGTTGACCCATTAATGTGGTGGCAGTGGTGGGATGCCTCAACTGATTGTAAAGAGAGGATGACAGCAGGATAAATGTAGGATATTACTTTCCCTCTTGAGAACACTGTATAAGTTATGTGATGGGGAGCTGAAAAGGGGGGGGCAAATGTGTCAACGCGCGAGTCCTGGTTTATATTGTGATAAAGGGAAAAGGGACATTGTGAATCACTTTGTAGATTTGAAACACAGGCATGGGGAATGCAGGCGTCTGTCTCAGGGGTATGATTAGGAACTTTCCCCCTGGGTCTGCAACACTGCCTTTATGATAACTGAACTGCATATCAAAACAATTGCACAAATCCAGACTGTCATATCCGTCATAATAAGAATGAAAAGAAGCCTGCAATTTCCTTTTTTTATTCCCTGCCGCGCTATTATCCTGTTCATTTCACCAACGTTAAGAATCTGAAGGTACTGCACAACACAGACGTATGCTTGGCTTTACAATACCCAGAGGGCCACAACACCAACGGAAAGAACAACTAAATGTTCTGATCTAAAAACTGTGAGTGTCGTTTTATTGGATTAGCCTTAAAAGTGACAATTCTTTCAATTTACCCATACAGAAATTAAAATCTCATAGAAAAGATGTGTGTTGCGTTTAGGTGATTATTTTTTACAGTAATCTATCATATGACTTAAAACTACCCTGGGGGTACTGGGTAATTAGGATAGCTTACTGGTTCGTCATTTTCTACCAGTGCCTCGTACAGAGTCTAGTTTTCCCGCAGCTATTAAATAATCAGCTATTTTGTATGGAATATGCAGCTTGCTAGAAGACATATACGTCCTGTACAAAGAATAAATAAAGCCATTGCAATCTCCAGCACATGTCATATTACATAATTGACCTCTGGTAATGGATACATTGTTGAAATGTTTAGGCTGAGCATGTACAAAACTGTCTGAAAGTAATAGCAAAGCAAAGGGAAACTTAAAGGAGCGACATGCAGACTATAACATATGACAATAAAGAAAAGAAATAGATAAACATCTCAGGCTACCGCTTCAATGTAATAACACACATTGATTATTTTGCCCCTTGATACAAGAAAACAAAGTTTAGGTCGACTATCTTACTAAAAGGCCCTGTTTTTTTTCCAAACAGCTTTTTCAAATGAAATAGCTTGACTGTGTAACATCTCCTATGCCAGTAGGATTGTCTCGGTAGACCACACGCTTTTCCACAGACTCCATGCTTAGTTTTCTGGTAAACAACAACAAAAAAAATGACATGGCCAAGCTCCCACGGATGCACTTTTATAGTCAGTGGCACTGTATATCATTCTAATGGAAACGAGAATCCAGGGTGTAGGATTACTATGGGCAGTCAGGACCCCACTGATTCTTCGTGGCAACGGAGTCTGCAAATGGGTTCACAGTTTTATTTCTGGTGGGATATGCGACCTAAGAAATGACCCGCACCAAAATGAAATACAGTGACATTGAAGCTGCTTACACTTTAATCAATCCGTTTGCACGGCACAGTATTCAGTCATGGATAGCCACTGTACACAAACATGGAAACATGTGTGCTACATCTGTTAGGCAGTAGGGTCAGCTGTAGCGCAAAAAAGAAAGCAGTCCCTGGAGACTCTGCCTCCCTGACCCGCAGGAGCATCAGAGCCAGTGCGACGCTCCCTCTGGGATCCCCAGCCAAGATGGATTCATTCGCACAGCCAGGACATGAACCTGCGCTCCCCTGACTGTATGACTCACTCTGCACACCAATCGGCAGTGACCCCTCTTGCTCCTATTTAAAGCTGAAATAACTCAGGGAAACGTGGCTGGTGAGAACAGTCATTTTTGTTGGTGATTCTTGCTCTTGAATTGCGATCAAAGTTCAAAAGTGTGTGTGCATGTGCATCCAGGTAACGACAATCGACTTATTAACTGCCACGAAAATAACTCAATTATAAAGCCATCAAGCTTTCTGTCTTCTGCTCCGCTCTGAAGACACTAATGCGGATTCCTGGAGCACATTCCCTCTAGCTCTCTAATAACGCAGGTAGGAGAACTCTCCCATAGCCAGACTGTGCAATCTCTGCAATATGAACTCCAATTTGCAGTAAATTATCTCCAAGTGCATTCGCTTCGAGGATTGGCAATGAAGCAGAAGCAGTGGAGCGGAAGGGTCTGTGCGTGAGAATCCATTACAGGGGTTTCTCTCGGACAGTGAAGCGGTATTTCAAAGCACTTCTTCATTGTACGTGTCTTCAGCGTAGATACTTCAAGTGAAGCTGTGGCATGTTTTTAAAAAAGAAAAGCTTTTCTGCAATTATAGATATTGAAAAGGTTGCATCCTGTAAGAGTTATATAACTATATAAAAGAGTAAGCATATATTTTGATGCAATAGGATGGGTCCTAATCAGAAAGCTTTGAATACACACTGTACAGTCAAATGGCCCCCCGATTGTAAAAGGAATACAGGACTAGCAGGCTATCCCCAGTCCCTGTGGCTGTTTTCCATGTCAGGCTGGCTCTTGCATGTCGGTTCTATGGGAATGACATCGAATTGAGGGAATTGGCAAGCGGCTGCATAATCCATGGCCGATGGAGCCCTCTGCAGTTTCTGAGTTGGCATCTCACCAGCTTTAATTCAATGCAGGCGTAGAGGCTGCATAAACCGAGAAGAAACTGCCAGGGATCTATGGGTTTGCAAAGACTACCATATCTGGAAGGATACATTCAAATTCAGCACAGAAAGCACAGTGTTGTGTTACAGGCAGTACAATTACAGTATAATGCCGGCATTATCTCCCATTGTTCTCAAATCGCTCTAAAGCACAGCTTTCTGATTCCACCGAACATTTCTGCACTGTAAAAAAAATTATAGATATAAATGTGCATGTGTGTGTCTGTGTCTGTGTGTATATATGCAATTTCAGGCCTGCTGTTAAAAAATGCCTTCTTACCTGCCAGTTCAATCTGTATAATTTGAATGTAACTGTCCTCAGGAGAAATAGCTTTGCCCAAACAAGCTTATAAAACATAGCCTAATAACCTAATAACAAGTGCAGCAACAGAACTGTCATTGCATCTACTTCTTCTGAAATGTCCTTCCTACTGCATCTATCAGGCACAGTATGGGTTGCTTTGGTGTCCCAATTTCACTTCGGAAAGGAACACTCATTTTCCACAGAGGAGGTGTGAGTGATTAACTTTGTTCTTGCGCTATTCTGACACCTCGTCTGGTGACGTGCTGATAAACGCAGCGTTCTGCAGTCTAATCTTCGAGACAATTAAGAGACAATCTAGTTGGTTATTGATAGAAACAGCATAAAAGAGATGACAAAATCCATCCATTAAATGTGGGTAATAAGAGGATCTAATGATTCCGGAACAAGCTGTTTAACAGCTAAGAAAAAGCACAACAAAGTGAACCCTGGCCAGAGGTTCTCACAAGCCCAGGGAAAATGACACCCCCTTCTGAATGAACAGCAAACACTTGCAGTGTGACTTTAAAGTCATTTTCAGCAAGAGCAGAAGTTATCTTTCTTCATTTTTTACTACTTTTTAATTAGCATTCAAACACCACAACGACCCTTAGGGTTCTACACCAACGGTGATCAGAAGCCCCGAGGGTTACTGGCTTGATTTGGGCTTTCTGTAGCTCGAGGCCAAAATATTTCCAAGCGGCAGGGAACAGAGATCCAAGCTCTGGATATATTGACATGTTTGTATACTGATGAGAAAACGTTGTGTAGGTCTGGCTCGCTGTGGCCCCCAGCCAATCCCGGGACCCTAGAGTAAACTGTGTTTGCTTGGATTCTGACAAGATCTTGAGTATTGCAGCAAGCTGCAAAATGAAACATGTTCCAAAATATGATCACAGCTATGGGTGATTTATAAATCAGCACACAATACAAATACACATACAGGACATATTATAACTATAAAGCACAGGGTCAGAATATATTCCATATTCTATACCCAGCAAAACAAATACCTGACATGGTACTGCTGCAGAATATACATAAAGCAAGTTTTTATTTCAAAAGAAATCTCCATCAATATAACAAATTAAATGATTGTAAAAACAAACTGACGGACAACATTCTGCAACATTTTGACTCTTATCTAGAGTTTCCCCGAGACATGTTTTACCCACTCACATTGAAAGTACCTGACGCAACTAGTGGCTGTTCCCTGCTAATTAGTAAGGTAAATTGCTAAACCGGATGTGTCAAGTCTTGTTTCAATGAGGACAGTGGGATCTACACCTGCAAATTCCTACAAACTCACAAGCACCTGTAGAAATGGAATTATTCATCTGTATAATGACTTAGTGTCAATCAGTGAAACATGTTACAAATGGCATAAACAACTGAACAAAATGCACAGTGCTTGTGTGAAACAGCATCTGACCTCAGCATTGGAGTTTACAGTTGACCAATTCATTACAGTGTTTCATGAAGCTACTGTAGTTCACAAAAATATAACATATACTGTATATTTGTGTAAAAACACAATAATGCAAAATATATACAGAAAGAAGGAGCAAAGTACTTATCTGAACAAGGCTTTCTGATCAGGTCAGTCTTGAAAGGAAAAATGGCGATCAGATCTGCGAGCGCAGTATTTTTGTTCCCTCGGGGGAGGAGTCATCACCGCGTCACTGGCTCAGAGAGCAGCTTTGGCATATCATATTCAGGATTCGGGTCTTTAGGAGGTAAATACCCATACAGTAATGGTTACATTTCGTACTTGCAAGGGAACTGTGGGATATCTCCAGTTTATACCACAAGCGTGGGCATATCCAGCATGGGATACATTTGTGTTTTTCTTAAGTGGTTTAACATAATTGGAATAACATGAATGGAATAACATGCATACCAGGACTAGTTTCAAATGTGTCTTTGCTTCCATACCAATCCAGTGGCGTGCTGCTGAAATTCAGGACAGAGCTGCATATCAAACAACACTGCCACCGATATGTGTTTTATAACAACTTTGAAACGTCTGAAATTATTTCAGATTTCTATGGTTGTTTTGACTCTGATTTCCTTGAGAACGAGTTTAGTCAAGAGATGCCAGCTACCGATCTGCCTGCGTCTGACTAATCTGAAAAGATGCCGAGAGGCCATAAACAGGGCTTGAAATGAATCTGCGTCGAAGCAGAGCCTCTTCCTCCTCCTGCGAATAAAAAACACATACCACGAACTATCACTCAGTATCCTCTATTTATATACATGATATACTTCTATACCGTAACATGCATACAAAAGCATACTGTATTCTCAATGTTATTTAGTAACTGTGTGAGTGTATCCCCTTCTGCTGTGTGCGTGAGTCTTCCAGAAATCTCTGGAAAATCAGATCTGACACCTCCTCACAGGAATTGCATTTGCTGTCTAAATAATTTGAATCAATGCATAAGTAAATAATAACTTGGCTGTGAAAACACTGATTGCGCCCAGAGATTTTCATAATTCATGGGTTAGTAAACACACAGAATCAGTTTTGACGCCATTAAGTGCTTACAGTACAGAGCAGTCAATCACAGCATGTATTCTTTAATAGAATACATTTAAACACAGATCAGGATATGATTAGGGGATCTGCAGGCGCAATCCTTAGCAGAAATAACATGCAGTGCCTGTTCGCAAATACCAAATAATAAGCAAACTGTATTAATGTTAGCGTATATATATCACAGTATATAAAATAGTGTCTTTTTCAAACCAAGTCTAGTAGTGCTGGACCCCTTTAAAAGTTACCCCCCCCCCCCTCTAAAGTTCAAATAATTACTTTTGAGCCATCTGAGAATTGAGATTCTTAATTAAAAAGCCGCCCATGTAATAAATAATGTGATCATTCTAACCGGAGGGGCAGTCTAAGCTGAGTGGAAATAATCGCACTATGAAGTACAGGCACAGAATTCCCTTTGGCAATGAGGAAGGGTCTTTACTTTTTAAATGCATATCCCAGCTGGCTACCTCACTTACAAAAGAGTCACAGCAGGTTTGTAATGTGAACGTGAACACAATTTACTGGTGCTGGATCATGTACTGATTCTAAACTATTCTCTAACAACATAGAGCATGTGCATCTTTCTCAGTTATTCTATATCAAATGCTTTCCTAGCATCCCTCATCATTGCGTGGTAAAACGGTTTCATCCAGCGATGCAGATTCAATTCCTGTTTCAATTGATCTGTTTGGGTCACTGACCTGAGCTTTGTTTTCCCAGCCGTCGGGAATGCGTTCCATTTCAATCAGCCAGGTGATTTGACGGCTGTGGCTGTAATTAGAGTGTGCCGCGGGGACCGTTTGGCAGGATCTCTGGGGACAGGTGTGCAAGTTTCAATATTCTTCTTCTTAGGAGTCCCGGGCTGACGTGAGATTCCAGCTCATTACCCGAACAGAAAGTCCTTTAACATTCCCGGAGACCCTTTTATTATACGTAGTTGAACCTGATAATGACGCGATACCACCATCTGGAATTTCTTCGATTAGCTATACTGTTTTCTAAGGATACAAGCTGATTTTCACCCACTCAAGGTCAGAGAGGACAGTTAATCCACTGGTGGTAGAAACTCGGCCCTCTCCTGGAGAGGACATCAGCTTGTGCCGTGTGTGTAGTGTGGTGTAGTAAAGCACTGTATTGCATGGTAAAGAATTCAGTATCAGATGAATGGTAAACTAGTTAAAGCATTGTACAGCATGGTAATGTGACAGAGGAAAATGGCCTTTGAACTGTAAGCTTTCAACTTTCCAATTCCGTTGCTTTTTCTGGTTCAACAGACTTTCCAGATTCACGCGGTATTAAAATGTATTACAATGTATCTATTAGATGTTTTGCATCATTGCATTTAGTGATTATTTTAACCCAGCAAGCTCACAGTAAACTGATAAGGGCAGTACTGTTAGCATGCTGCTTAGAATTCAGGTTCATTTTTCACCTGCTGCTTCGCAGGGCAGTCCGCTAAGGACAGGAAAACCCCCAGCCAATCACGTCTAAAACCCGCTAATGCGTTTTTGATTAATAAATGTGTGCTGATGACAGGCTGGTTCACCAGATTAATGACGCCATTCAGACTCTCAATCCTGGCTGCAGGAAAGCTGTGCCAGGCTGGGTATTATACTATGTTTGAAGAAGATGGGTTCGGCTGCTGCCCTTTCTTAAGGTTTCCCATGCATGTACCACACTGAACATTGCTAGGCTTTTACCGTGGTATTCTGCTATAAACTGGTTTCAATTTCCAGGAGTTATGAACAGAACTATGAACGTCATGACCAGCGCATCTTCTGTGGCATGCCAAAGCATCTCTTTACTTCAATATTTAGCTGCAGTGTTCCACGGTTTTCAATGTCATGATAATGGCATGACTCCATTTTGCAAAGCAGGTTGTGAATGTCTTATTTTGTTTTAAATGGTTCCTTTTGTTAAATATTTTCGACATGTGCGTGTGAGGTAACAACAATCTTAAAAGTAAAATAGATAGAAGTAAAATGTACCTTTTTTTTTTTTTAAACCTCTATCGGGCACTGAATCAGAATATAGAAGTTATAGAATATAGAAGTTGTGCAACTGAATCAGCTATGAAAGTAACAGCATGTAATTGTGCATGTGTGCAGAAACTAATGAATGCGCTCAGCAGCAAACGACTGAGGGACTAGTACTGAGTGTTGAGAACACAAACGGTTCAATATCACTTTCTATTACAAATAGATACAAAGAGACAAGATGTGTATTGCTGTACAGTATCAGACTTATAAAGTTCTGTCTGAACATAATAGATGTGTAGTCTGGAGGCTTGATTTCGTGAGCTAATGTATTTATCGATTACCTTTGGAAAAACAAACAAATGATCGTGGCATTCCCCTGTGGCTCCTAGCATCACTCCCTGCTGTTTCTTATTAAAATGGAAAATGTTCAGCCTCAATTTACAATGTACCAGTTTTCTTTATTTTGTCTGCTGGCTGAAAATTATTTTGGTAGCGGCTGGCTCAGTGTTGCTCCCCACTCTGATCAATGTAATCTGAAACATGGAGCCCCAGGGCCAGCTCAGGACCGCCCCTGGGCTGCCCTCGGGAGCTTGTGCGATTACAGAGGATTTGTGAGTGAAGACAGCGCTGACACAGCGAACAAGAGCTGCAGGAGACCGGTATGCCTTGCAGTTCTGCCCTGAAATTGCACACGTACAGGTCGCAGACAAAAGTATTTGGGCAGTTAAATTAAAATGAGAAAAACTACAAAGAAAGTGATTTCTATCATTTCTAATTGTTCTATTGAAAGCTTTATAATAAAACAACAAATTATTACATAACTAATTTCATACTTGGACAAAAGCATTTGGGAAATCAACACATTTCGTATAAAACCCATTCGTTGTTAATTATTGACAATTATCATGGTTGATAATTGTCAATAATTATAGACTTGAATCCCATCGAGATGTTGTGGATTGACATGAAGGCTGCTGTTGCAAAAAGGAAACCAAAATCAATTGCAGAACTGAAGAATGTGTTGAAGAATGGGCAAAAATATCTCCGGAAAGATACCAGGAAGCAAAGGGTGGGCCCACCAAATACTTTTGTCAAAGTATTTCCAATAATACAGCCTGTAAAAAGAACCAGTGAGCAAATAGATGAGCCTGTTAAGAGTCAAACCATGCTTTTATCCATAACTTTACATCTAAAATATAACTTAGAATTCAAGCGATTTGGGATTTGAGTATTCAGAGTTGTGAATACAGAGTTGTGTGTATTCGTGTCACCCAATTGCGTTCACTAAAATACGTGGCGTAAATAAATTACGCTAACACAGGTACATTGGTTTGATGTGATTGACTCCTGAAAGGCAAGTCAGAATTGGCAGGAGTGAGTTGTTGTCTGGCTATGATACAGTACTGGTTCTTCAGGGCCTGTCTTTCTATCATTCGACTGGGCGCTCCTGGGATGACAGCCCTTCAAGGAAGATAACCCGGACTGGCATCCATTCTCAGGTGAAGCTCCCTCCCTCTCCTCTGCCCTTTCCTCCTCAGTCTTGTGCACTGCAGTGCTATTGATTATGACCAGCACTGTAGAACTGCTGCTCTTCAATTAGACTTCACTCGTGGGAGTGCTGTCTGCACTCTGCCAGCTGACAATCAGAATTCACAAAGAGCTGCTAAAACAACTCCAATAGGGATGCCAGCTAACACACCACGGAGCCCTTATCAAATGATCTTCGATGGCAATGCAGAAACACAGTGGCACTACAATGACAAAAGACCTAAAGAGCAACCAGGGCAGCTATAATGATCTGAGGCTGCCACTGGTAGAATGACACCACAGTGGGAGCATTTCCAATACACACTGGTTTCATCAGACTTCTAGACAGACGGACCTTTGTATACTATAAACAAACAAACAAACAAATAACATTGAAGTACCCCCCCCCCACCCCCGTCACTGTCCCAAACAGAAAATAAATATAACACAGGGTAACTGCAATTGAGAACCGCCCTTGAACTGGTTCAAAAAGCACTTTACAATGTGAACAACAAGGCACGCACTGTGAGAGTTCACTCAGCCATGACAGGCCAGCGATGATTGCTGCGATACCAATAAATCTTATCCCAATTTATTTCGTACAAGAATTATTTTTCTCCACAGCGAAGAAATTCAGAAGATTTATGCTTGGTGTGCATCAAAAGTATTTAATGGCTTTAATACTATACATAGGTATGAAATCATGTATGTATGCATGTATGTATGTATGTATCAATCAGATCTTCAGATGTTGTCTCATTGTTGAAAGATGCAGATTAACAGAATGTGTTCTGGGACGTTTACTTTATAATACAAACGTTTAGTTCTTGGTTAACGCAAGACAGACTTTTTAAATGGACCCTAAAAAACACTACGAAACAGCTGTAAAAGGGAATAAAGCCACAAGAAAAACTGTTTGTCTACTTTGCTTAGTTTCTTATGGAGTCCTGTAGTACAGGGAATAACCACTTTCTGTCACTCTTGCCTTCTCAGAGCGGGTATTCACAGCATGGACGGAGTGTACCGGAGGCTCTCAGTGGGATGCAGGACATGTCTGGGATGCAGTCAGACAGCACGGATGAAAAACATGTTTCAAGTTCCCACTGGCTGTACCAAGAAAAGCAAAACTCTTACAAAAAATATTAACAAAGCATTACTATTGTTTATAATTCAGCATGCACCCTCTCATGCATTTATAATTTGTTAATACGGAATTTATAAATTGCAGGTGTGATGAATATGCAGTTTGTGACTGTATGACCATACATGCAATGACACTGAAATGTCTTATGTTATCCAATCTGTACTGATAAAATATAACATCTATATACCCTTATAACAGTTTACTATAGTTAAAAAAACAAGCTAAATGTAATGAAAGCATGGTAAAGCATAAGTAAGAGGTGTGGTAAAGAAAAAGACAAACATTATGAACCATGGGAAATGTATAACCATGGGAAAAGCATGGGAAAACAGCAACATTACAGTGCGAATTTAACACGGTAATCTTTGAGAAGGGTCAGGCCAACCACTTTCACTAAGAGCTAGTATTGCACATGTTCAGCATGTAGAAATGAGTTTACTAATTGTGATCAGAAGGGTATAGTGGAGGCCAAGCCTTATTGACAAGTTTATTCCCGAGCTCGCAAATAAAGACGAAGAGTTGGGAGCTGTCTCAAATCATTACGCGCAAACCTGACAGAAGGCATTTTGTGATCTGATAAATGTAATTGTAGGGCTCTTTTGTTACTGAAATTGCTGTTCACACACAGGAGCTGATCTCAAGCACGCTTGCCGCAGTTTGCTTTTAAGTGTGCCGCCCCCACAGCCCCCCACATTTAAAAATGAAAATCCTTTCCTGCTTTGTTACCTGTGCTTATTCAAATGTGCCGTTAATCCTGCGGCAATGTGTCAGACAGACGAAAAGAACCAGGCCAGAAGACAGTCTAAGAACAGTGCTAACCTTCACCGTATTCCCAGATATCAACCTTAACCGTTTCATTAACCCTAGCATTAACCCCATGCCATCAAACCACCCATTTTAAATGTCTGACTCCCGGACACATAGTTGAAATGTGGTCTTGGGGGATATCAATAGCTTCTTTTTGTTGTTTAACGAGGGAAGCATCTGTATTTCACTCTGTCCTGCTGCTTTGAAGTCTAGTCCTGCTGTGAAAGGACCAGTTAAAGCCTGTGTTATGACCCTTCCTGCATCCATCATGCCAGAGCTAGGCAAGAGCCTGTTCTGCTTGCCAGTACCCACTGGAAATCACACACACATTCCAGATTGAGTCTCCCGTCACTACCGATACGCTTCAACGTTCATTTTCAAGTAAGTGCCGCAAACCGCATTAGTGCGTTTAATAGCCGGCCAACCCCTTCGGGAGAGTGACAGGTAGTACAGAGCGCTGCTGTCAGTCGCACATTCGCATAGCACAGAAACAAATGGAAATAAAGCTGCACTCCAATGGAGATATTGTTCTGGTTAATTATGAATATCCTCAATTATAAGTAATTCAGTAATACTAAAAAATACATTTTGTAGTTAAGAGAATTAGACAACCGTTTTTAGTGTCGTTTACCTGTCTTTAGTTTTTTGAGGTGGCAGAACAGACAAAAAAAGTATACTATAAACAAACAAACAAACAAATAACAAATTATCCCCATCCACCATCCCTTACCCCCTCCCACCCCTTTCCCCCTCCCATACTGCGTCTTGTAAAAAGAGCACAGTATTAACAGCACCAAACGCTGCTAGCTCCAAGCTCCCCAGAGATCCTGAATGAATCATATTTAATCACCCAGCAGGGGGGGGGGGGAAGGAAAACGAGGTGTATCTATTAATCTCTGCACTGCAAACTAGGACACATTGTTCCTCTGCATGATCAACAATGTTTTTGGCTGTCTCGTTTAATACACTTTAATGACAACATAGAGAGGCTGATTTTCAGCAAAACAGTACATGATTTTACACATCCTGTACATTAGCAAGTGATAGGCAATAGCGTGCAACCTGTTACAATAGAAACCCAACCAATACACTCACTGAATCCACCCTTCACACTCTGAGGGTTATTTTCAGAGGAGATCTGCTGGAGGTTAGCACTACACAACATTATTTTGAACGGAAGTTATCCCAATATTTTCTATTTGGCGGCATATATAATGATCTAAGAATCTGTGTCTATTTTCCAGAAACGAATGTGGTCGTTAATTTAAGCTTTCCGTCTGCTTCAGCATGGTCAATACATCTATCTGCCAGTATAATAAGGAGACAGAGTGTCTCCTTATGAACAAACAATGCGCCTAGGAAAGCTTAATTAATATCACTTTTTTGGGTTTTTTTATCCAACGATATGAAGAAGAGGTAAACCTGTCAGTTTTCACTTTCTTGTTTACAATGAAGCCTCTCACTGCTTGTGACCCCACTATTCAGTATGTACTGTTAACACTGACTTTCACAAACAGTGGTCTACATAAAGCAGTTTAATATACATTGGAAAAGAAAATGCTGTAATTTGTGATGTAAATATTGCACAGTTAACAATCTAAATTTTGTATAGCCTACGTTAGACAAACATTGCAATTCTACAGTAGCTATATCCCACTGCTACCACCATGCTTGGACATTCTTGCAAGTATATTCCCCATACCTGTGTATGTATATATATATATATATATATATATATATATATATATATATATATATATATATATATATATATATATATATATATATATATACTGTGCAAAAGTTTTAGGCAGGTGTGAAAAAATGCTGTGAAGTAAGAATGCTTTCAAAAATAGACATGTTAATAGATTATATTTATCACTTAACTAAATGCAAAGTGAGTAAACAGAAGAAAAATCTAAATCAAATCCATATTTGGTGTGACCACCCTTTGCCTTCAAAACAGCATCAATTCTTCTAGGTACACTTGCACAAAGTCAGGGATTTTGAAGGCATATAGTCAGGTGTATGATTAAACAATTATACCAAACAGGTGCTAATGATCATCAATTCAATATGTAGGTTGAAACACAATCATTAACTGAAACAGAAACAGCTGTGTAGGAGGAATAAAACTGGGTGAGGAACAGCCACACTCAGCTAACAAGGTGAGGTTGCTGAAGACCGTTTACTGTCAAAAGTCATACACCATGGCAAGACTGAGCACAGCAACAAGACACAAGGTAGTTATACTGCATCAGCAAGGTCTCTCCCAGGCAGAAATTTCAAGGCAGACAGGGGTTTCCAGATGTGCTGTCCAAGCTCTTTTGAAGAAGCACAAAGAAACGGGCAGCGTTGAGGACCGTGAGACGCAGTGGTCGGCCAAGGAAACTTACTGCAGCAGATGAAAGACACATCATGCTTACTTCCCTTCGCAATCGGAAGATGTCCAGCAGTGCCATCAGCTCAGAACGCAGAAAACAGTGGGACCCTGGTACACCCATCTACTGTCCGGAGAATTCTGGTCAGAAGTGGCCTTCATGGAAGACTTGCGGCCAAAAAGCCATACCTCCGGCGTGGAAACAAGGCCAAGCGACTCAACTATGCACGAAAACACAGGAACTGGGGTGCAGAAAAATGGCAGCAGGTGCTCTGGACTGATGAGTCAAAATTTGAAATATTTGGCTGTAGCAGAAGGCAGTTTGTTCGCGAAGGGCTGGAGGCGTGCACGAATGAGTGTCTGCAGGCAACAGTGAAGCATGGTGGAGGTTCCTTGCAAGTTTGGGGCTGCATTTCTGCAAATGGAGTTGGGGATTTGGTCAGAATTAATGGTCTCCTCAATGCTGAGAAGTACAGGCAGATACTTATCCATCATGCAATACCATCAGGGAGGCATCCGATTGGCCCCAAATTTATTCTGCAGCATGACAACGACCCCAAACATACAGCAAAAGTCATTAAGAACTATCTTCAGCGTAAAGAAGAACAAGGAGTCCTGTAAGTGATGGTATGGCCCCACAGAGCCCTGATCTCAACATCATCGAGTCTGTCTGGGATTACATGAAGAGAGAGAAGCAACTGAGGCTGCCTAAATCCACAGAAGAACTGTGGTTAGTTCTCCAAGATGTTTGGGCCAACCTACCTGCCGAGTTCCTTCAAAAACTGTGTGCAAGTGTACCTAGAAGAATTGATGCTTGATGCTGTTTTGAAGGCAAAGGGTGGTCACACCAAATATGGATTTGATTTAGATTTTTCTTCTGTTCACTCACTTTGCATTTAGTTAATTGATAAATATAATCTATTAACATGTCTATTTTTGAAAGCATTCTTACTTTACAGCATTTTTTCACACCTGCCTAAAACTTTTGCACAGTACTGTATATATATATATATATACGCACACACATCCAAATAGCTATTTGTCTTAGATTGCTATATCAATGGCTATATGTAATGATACATATTGCAATGTACTGTAATACTTTTTGTTACAATTATTAAAAGGATAATTAACGTGTAAATTAATCAACTGTGATGATATTATATATCATAAATCCCTTACGTGTTTTACATACATGCAGCATATATAGTTTTTCCACTTAAAAGTGAATGGACACACACGCTGCTATTAAACTAACCTGTGCTTTTTAATACAATAGTATTTAATGAACTGAACTGAGCTTTGCCTACTGGTTTGTAGCATGGTACTCCAAGCGACCACTTCCTGACATTGAAAACCTGCTTTGAATTATGATAAATGGTGCTGTCAATCAGGCAGAACTTTGGGTAGCAAACAGATTGAGGAAAATCCACTTAATGTCAGAATAAATGAACATAAATGAGCTGTTAAAATTGCATCACCTGGGTGCGCGGCAGGCAGATGTGTCTTCAGTGAAGGACACTGCCTGACCTGTTGAGCCTCAAGAGTGATGTGTGAAGCAGAATGAAAAAATGATAGATCACGAGAGACAGCACATTAGACTCAAATAAATCTGAGGCTGCAATGCAATAAACATGAATGAAGCCGCTGCAATCAGGGACGTTTAGGTGATATTCCTTCCTAACTGAGGAAAATGTAAAAATAATGAAGAATTTCATCATTTAAAATAAAAAAAAAAACACGCTACAACAATATTTAATATTGATAACACTTTACATTAAGTGTCAGTTGAATGTAATTCCTGTGTATGCTAAAACTTGATTTTCCATTGGAATTCAGTGAATAAATTCATGATACACTCAGACGCTGAAGAATTAATAATGCAGCATTAATAAATCTAAAACTAATACTATACGACTACTACAATCAATATAAAAGTTTACAGCAGTGAATTTGCATAGTAAAGCATACTATGCATGAACCATAGTTTACCACAGTTAGAAATTTTTTTATTATTAATTTGTTAAGCTTTACCATACTTCTCTGAGCTTTACAATGCTTACCTATGCAAACAAATCCTGTAAAGTGTATATCGATATTAAACAACATCATGTAACAGGGCAAACAGTGAATCACAAATGATCTATACTGTAGTACGGTAATAGCTACAGCAAGTACTACTGTACCAAAATTCTCAATGATATAGGGACTGATGCTCCAATCAACACCAATAAGTTATTAATAAATTGGTCAAGCAGTCTTCAACAGCTCAGTCAATCAGGTGTTAGGAACATAAACTACATTTAGTATGCAAGTTGAATAATGGTGTTACAAAAGACTGCACATTTTCATTCATTCGATTCCCGTAGCCTGGGGGGGTAGGAACTATAAATAATAGATTAAAAAAAAATAAAAGGCGGAAATAATTGAACTCTGCATAGCAATACAAGCATTACATATAGCTATTGATATACTCTTTACAAGACAAATAGTAACTTCTTTTCCCGCCTCTCTGTTTTCTCTGGGTCCCAAGCTTACAATAGCAGTGTTATCCTTGCAGTTCTTGTCTCCTAGGTAGCCGGATGCATTTCTCCATTGCACAGTGTTGGCCTTTTTACAGGGCCAATATGCCACCTACTTTACAAAACCGCTCAGCCTCCTTTCAATGGCTGTTGTAACTGCGATTCCTGTTGCTTCTGCAGCTTGTACAGCTAAATCTATTCATGGAGGCCTTTTATTCCCTTCAGTACATCTCCTGGCTGGTGTTTATGAAAGGTGAATGACTGCCCTGACTCGACCATGTGTAGGCTTTTGTATCTTATGTCTTGGTGATCAGTTAGTGGTAATAATAATAATAATAATAATAATAATAATAATAATAATAATAATAATAATAATAATAATAATACTTGTAAAGGGTGAATTGCACTGAATTCCAGTGCATTGTGTTCATTTATGATGTCCGCAATACAAAAAGGACATTGTGGCCTTGGAGAAAGTCCAGCAAAGATCATCCTAGACGTTAAGTGTGAGTTAGGAGGATCGGTAGAGGGAACTGAATACTGGGGGAGACTTGACTGAAGTTTTTAAAATCTTAAAAAGCAGCTGACAAAGTTAACCCTAGCCCATACTTTAAGCACATCACAGAGACCAGGAGGCAGACAGAAATTAGGTGGAGACTAATTTACACAGAGAGTGGTTAGGGTACGGGTATGAGCATAAGACCTGTCTTGGCATCAATCTGCTACTAGGAACTGGACGGACATTGATGGGCCAAATGTACAGCTTACACTGCAATAATAAAACATGAATTACACGGATGATTGTGTAGTTATGATGCTACTACAACACTACGATGACAACTACTGTTTAATTATAATATGAATATTTGAGGCAGTTTTTTTGTGTTTTGTTTTCTACTGTACTCTATACACAACCATTCCCCTTCTAGTGTCTAATGTCTGTAGTTATTAAGCTACTGTATATTGTGTGAATGTTGTTTGGACTGTTCAGCTGTAAACAAATGAATTGCTTTTCCCTTGGACCCTATCAATAACACAGCCTAGTTAATGAAAATGTCTACCTCAGCACGAAGCAGAGACATATTAAGGCAACATTGCAGACTTAAAGCTCAATGTCCTGCATAATGACCCAATAAACAAAGCTATTCCTAGCTTCGGGGGGACCATGTTTAAACAGAAATGCAGATGCAGGCTGAGACAGTAAAGGATATCTGGCAAAGCTGCCTAGTGAAGTCCTCCTCAGCACAGTCTATGAATGCTTGAAAAAAAAAAAAAAAACATTGAAGTGGAACACAGTAAAAAATACTTAGCAGGGTAAGAAAGGGCCAGAGGGGGGACCGCTGTACATGGAATACTAATCCTGGTTGTCAGGAGCAATCACATCCAGCAGAATTTTTACTTCATCTCTTTGTCTACAGCCTGGCTCTTTTTTTATGGATTTCAGCTGTTGTTGTTGAAGCTGCGATTACACTCTAGTCTTATTTGCATTTGGCAACGTAGGCTAAGCTTATTGACGGGCAAACGTGTGTGTGTGTGTGTGGGGGGGGGTGTGTGTGGGTGTGTGTGTGTGTGGGTGTGTATGTGTGTCTGTGTGTGTGTGTGTGTGTGGGTGTGGGTGTGTGTGGGTGTGTGTGTGTGTGGGTGTGTGTGTATGTGTGTGTGTGTGTGTGTGTGTGTGTGTGTGTGTGTGTGTGTGTGTGTGTGTGTGTGTGTGTGTGTGTGTGTGTGTGTGTGTGTGTGTGTGTGTGTGTGTGTGTGTGTGTGTGTGTGGGTGTGCAGTCATTTAAAATACAAATGCATTTGCAAAAAGACATGCCAGGGTGTGAGCTGTTGTGTAGGAAAACAAAATCTTAGCTAAAGAGATCCAATCAATGCACCATTGTCTAATAAAAGCCATGCTTGAAATCTCATTCAGCCAGCTAAAGTGCTGTATTCATTAAGCACTGTGTTAGTGACGTGTTCATTCCCTGCGCCAAGCTGCAGTAGCTGAACTGTTACTTTGGTGGCAGCGGTAGGATATTTAATCAGACCCAATAAGATGAATACATTTGGGAATGTCATTTCCCTTCTGAGCTGGACTGTCCAAGTTATGGAAGACAGTCAACCTTCTAATAAACATTCTCAACTTTCTCTAGTCTAATATTACCCTTCCACAACCTAGAACACAGATGGTTTACGTGTTAAAAAGTTGGTACAAAAACTGCAAGGCAGGAAATGCTAAAATGTATTTTCTTTTTTTCTGTCCAAACCAAGGAAATGTGTTTTTTTTGTTTTGTTTTTTTTAAAGCTATGCTTTAATATAATATTTGTTTTCTGATTGATGTGAAATCAAAGCCCCCAGCTTGGTACACCCAGAGCCTTGCAGGTTAATTTAGTTTCTGGAAACACATAGTGCAATCTAGTGTACATAGTTTTTAACAGTGAAGTGGAATGAGAAGTAAAACCAGAGAGTGTGTAATTAAGAGAGCCAGCTCTGCTTGTTTCTCGGGATTGGGAATGAAGATTGATTTGTGTTGTTATTGTTTAGTAGCAATCACAGCTCTGTCAGTCTCTGCCCCACAGAGACAGGTGCACCGAACGAACCAAGCCAAAAGAAATAATTGCAAAGTGCACCCATCTAATCTTCCCAGCAGGAGTTTGCCATGTGTTTGTTTACAGAAATTATGCTTTTTGGACTATTTTCAATTAAAATGTGCAGCAACTCCGTACTGCTTTCATTGATTGTTAAATGGTATCAGTATATTTGGGCAAACTTCACTGTGGAAGAAAGTTGTAAACATTTGCCTCTGTCAAATTTGAGTGTAAAATTGAACGTGAGATACTGTAACATTTTTTGTCCAGAATTGTCTATTTCCAATTACAACGTTCTGTGCCTCTGCATCAGTAATGCTTACAATATTCCAATCCCTTTATAAATATTGTAGTTAAAGCAAACCACTAATTCATACAAGATGGAGAAAATAGGTGCAGCTTGAAATCCACTGATTGCGTTAGTATACAATAAACTAAGACAGACAATGGTTTTGAAGCTTGATTGCTTTCAATGATTATTGTTACTTGTTTATTCAGCAGACACCTTTAGGGTGTGTGAACTAT
The DNA here is from genome assembly GCA_030684275.1 of Acipenser oxyrinchus oxyrinchus. NCBI lineage: Eukaryota > Metazoa > Chordata > Actinopteri > Acipenseriformes > Acipenseridae > Acipenser > Acipenser oxyrinchus. The sequence continues at coordinate 18,106,194 of CM060273.1, read as the reverse complement.
GCATCAGCTGCAGAGTCACTTACAACAACATCTCCACAAGACGGAGCACAAGGAGGTTAAGTGACTTGCTCAGTGAGTCAGTGGCTGAGCCGGGATTTGAACCGGGGACCTCCTGTTTACAAGTCCTTTTCTTTACCCACCAGACCACACAGACTCCTGATATGCCAGCATAATGACTCAGATAGACAAACGATTCAGGAAATGCCATCACCATCTACGTTAACTTGATTACATTTTTTAACTGTGTTACATACATAACTCCTAAAGGGCATAATTAAGGAAAATACATTATGCAAAAGTTTTTTTATTTTATTTGTCTGAATGTATTGCATACTCACCCACACTGTGGAATGGCTCAGGTTAAAACGAAAGCATTCTGCAGAGCTCAGATCATTAGCTCATTGATTTTTTATTGATTCTTAACCCTCTTTTTATTTACGGATCAAGACTCCAGTTGTGATTTATATCAGTTCCAGGCAAACCTCATTAAGCCCTTGCCTCTTTATTCCTCAACCCCTCGTCAGATCCAATTCCAAACAAACACAAACCAGAATACTTGTGAACTGTTTAGCTGACTGTACCTTGAGTTATTGAAACTCTTAAATTCACACATGCTTTTTCCGGTTTTGGAGATAACATTTTCTTTTTTTCCCTTGCCTGTGCTACTGCAACTAATATACAGTGCACTGTATTTTTACCTCCTTCCTTTTCTTTTTTGGCTCCGTTTTTCCATCCCACAGATGAGCCATTTGTCTTTCTGAGAGCCTAGTTAGGTATAAATAAGAAGGCAGAGTTAGTGTGGTTCTTTGTAAAGCTGATTCGTTATAAATCTCTAGCAGGCTTGAGAACAATCCATCTGACATCATCATACTGATGGCATTCCAGTAATAACTGGAATAAAAACATTCTTGATGTGCCCCAGCTTTACATTCCAGAAGACGCTACCCAGTGCAAGCTTCTACTGTTCATTCTGTTTATCTTCTGTGTTTTGTTTTGTGGAGTGCTCCAGTGCAACCCCGTTAGTTGCTTGTATGTATAATTAAGAGACGCAAATAAAATTCTTTATTTCAGCGCTAAAATAGAAACAGCGAGCTCTGAACAAAATGGATATCAAAAGCCATCTTCAGTCGTGAGCATTGAAAATCCTTTCAGAGGAATCCTTCACTTGAATCATCATTCCCCTTGAGATAGGAGACGGATTCAATTCCAATTGACCCACTGCACCACCGTGTCCCTACATTGTTGGGTTTTCTAACTGATTATAGAGACCCAGCTTTGACAGGCAAGCAGCATTGACTGTCCATAATGCTGATTAGTCTCTAAATGAGGGAGATCCACAGTGACCGGCAAACCACTGCAGGACCAGGTTTTACATTGTGCGATTTGCCTAATTAATTTCAGCATTAATCCAACTAGACAAGCAATTCTACACTTTGGAAGCGGATTTCTCAGCAACATGAGCTCAGCTGAAGGAGTTTCGTGGCTCGGTTGGTAGGGGTTCAAACCTTGTTTAGGGACAGCTGGGGGTAATTCATGTTATAAACACTTGGGTTAATAAAACGGTTTTCTTAAGAGTGGCATGTGTAAATACCACCGTAAATTAATGATTTAATTATTAAGTCAATAGTAACTGTGTTCATATTTTTACATACTGAAACAAACTAACTTGTACTGTTTGGTGTTTGATTTCCTTAAACTTTTAAAAATGAGCTAAACTTTCTTATTTCCCCTGACAGGTTGGATCTGGTCATCCAAATTGTCAGTTTCCTCGTGACACTTGAGTCACTCACAAATGTATTTTAAGAAGAAAACGTTTGTACCTTCTTGTGTACCTTATGGGGTTAGCCTTGGGGTATTAAGATCTCCCTCTGTTTAGATCAAATAAGTATACCTGAGTGTGGTATAATATATTTTACAAACCCCTTCCATGCTTTATTTATTCTATCAGTCTATCATATAACAGTTGACTGACCGCCCATCAATAGAAACATTACAGCACCTGCAAAAGTGACAAGCAATCGTTTTTTACATCTTATTTTAAAGATGGACTGCTGAATATTCCACCGCGCAGTGGTAACCTTTAAGACCTCCCAAGTGGTAGACGATTATATTAAAGGCTACCATACATTATTCAAAGCAACTGGGGAGGGATGGAGGGAGGCATGAACCTTAAAAAGCTGTAATAAAAGTCTCTTGGGGGAAGGGGGGGGGGGCGGTTTTATCTCGTTAGATTCAGAGCAATAAAACATTTATTTATCGCACCGTTCGGCACACTGAGGTCTCTCCTGGGTGTGCTTGAGACCTCCCATGTGCCTGCAGCCTGAGGGCAGTACCCTCCCTGGATTACCGCCCCCCCCTCACGTACCCTCGTTAGGACAGATTACTGCATCAACTTGCTTTTGTTTTATTTGATTGGCATTTCTGTGCATTCCACCGTTAATTAGCTTTAAAACCCAATGGATTTCCCTGCTTATTTTTCTGATTCCATGCTATTATTTTTTAACCTCGTAATGCCTGCTGCACACAATTATGTAAATCGGTATCATTATTATTGTTTAAACTTGCATTGCAACACAATAGAAACATTTTGTGTCTCATGCATGATGGTGATTTTGCTGTGGAGTGTGTCTGTTCCTGATTACCTTGTTTTAAGATTCGCAATCAGTAACAATTAGACTGCATTCAATCACATTACAATAAACCCTGCAATTAAACAAAACAAAAAAACACAATGGTGACTATAAAGCAAATCCAACAAAACAAAATTGAATATATTGATAAGTTTTTGCCTCTGCAAACCAAAGTTATTAAATATAATCCTGTAAGGAGTGCAGATATATTTAATAAAAAAAAAAAACTTGTCTTGGTGCACAAGGGTGCATTAGGAGCACTTCAGATCAAAGGAAATGTCGGTCCTTAATTCTAACCTTTATGAAGCCTTTGTCGAGCAATGTTGTTTAATGTGTGCAAGGGAAAGCACAATGCTGTAGATGAAGATGCATGATAGTCCAGTCATTTTCCTATGCCTTTTGAAAAGATTCCCTTTAATGTTTTGCCGGGCCACGGAAAGCTCTGCTGATTCCTGGTCTCGGCTCCTCTGGTAATGAGGAATGTGCATTAATCATTATCACCGCCCGATTGAAATCCGCGTAACAGCCTTCCCTGAAAACATTTACAGCTAATCAAGCCAGTGCTGCTACTAATCCTCCCTGAAACACGAATACACTAAATATCAACAAATGACTAATTATAAAACATCACAGAAGGCCTCAGCCAATCTGCTTGCAAGAAGTCATTACCCTAAGGCTTCAGAATCTTTAAAACTCTCACAGAGGCAGAAGATAAAAGCAGATTTAATATATATATATATGTGTGTATGAATATATATAACTGTATGAATATATATATTCATACACTTCCCTTCATACAGCTATTCTTTAACTTTCAGCTCAGAGCCAATTTTCTAGCAGGTAATGCCCGTTGCCTCTGGGATTCAATGATAAATAAAACCCCATTTCTAACCCTGTAAATGTTAACAATATTTTGTAAGAAATTGCCCACGGTATGGAAATGCAATGGCAGAAGAATAAAATGTGAAATGAGTTATCCCTGTGTTTTAGGGCTCAGTTGAGAACAGCTGCTGGGTATCGATTAGCGTGGAACAATTTATTTAGATTCATGCAACACATTTCCAATGAAAAAGGAGTTTATTAACACGTGAATTAAAAGGTTTGCGAAATATCTTTTCCTGTTTATTGCTGGAACTTTGAAGTGTTTACTGGCTGGACTCACAAACCCCTTGAATATCTGCCTTAGTTAAAAATGTTAGGTAGGGCAAGATCTGTGCTCTCTGTGACACCATACAACTCTTACAAAAAGCAGGCTGATTGCTAATGGGATAACCCATGTGATTTGTGAATCAGGCTAACCAAGCCAACTACAACATCGCTATATCTTTATCAGTGTTCGTGGTGTAATTGCAGCAACGAAAACAAATTAATGAAACAAATTAAATCATTTAATGGTGGATGAATTAAGTAATGGTTGTGACATGAAAACAGGCTGTACATCTGCAATAGGTTACAGTCAGCTTAACCCTTTAATAAAACAAACAGGCTTAACCAGTTCCTGGCCACTATCATACAGGAGTCACGAGAAGCTAATAGAGAAACAGCAGACTGCTTTGACACTGACCGAAATACCAAAAGACTGCCAAGAGAAATTAGGGAAAATAAAATACTATTCTGTCTCATAGCCCGTGCCCTTATCATTAACTGGTTTGTCCAAACCACTGTTACTTATAAGATGTTTTACAATGGTATACTTGCAAGGTCATTTTGCAGTTTCCCATGTATATACAATGAATACCATCATTTACCATGAGGATTATATGATTCCTTTACATTGTGCTAATACTAAGGCATCCCCCCCCTCATGCTTTCACTTTACTAAAGCAGCAGTAAACTTTCATAAAGGGAAGATAAGGAATATGGGTCAACAGCAAACAATGACCATCTTGGCCAAAAGGTAGAGACCTACCAGTACTTTGTTTTTCGTGGCACTGATGACTGTACTGCTTAATGCGTGCCTATGGGAGACATGCATGTAACTTAAATACCTTGCTTAAAAGGGTACCACAATCGTTTCCTTTCTAAATACTGTCTTTGCCCTTTGGCCGCAGGTAAGTAAGATATAGCCAAGAGGAGATGGTACATCAATCAACTCTGTTGGCGCTGTTAGCCGCAGCTAATTTCCCGCACTAAATTAAACAATAAAAAGGGCCAGTGACCTCGGCTGTTGATTTCTTGCACTGAGGGTGTGTTTCAATCAGGTGCAGTCAATTCTGCTCGACTGGACGCGTATACATCCTGGTCTTATTCATTAAAAATTAGTTCCTGAAGGGTTCAGGCACTTGTTTCTCTCGCTCTTATTAAGAAAGCCAGGGAGCGAGGCCCATGCTTTCATCCCCGATGAGAGGATCAAGCGGCAGGATTCTCTCACATTCCCCGAGTCGCTCCCTCTCACTCTAATTGTTGTCTGGGAGATATTTTAACTGTAGGATCATCGACAAAGCCTGCCAGGATCTGCAATCTGCAAACAAATGCCTAGGCAAATAGTACTTTGAGTTTAAATATCCTACTGACAACACCCCCCCCCCCCCAAAAAAAAAAAAACAACAAAACTGTACGTTTCCTTGTTTAATGGATATTGAAAGCATTGCTTGTATTCATAGCTGAATTTGATTACAAAGGTAACCGTGAATGACTGGCATCAGGTTTACGTTTCTGATTTACATTGTAGGCTCTCAGAAATGGGGAAAAAACAAACCCTAAGCCTTGTACGTGGCATTTCAGCTGATTAAGGACTTTTCAAGTTCTGAAACAACCCGAGTAAATTAGTTGTATTTATTACTGTGCACATTTCTCCTTAATTTCTTTTCTTTCACCGTCATGGATTCTGATCCACATTTATCAATATCTATACATGTACTAGATATGTTTGTTTGTTTTTTACAGTGAAAAAGCAGCAAAGACACTGTTCAACCATGTAGGTTGGGACATGACAAGTACAAAGAAGCAATCTAATCTGATTGTTCAATTTGCACAGCCTGACTGCAAGAGAAATGAAAGCTGTCTATCTCCCTACCCATCTGTCTATCTATGAATCTAATCCACTGATAATTTGCAGCTCAATTGTTCTGAGTGTGACATCCTGTTATCCCCTCTACCAAAACAAAATGGTGGTGAACCCATTTGACCCTAGTTAACAGCTGACATGAGTAATAGCTCATCACGATTTTCTAACACACGCGTTCCTAAAAATACCAGGCTTAGGGGAATTGCACAAGGCTGTGTGGTTCTGCAGGGTTCAGATAAGCTACACAACTCTCTCTCTTCCAGAAAGTTCTGGACCTAAATTGACCTAACCTCCCAACTTCCTTTAGAACCAAACACAAGCCCCACCCTTCCTGTCCATCTTACCTGCGCTCTACCCAATAGGCTGCTTCCCCAAACAATTTATAACCCCCTTCTGTTTTCTCTAGTCTGAATAAACCCAGAACACAATGAGGAGGGAATTAACCGCAGGCAATACAAGCAGTACAGAGTTCCCGAATGTTAGGTTTGTGATTTTGTTCCTACATTGATTGATCCATTTTAAAACTCAAAGTAGGGCCTTGCAGGTCCCGCTGCTGAACTGCAAATGGGTCTAAAGTAGCAGAGTGCGCTTCATGTAAGATTTATGAAACTGTCTTGTTGTTTGACAGAACACCAACAAAACAGAATTCAGAAAGAAATGTTGCCTTACCTTGTCTGGTGTCTCTGGGGGCTATATCGTTAGCATTCGTAGAATGCAATTCAGTGACGCAGCAATCACTGCTGGGTGGGGGGAGTATCACATTGGAGACGGACTCGTTTTGCCTGGTCGCCGACAGAGGCGGGGGTGGGGGGAGGACCTCTGGGCAGATACATCCCGTCTGGGTAATTCCACAGTGTTCACTCTTTCTGTTGGAGCGAAGGCACTCCTCAAACCAGCGGCACAGGATCCCGCATGTGAACTGGCTGGAGTTCTCACTGTTGATGAGCAGAACCTCCACGAGGTGGAACTCCAGAGTCTCCTCCTCTAGGAACGGCACGTCCTCCGGTTCTCTGGTCAAGCAGAGCTGCACGAAGTTCTTGTCGAACTGGAGGAAGGTGACGGGAGCTCTGGATTCGCACAGTTCCACTCCTTCGTAGTCGATGTAGTCCAGCTGGGTGCAGGTGTGGTTGGAGAGGTAGTGGTCCAGCGGCAACACCATAGGGGAGAAGTGGAGGCAGGCGTGCTGCTCCCGATTGAATTTGAAGTAGAGCGAGTACTTGGTGGGGTCTGGGTTCTCCAGGGTCCAGGAACAGCCCGCCGCGATCTTGGGGAAGACGTCCTTGAGCGAGAAGGAGCCGTACAGCACCCCCGCAACCACCGTGGAGCACACGTTGTCCTGACTCAGAAGCTCCAAGCCCGCAGCCAGCACAAGAAGGGATGACAGCACAGACAGAAAGAGGTGACCAGCAGTGATCATCCTATGTCATTTGTCCTGCAACAAATAACAGAACAAAAAAGTTACATACGTGTGTTCATTTATTAACCCTTTTTCAACTGTGTGACCCTGTAGTAGTAGTCCATTAGTGACAATCAAAGGCTCCCAAAGTACCCACTTATAAGGTTCAAATGAATGAAGAAGCCGCCGCTGGTACTGTAATAAATGATAAGCACTGGCCATAAACCAGCAAACAGAACATTTGAAAGGTTGAGGCAAAGTCTAACTTTAGTGGTCGTAATAGAGGGTTCTTAAAGCTATGTACTGTGCTGTGGGATATTAGGCCCTTTCCATACAACTAAACTAAGGACAGACTGCTTTGATTGTTTTAATGCAGTTTGGTATTCCTGAAACCTTTCTGGATTAAAATAACTGCTTTATGAACATCAAACTTTTGGTAATTAATCAAAACAGATCATCTAACCCTCAAACAGGGCATACATATCCCGTATACAAGTTTCCCATAGGAAAAACAATGCAAAGTAGGTTAAAGCACAGTGAAAGCATGGTAAAGCACAGGTAAGCACTGTACAGACCAGAGAGGAATTGTAAAGCACAGGTAAGCACTGAAAAGACCAGAGAGGAATGGTAAAGCATAGGCAAGTGTATATTATGGCAAATGCCTGGTATAATCCTGGGAAATGCAGGGTAAAACCGAAAAATTACTGTGCGAAAGTACCGTGGTAAACTTTTATAAGGGATTGTATCACGTCCAAAACACTATACACTGTAAAATGCAATGCATTTGCGGTTTGTTGTTGCTGACACCACAGAGTTTTGAAGGTCAGTCCATCTGGCAGAAGGGCAGTTTCGAGGCATACCTGTATTTCAAACCCCAGCACTGTTTATTTGCTGAGTTCCCTGGGGGAATGCATGGAGAAGCCATTGCAGAAGCAGCTCAGCCTGCCAGCAGCTCTAAAGGATTGTGTTCCAGGGGTTTTAGGGAGCATTGCAAACGCATTAGCATCACACTAGAAAAACACAGTTACTTTCCCCAGGCCTCTCAGGAACAAAGTCCACAATGACACAGTAAAGTTCTGCTTTGGTGGTATGTAAAAGGTAACACCAATCTTCCGTTTTGTTTTTTTTTTTAACATTTTTACATTTTAGGAACATGTATGCCAACATCATAGATTGCAGGTTGTGTAGTTTCATTGCAATTGGATTCCAATTCTGTCAACCTCATTGCAATCCCAAGCCATGAATTTGAGATTATGAAGTCCATGTACATGCTCGTTTAAATGACACAGTAGTGTGTATTACACAGAACAGATTTTATGGTTTGACCTTCATCATTAAAATCTATACCATCCAATTCTGAGTTTCTTAGAAAGCACAATTAGAATTACAGGGTGTCCCATAAGCCAGGCAAAATTGTTATTATTGGTTACGAATTCAGATCATTTTGTTGTGTGGTGCAGATAGTCAACAGCGTGTGGTGACCCAATTAACCAGAGTCCATCTTAATAATAATAATAAATGACATGATATTAGAATAATATATGATATTACCTGCATGCCTGAATTCTGGAACACCCTGTAAAAATGTAACGCTGGGGATACGCAAGTCAAGATCTGCAAGCATGCACAGAGTTTTAATCAGAGCACACCACACAATGCATTCAGCCATGATTGCCCATATCCTGTGTGGCTCTTGTACAAGAGGGCATGGCAAGTTGCTATCTTGTTAGAGAATGCAAAGACACTACCCTCCTGATTGGAGACAGCAGACAACAATGGGTCAGGGCAAGGTGGATCATTATTTTTACACATCGATGGAAAGCAAGGTGTACAGGAAATAACAAGTTCCACCTTTTAAGCATCTGTTTGCTCCAGGTACAACCGGCAAGCCCTGAGTCTGTGTACCATGCCTGTGGGCCGAAGAGAGCACAGCCTTGTGAATTTTGCACTGATGCACAAGCAGGCCCTTCAGTTCACATTGACAGCCAGTCAGTCATTGACTGGCAATGCTAGTCTCAGCCAGTCAGCTGTAACTACAGCGAACCCCCAGTGAATACTGTCCTTTCTGATCCCATTTGAATGTTTTTTTTTTTTTTTTTCTAAACTAGGGAATGTCTCATTTATATGCACTGTTCATCTTGTTTTGAATGAAGCCTGACATATTTTTTTTAATACAATAGAGTTTCAATTTCCATTGTACTGCTCCATATTCTGGACAACACACTGTGTTGCAATGATTTTGGAGAGGCAATGTAGATATCTAGATAGAGATCACATTTAAATAAATGAATGCATAAACAGACATACCCAAGAAGCGGGGGGAAACAATATGTTTTTGCTACTCTTTCAGCACAGTCACACTACACTGATAATGCAGTTCTCTTCACCTGGGCTAAATAGGTTGACCTTCCCCAGTTTGTTGCTGAGGAGAAGCAAACTCATCTATCATTCAGAAGGATCGCTCGGAGCTCTGCTGGCAGACTGGATGTTGTTTGTGTGTTTGACTGCCTAATTGCCCATTTCTAGAGCTGCCAAACTTCTCCAGCCCAATTTGCAGAGACTCGGGAGCAGGCAAAACAATCTCCTCAATTAATGTATCGACCCTCCCATCAGTTTAAAAAAAATACAATTGAAGCCAGAAATGAAAGAAAATAGTCTGTAATATATAAAACAGTTCCACAAGAAGTGCGGTGAAGACTTTTCATATTTGTTACATCATTCCTATCAACAGATCCTAAGTGGTAATACTTGCAACGTTAACAAAGAGCATTTTGTATTGAAAACAGAGGAGGGTGTCAAAACTTTTGGGCACTACAATAGATACTCCAATTGCTTCACTACACCGGTATGTATGCTCGTGGCTCTTTTTCACCTGCTTATTCATTACAACAGGCTAATTAAGCACAAGGGCACTGAATAATAAACAGGGAATGCCCGCTTTGTTTGGAACTACTATGAAATAAAGATGACATACTGTAAGATGCAGTAACAGTAGCTTATTGTAAGTTTTCTTTTTTTGCTGAAAGTGAAGGACAATGGCACTGGATACAGCCAGGCACCATAATCGGGGACCTTTCTTTAGCAAGGACTATTCATTAGTGAACTGTGTGTTGGTTTTGTGATATAGAGTACCCTGATGAACACTGGGAGCTACTTTGATATGTATGCCTGTTTCCACACCAGATCTTCCTCAGAGGTGAAGGGTTAGTTACTGAGCACACGGCATCATCTGAATGCAGCATGTTATTATGGCAATAGCCCAGAGGATATCAGGTATATCCAAGCAGGAGAATGCATAAAATCAAGCTAGCAAATGTCACAAGCTGCTTTTACAGCTGAGGCATCGTTAGGAACCTGGAAAGACCTTTTTATTGAAACGCTGCAGGACCTGACAAAACTATTGTTAGCATGGCAACAAAGGTCCTTGTTCCCCTTTAGCACATGCTGAATATTTATTAAGGCAACTTGTTTTTCTGTTATCACAGGCATTATATAACACAGGCTCTTCTGCGTAGCAATAAAGCCAGCCCAAATCCCTCTGCAGTGGAGAAGTTGCATGTATTCATAAAGGGTGTCTTCATGAACATGTGCCTGCGCTATACTGTTATGGTGTATATTCCACCACTTATTCTGCACGACTTTTCATAACAGCAAACAGATCGTTCATGCCAAATTAGACTGGTCTGCTACTTGGATTTTCCTTTGCTGGATACCTACAGCTATGGCCACAATATCTGCATCACCTAGAATTTTAAGATTGAGACATAATTGGAATATGACCGCAATTTTTATATTTTATTTAACAGTATGTAATCAAAGAAACTACAAAACAATCTATTGAAAGCCGTAATAGCAGTACAGTATTTCATGATAGATTTCGAAATGTCAAATGTTTTAATTGGCTGTCAGTTTTTCGTTAAGTATAGGTTAAACCACAAAGCGGTGTGTTACGTTGCATTACAGACCCTGTAGCTCTGTATTATTAAGTACAACAACGGCAATGACATCTTCTAAATCAAGGTGTACTTTGGAAGCATTTGTACTCTTTTACAAATAAAGACGGATTGCAGATCTATGACCGAGGTGAGGAGTCTGCGAGAGGATGGATAATTGCTGATGGATAACACAATCGTACAGCGAGCGTACAAGGGAGGACAAATACATATGGACGGTGCTGGATCAGGCTGCAAACATGCTGAAGTTGAGCCTTATTCAAACTAGCAGTCGGTAATTAATGTGTCTGTATTTACTCTGCTGCTGCCGTTTAAAGTGAACCACATGCAATTCAATTTTGTTTTCTAAAGTCTACAGAATGAGAACTTGATGAGGCTTATACTGTGTGTCTAAAAGTTGCATGACAAAAGGCTGCTCCCGCATTGATCCTATAGCGACTGGGCAAAACAAAGCTGTGTAAATGTTTCATTTGTAAGGATAATGTAATGGCTAACATGCATCCTTGTTGCAAGGCACTTTCAGTTGTGACAGGCAATACAGTAGATCTGACAGCTTTGGATAACAGGCTCCTGGTTGGAAGGTGCTTCCAAGTGCCAGACTGTAATATAGACCTGGCTGCTGCAGACTTCTACACATTTTCCCTGAAGGAATTGATTAATGGTCACTTATGACTAATGGTCATGTATGAATTGACTAACGGTCACGCATGCCATCAGAAACACCTTGCTGAGCTGGCAGCCCGTCGTGGCTCTACACCTTACTGTGTTGCGGAAGGTGTAATGTTCATCCAGCCACTGTAACTACAGGATGTGTAACAGCACACTGATTACACTTGGGTTCTTTTCAAGGCTCTAAGGCTTTGCTGATTTTAGATTGCAGTTTAAAACGGCCAAGAGAGTGTCAATAAAATATCTTATGTCTTCAAATAGTGGAGATACATTTTTAGCAGTAGGATTATGTACTGTATCCGCCAATATAATAATAATAATAATAATAATAATAATAATAATAATAATAATAATAATAATAATAATAATAATATTTACAAGATGATCCTGGTATCAATGCCAAATCATTTTTTTTATAACTGGCAGAATAAATGTCGGATTGTTATCGTTGCAATATTTATTGGACACTTTACATAGACATGTAAAAAATGTAGATCAATTTAACAATCAAAGAAACTTCCAAGTCCAGTTAATAAGTGTTTCTGACACAGTATCTAAAACACACTGCCAGATAGTATGATTGAGTGTTTAAAATTCCGGATAACTGAAACGGTGGAGCATGCGTCTCGGAATATCCCGCCTGCTTGTCAATCTCTGTGGTGACTTAATTCCACCTACACAAAGGTAATTCAATACGATTTATCGACTTACTCAGATTGTTCCACCCCTCAGTTAAAACGGCTCTCAACTGTGTTATTAGAGAGAGAAAAAAAACTCTAGAGAAAATCCATCCTTAATGAATCTCTTTTGGCAGATCATTATATATAGGCCAATTATATATACCCATGCAACAATTGACTCCTACAGCTAAAACAACATTTGGAGAACGCAATCAAACTAAACTGTCAACAAGCCCTACATTTTGACAAAGTATACATTTTGTTGTTAAAAGAATTTGCTTAAGCAATAGAACCCTCATTAGAGGCCGTTTGGCAGTCAACAAGGACCAATAATCAGGGTTTTATCGCCATTAGGAACTGGAAAACAGTGTCTTTATTGTTTTAACAACCATTATGCAGGCTTATTTACCTTTTCAATGTTTTGCTTTCCTTTCAGCTTGACATTCTATCTGATTGTTCTGCGGTCATCTATTGGGTGGTAGTGCCTGCAGAGGAGCTTCTTGATTGGT